>JAIRCJ010000444.1:0-39687 GCA_020883675.1 Bruguiera gymnorhiza | reverse complement strand
TCCGGGTGGTGTTGTTTCTGATCTCTTGCCGTTCTGCTCTCTCTTTCCTTTTGGCCGGTTGCTGTAGGGTTGCTGTTTATTCAATTGTGTTGGCCCTTTACCCCTAGTTTTGTCTTCCAAGGCCTTTATATACTCTCTTCCATAAAACCCTAATAGGGCTTACATGGCGGATTTACGTTCTTGCCCTTACGCGGCAGATTTACTTTCTTGCCCTTCCATGTGACTTTACTGCCCTTCCATATGACTTTACTCTCTTGCACACTTAACCCTAGTTGACAACAATTACAACCCATACAAGGCTGTGGGAACAACAATCTCCCCCTTTGTAATTGTTGGCAACATTCATAACAAAAGCCATTATGCAGCAGTCTTTCATAATCTTCTTGGAGTAACAATCCAGAAGCAGATGGATTACAACTCCCCTAAATATGCACTCCCCCTTCCTTAACAACTCCCCCTGCACTGTTGCTTCTCTCCCCCTTGCCAACCAATTACAAATTTGAAAAACTTGCAAAGTAGAGATGGAGGATTCACCTGAACTTCAGGCTTGAGGAGGCATTTGCACAGACAGACTCATTCTGTGCTTTTCAAACAGCTCTGTGGACAAAGGTTTAGTTAGAATATCTGAGATTTGATCTTTAGTACCGACATACTCCAACTGAATTGTGCCCTCTTCCACTTGATCCTTGATAAAGTGATACCGGATGTCAATATGCTTGCTCCTTGAATGTTGAACTGGATTCTTACTAAGATCAATTGCACTTTGATTATCACAAAGTACACTCACTGGTAACTTCACTTCAACACCTAAATCGGCCAATTGTCTTTGCATCCATATCACCTGAGTACATGCTGCACAAGCAGCCATATACTCAGCCTCCGCTGTGCTCAAAGCAACACTGTTTTGCTTTCTACTTAGCCATGCAACACACTTTGAACCCAAGTAGAAGCTGCAGCCACTGGTTGATTTTCTATCATCTGTGCTTCCTGTCCAGTCTGCATCAGTGTATGCTCGTAGTTTTACAGAATCCATGGCAGGATACCACAAGCCCATTTCCAGTGTCCCCTTGAGGTATCTTAGGATTCTTTTCACTGCCAACACATGAGATTCCTTAGGATCAGCTTGGAATCTGCTGGCGATGCACACAGCTTGCATGAGATCAGGCCTTGATGCTGTAAGGTACAGAAGGCTCCCTATCATCTTCCTGTATTCTGTAGGGCTTGTACTCCTTCCTTCCTGATCTTTTGTTAACTTGCAGCCCACTGTCATAGGGGTACTGACAGGTCTGCTATCCTCCATGCCAAACTTTTTCAGCATCTCTTTGGCATATTTTGTCTGAGAAATAAAAATACCTTCTTCACATTGTTTTATTTGTAATCCAAGAAAGTAAGTCATTTCTCCAATCAATGACATCTCAAATTCCTCACTCATCTTCTGTGAAAATTCTTGGCATAGCGCAGAGTGATCCCCTCCAAAGATGATGTCATCTACATATACTATGGTTATCAGTTGGCCTTTCTCTGAGTTGAACACATATAGGCTATTATCAACTATTCCTCTTTTGAAGTTCAACCTTCTCAAATACGCGTCCAGCCTGCTATACCATGCTCTTGGGGCTTGTTTAAGGCCATACAAGGCTTTCTTCAGCTTGCACACATGTGTCTCATCCTCACTGATTTGTACTCCATCGGGTTGTTCAATATACACTTCTTCTTTTAGGAGCCCATTCAAAAAGGCTGATTTCACATCCATCTGGTAAACTTTATACCTCTTCTGTGCTGCCAAAGCTAAGAACATTCTGATAGTTTCCAACCTTGCTACTGGTGCAAAAGTTTCATCAACATCTACTCCTTCTATCTGAGTGTAGCCTTTGCAAACCAGCCTAGCCTTGTTCCTCACCACCTTGCCATCCTCATTGTGTTTATTTTTAAACACCCATTTTGTTCCTATGACATTCTTGTTAGTGGGTCTTGGAACTAGCTCCCATGTTTCATTCTTCTCGATTTGATCTAGCTCCTCATTGATAGCTTTGATCCAGGCTTTGTCTTGTGCAGCCTCTTCAACAGATTTAGGTTCAACTTGTGAGAGTAAAGCAGTAGCTCCCACAATTCTTCTTCTTGTTGTAACTCCTGCTGATGGGTCACCTATTATCTGATTTCCTTGATGAGCACTGGTCCATGTCTTCTTTGTCTTTCTTTCTTGCACAGTCTTAGTTGCAAGAGAATCTCCTTCTTCATCTTCAGACTCACTCTTCTCTGAGTCTGAACTTACTTCTTTTCCCACTTCTTCATGTTGGTCAGATTCTTCATCTATCTTGAAGTCATCTTCTTCACTATCCTCAGCTTCTCCATTATGCGTTGTTTTCCAGTTTTCATCTATTCTCACATCACTGGAAGTGACCACTTTTCCCAGTTTATGTAGAAAAACTCTATAACCTTTTGTCTTTGCTGAGTATCCCACAAAGATGCCTTCATCTGACCTAGCATGGAATTTTCCCAAGTTTTGCTCCTTGTTCTTCACAAAACATGGGCTGCCAAAGATTCTAAGATACTTGGCTGTTGTCTTCTTCCCACTCCATAGCTCATATGGAGTCTTATCAGTATTGGGCCTTAGTGAAACTCTGTTCAATAGGTGCACGACTGTAAATGTTGTTTCTGTCCAAAATCTTGTGTGAAACTTGGATTCCAGCAGTAGAGTTCTTGCCATTTCAACCACAGCTCTATTTTTCCTCTCTACCACCCCGTTCTGTTGAGGAGTTCTTGCTGCTGCCATCTGATGGTGAATTCCATGCTTCTCAAGGTAATCTTCAAAAGCTCCATTTGTGAATTCAGTGCCTTGATCTGACCTCAATACTTTGATCTTCTTTCCACTCTCATTTTCAGCCAATCTTCTGTATCTCTTGAAGCATTTCAAAACTTCTGACTTATGTGTGAGGTGCATGATGCAGGTCCTTCTAGAATAATCATCAACAAACAAGATGAAGTACCTCTCACCATTCAACCCTTTTGTTCTCATCGGCCCACACAAATCAGTATGCACAATGTCAAGCACTGCTTTAGAACTGACCTCTTTGGTCTTATACTGCTTTCTGACCTGTTTTCCTTTAGAGCATGCTGAGCAAACATACTCCCTCTCTCTCTTAAGGTCTGGAATGTCTCTGATTGCATGAGTAGTGGTCAGCTTCCTCATGTTCTTCTGTGTTAAGTGTCCCAGCCTCCGATGCCAGAGTTGATTTTCTTCTTCTTTTGTAAGTAAACAGCTGTTTGTCTTGTCCTCATCAATTACATATAAATTTCCAGCTGTTCTTTTCCCAGCTGCAACAGTATTGCCTTCTTTACTCTTTACTTGGCAACCTGTTTTTGTGAATATCACTTTATGGTCTTCATTGCATAGTTGGCTGACAGATGCTAGATTATATCTGAGTCCTTCAACATGCAGAACATCTTTCAGCTTTCCTTTTCCAATATTTACTGACCCTTGACCACTGATGTTGAGTGAATCATCATTGCCAAACTTGACTCTGCCTTCTCTTGACTTGTTTAGCTTTGACAATTTACTCTTGTCTCCCGTCATGTGTGAAGTGCATCCACTGTCAAGGATCCATTGCTTATCCTTGTAGTCAGCTTTGAGTGCAATTTCAGCTATATTAGCCACCTCCCTTTTAGCTTTATATTCCTTCTTTTGAATTGGCTGGAAGATAGCTTTCTCCTTTTTCTCAGCTTTGACTACACCGCTTGTTTTCACTATGCCATTGAGTGCCTTCTCTTGCTCAGGGAGAAGTGTCATGCATCTCTTGGCATTATGGTCATCCTGCCCACACCTTTCACACTGTTCCAAGTCTCCCAATATAGCAAACTTGTTCTTTGAAACCACTGGTTTGGGCTTCCACCAACAATCCTTGTCAGTGTGTCCTTGCTTTTTACAGTATGTGCAAGAACTCACGACAGGTGTTCTCCTCTGAATTTTGTATTGTCTCCCCCTGTATACAGCATCATATCTTCTCAAGTTGGAGACATATACTGGCCTTCTCCACCAGCAGTTACTTGCCTTATGACCCCAAACTCCACAATAAAGACAGTGACCTTGAAACTGCCTCTTCTTGGGTCTAATCACAGCTTGTTTTCTTTTGTTCATTACTTGCTGTGTAGGCAACGTGGCTGGCTTCTTTGCTTGTGTGGCTTTCATTTCAGCTACCTTTTTCTCCTTCTTCTGTTCAGCCATAGCCCTTTGCTGGCTGATCTTCTTTTCTTCATTTTTGTTTGCCACCCTAAGTTGCTTCTTCAAATCCTCTTTATTCTCAGCTATCTTCTCCTGAGTCACAACCTTCTCTTTCAACTTCTGTGGCACATTCTTATTATCTTTAGGCAATGCAGCCTCAGATTGCTGCACTTTCTCTTCATTCTTCTTTTCTCTTGCAGAACTTGTTTCTCCTATCATTTCAAGCTTCTGCACGTTCTCTTCACTCCTTTTGAGTTGTTGCTGAAGTCTCAGCAACTCTATCTCCATTTCTTCAATTGTTGAAGTCCTTGAGCCAAGCTCCATAGTAAGGTCTTCACATATTTTGATATGTTCTTCAAATCTTCTCTTCAAGTCAATATGTTCAGCCCTTATTTCATCCTTTTGACTTTCAGCTTCCTCAGACTTTGCTTCAACTTGTTTTATGTGGGCCTCTAACCTTCTTATGGTTCTGCCCCTTCTGATTATCTCCTTTGAAGCTGCTTCCAACTCAGCTTCAAAATCTGGTTCTTCTTCATCAACCTCCTCTTCCTCTTCAGAGGTTGAACTACCACCTTGAGTTGATGCCATAAAGGCATGCTCATCTGATGAGTCTACATCTTCCTCCTCATCGGCTTCTTTTGTCTGGCTCACATAACTCTTGAATGAGCCTCTCTTCTTCTTCTGTGGGCTAGCAGTCTTCTTGCTGGACTTCCTTGACTTGAATGATGGTCTTCTCCATTTTGAATTCTGCTCATCATCACCATCCTCATCTTCATCATCAAGTTTCACTTTGCACTGAGAAGCAAAGTGTCCAGTCTGTCCACAACGATAACATCTCAAGGACAACTGTCCTTTTCCCTTCTTAGACCCCCTTTTGAATTTCCTTGTGAAGTATGCCAACACTTCACCTTCACTTTCTTCCTCATCATCATCATCATCCTCGCTGGATGATTCTTCCTCTTCTTTTATCTTCAAGTGTTTCATAGCTTTGAAAGCTGCCTCCTTTGATACCTTTGACGTTGAGGAGCTCTCAGTTGACTTTATTCTCATCTCATATGCAATGAGATTGCATTGGAGATCATGCAGAGACATGGAATTGAGATCTCTACTCTCCTCTATGGCTGCCACCTTTGAGGCAAACCTCTCAGGCAGAATTCTCAGAATTTTCTTCACAATAGATGAGTCCTTCTTGTTCTTCCCATGACTTCTAAGATCGTTTACAGCATCAATAACCCTGGTGAAGAACTCTTGGACTGTCTCATTTTTCTGCATTCTGAGAGATTCATATCTCTCCTTGAAAACTTGAAGCTTGGCCTCCTTCATTCTGCCATCACCTTCATAGACTTTCTGCAATCTGTCCCATATCTCCTTGGCAGATTTGCAGTCCATAACTTTAGCATATTCAGCATCTGTCAATGCTGAAATGATGACATTTGAGGCCTTCCCATTTATCTCAAACTGTCTTAATTCCTCTGGGGTTGGATCTTTACCTTCTTCTGGAGGCTCAAAACCCTCCTGTACAGATTTCACCACGTTCATGCCCATGGTTGCAAATACCACCTGCATTCTCGCTCTCCACATATGGTAGTTGGTTCCGTTGAAGATTGGAACCTTCTTGCTGTAAGTAGTGCTGGTGTTGGTACCGGCGTCCATTTCTCAGTATGCTAAACAAGTTAAAACTTCTGGAGCTCTTCAAACTAGTACACCAAGCTGTTAAGCTTTATCCTGGTGAACCTGTGCTTTGATACCAATTGAAGTTCCCAACTTCACCCTAGGATCTACTAGTTTGTGATACTGAGAGGGGGGGTGAATCAGTATCACCACAATTCACAATTCGCAGGAAAGTGAACAACTTCAATCTCTTCTTAAAAGCGAACTCTTTCTCAGATTCGACTAAGGTAGATCTATTGCTACCTACTAATCACAATAGTCCCCAAAGTCACCTTTCAGACACCTTGCCTAATAGACAATTCGGATGTTCTTGTTTAGGTCTTCGTTAGGTTATGGGTTGGCTGATACTTTAGCTGCGTTCACAACTCAATTCAAAACACAGAACGTAAAGCAAATTAAGGACACACGAGATTTACGTGGTTCCGTCAACGTGACGTACATCCACGGTGGTAGGGACTCTCCCTTACCGAGACTATCCACTATACTTGAGAATTCCAGTTACAATGGATGTCTTAATCTTCTGCTCCTTTCACTATTGTAATTACTAAGCAAGTACAATACAAAGAGTGTCACTTACTGTGTCTACCCTTCGTCTAGCTTGTCTTGCCTCTGTTGAATTGAAAGGCTGCTCCACTGCCGCTTAGAAGTTCACCGCAACGCTCTCTAACCTCTCTTGAAGAAATCTAGAAATACGTTGAGTTCTTTCCGATGCTTCGCCAAATTCCTTCTCTAGGTTGTCTCACACAGCTCCTGCTTTCACCGTCTCAAGGTTTCACAGCTTGCACTCAAGCTTCTGGTCTGCCGTTTCACGTCTCACAGCCTGCCCCACGCTTCTGATCAGTCACGCTGTTGCACATTCTGGTCTCACGCTCCTGGTCTGCTGTTTCACGTCTCTTGGCCTGCCTCACACTACTGGTTTTTCTGGTTCACGTCTCTCGCCCTGCCTCACGCTTCTAGTCTGCTGTCTTCTCTTCCGGATGGTCTCACGGATACCAGGTCTGCTGTCTTCTCTTCCGGGTGGTCTGTTTCTTATTTCTCCTCTTGCTGGTTGTGCGTTTCTGGTTTGGTTGCAGGATGTGTTTCTGGTTTGCTTGCAGGAGGCGTTTCTGGTTCGGTTGCAGGAGGCGTTTCTGGTTTGCTTGCAGGAGGTTGCACATTCTGGTTTGCTCTCCCGGTGGTGACGTTTCTGGTTTGCTCTCCTGGTGGTGTTGTTTCTGATCTCTTGCCGTTCTGCTCTCTCTTCCTTTTGGCCGGTTGCTGTAGGGTTGCTGTTTATTCAATTGTGTTGGCCCTCTGCCCTAGTTTTGTCTTCCAAGGCCTTTATATACTCTCTTCCATAAAACCCTAATAGGGCTTACATGGCGGATTTACGTTCTTGCCCTTACGCGGCAGATTTACTTTCTTGCCCTTCCATGTGACTTTACTGCCCTTCCATATGACTTTACTCTCTTGCACACTTAACCCTAGTTGACAACAATTACAACCCATACAAGGCTGTGGGAACAACATAAATCATGTCAAATTGCATTGTGGTAATGGAGACAATTAAAAAAATTACCAAAT
This sequence comes from Bruguiera gymnorhiza, assembly GCA_020883675.1. Classification (NCBI taxonomy): domain Eukaryota; kingdom Viridiplantae; phylum Streptophyta; class Magnoliopsida; order Malpighiales; family Rhizophoraceae; genus Bruguiera; species Bruguiera gymnorhiza. Next base: position 32,234 of record JAIRCJ010000444.1, on the reverse strand, counting down.
TTACATTCACTTAAGCATTAATGAAAAATTTTTCCCTGTAAGATATTGAAATTCTAAACATCAAAATAATGCAAAGTTTTTATTTTTTAAAAAATTCTTAATCCCACTGCATTTTTAATGGTGAGATAAACCGAATATTTAAATATATTAATTAAACACAAATAAAAGTAACGGATTCAATTGTACAAAATACACTTTAGTGGATGACTATTATAAATTCCAATCCCAAGTTTCAATGTTGGGTCAAGCATAAGCTCTAGAGTGTAGTGGGTTAACTTTTTATTAGAGTCCATTACATTCACTTTTATTTAATTAACATGTTTGTATACTACAATTATATAAATCATGTCAAATTGCATTGTGGTAATACCAAATTTAAATTCACTTAAGTATTAACGAAGAATTTCTCCCTACAAGACATTAAAATTCTAAAAAAGAAAATAATGCAATGTTTTTATTTTTTAAAAAAGTCTTAATACCATTGCATTTTGAATGGTGAGATAAACGTAATATATGAATATGTTAATTGACCACAAATACATGCAATGGACTCAATTGTACAACATAGAAATTACGTTTGTCTCTCCATTCAAAATGCAATGGTGTGAAAAATTTTGTAAAAAATAAAAACATTTCTTTATTTTAATTTTTAGAATCTTAAAGTCTTACAGGGATAAATTCTACTTTAATACTCAAGTTAATGTAAATTTTGTAATTTTTTTAATTGTCTCCATTACCACAATGCAATTTAACATGATTTATATAATTTTAGTAAACAAAAATGCTAATTAAATAAAAGTAAATGCAATGGACTCTAATAAGAAGTTAGCCTATTACGTTGTAGAGTTATATGCTTGACCCAAAATTGAAGCTTGGGATTGGAATTTACAATAGTCATCCACTAAAGTGTATTTTATACAATTGAGTCCATTGCTTTTATTTTGGTGAAATAACCTTTTCAAATATTAGGTTTATCTCACCATTGAACATGCAATGGAATTCAAAATTATTTAAAAAACAAAAACATTGCATTATTTTAATTTTTAGAATTTTAAAGTCTTATCAAAAGAAATTCTTAGTTAATACTGCAGTGAATTTAAATTTTGTAACTTTTGTAATTTTTTCCATTACCACAATGCAATTTGTCATGATTTATATAACTTTTGTATACAAACATGTCAATTAAATAAAAGCAAATGCAATGAACTCTAATAAGAACATAGCCCACTATGCTATAGAGTTATATGCTTGACCCAACATTGAAGCTTAGGACTAAAATTAATAAGAGTCATCCACTAAAGTGTATTTTGTACGATTGAGTCCTTTACTTTTATTTGTATTGAATTAACATTTTCAAATATTACGTTTATCTCACTAGTCAAAATGCAATGGTGTGAAAAATTTTGTAAAAAATAAAAACATTGCTTTATTTTACTTTTTAGAATTTTAAAGTCTTTTAGGGAGAAATTCTACTTTAATACTCAAGTGAATGTAAATTCTGTAATTTTTTTAATTGTCTCCATTACCATAATGCAATTTGACATGATTTATATAATTTTAGTATATAAACATGCTAATTAAATACAAGAGAATGCAATGGACTCTAATAAGAAGTTAGTCTACTACGCTGTAGAGTTATATGCTTGACCCAACATTGAGGCTTAGGATTGGAATTTACAATAGTCATCCACTAAAGTGTATTTTATACAATTGAGTCCATTGCTTTTGTTTTGGTGAAATAACATATTCAAATATTAGGTTTATCTCACCATCGAAAATGAAATGGAATTTAAAATTATTTAAAAAATAAAAACATTGCATTATTTTAATTTTTAGAATTTTAAAGTCTTACAGGGATAAATTCTACTTTAATACTCAAGTGAATGTAAATTTTGTAATTTTTTAGTTGTCTCCATTACCACAATGCAATTTGACATGATTTATATAATTTTAGTATATAAACATGCTAATTAAATAAAAGCAAATGCAATGGACTTTAATAAGAAGTTAGCCTATTATGCTGTAAAGTTATATGCTTGGTCCAACATTAAAGCTTGGGATTGGAATTTACAATAGTCATCCACTAAAGTGTATTTTATACAATTGAATCCATTGCTTTTATTTTGGTGAAATAACATTTTCAAATATTAGGTTTATCTCACAATCGAAAATGCAATGGAATTCAAAATTATTTTGAAAACAAAAACATTGCATTATTTTAATTTTTAGAATTTTAAAGTCTTATAGGGAGAAATTCTTAGTTAATACTCCAGTGAATTTAAATTTTGTAACCTTTTTAATTGTTTCCATTACCACAATGCAATTTGTCATGATTTATACAATTTTTGTGTACAAACATGTTAATTAAACAAAAGCAAATGCAATGGACTCTAATAAGAACTTAGTCCACTATGCTATAGAGTTATATGCTTGACCCAATATTGAAACTTGGAAGTGGAATTTATAATAGTGATCCAATAAAGTGTATGTTGTACGATTGAGTCCTTTACTTTTATTTATATTGAATTAACATATTCAGATATTATGTTTGTCTCTCCATTCAAAATGCAATGGTGTGAAAAATTTTGTAAAAGATAAAAGCATTGCATTATTTAATTTTTAGAATTTTAAAGTCTTTGAGGGAGAAATTCTACTTTAATACTCAAGTGAATGTAAATTCTATAATTTTTCTAATTGTCTCCATTACTACAATGCAATTTGACATGATTTATATAATTTTAGTATACAAACAAGCTAATTAAATACAAGCAAATGCAATGGACTCTAATAAGAAGTTAGCCCACTATACTGTAGAGTTATATGCTTGACCTACTTTAATACTCAAGTGAATGTAAATTCTATAATTTTTGTAATTGTCTCCATTACTACAATGCAATTTGACATGATTTATATAATTTTAGTATACGAACAAGCTAATTAAATACAAGGAAATGCAATGGACTCTAATAAGAAGTTAGCCCATTATACTGTAGAGTTATATGCTTGACCCAACATTGAAGCTTGGGATTGGAATTTACAATAGTCATCCACTAAAGTGTATTTATACAATTGAGTCCATGGCTTTTGTTTTGGTGAAATAACATATTCAAATATTAGGTTTATCTCACATAAAAAATGCAATGGAATTTAAAATTATTTAAAAAATAAAAACATTGCATTATTTTAATTTTTAGAATTTTAAAGTCTTACAGCAAGAAATTCTTAGTAGGGAGAAATTCTTCGTTCACACTCAAGTGAATTTAAATTTTTTTATTTTTTATATAATTTTAGCATGCAAACGTGTTAATTGGATAAAAGCGAATGCAATGGATTATAATAAGTTGGCCCACTAAGGTCTAGAGCTATATGCTTGACCCAGCATTGAGGCTTGGGATTAGAATTTATAATAGCCATCCATTAAAATGTATTTTGTACAATTGAGTCCCTTACTTTTATCTGTGTTCAATTAACATATTCAAATATTACGTTTGTCTCACCATTCAAAATGCAATGGTATTAAAAATTATTTAAAAAATAAAAATATTGCATTATTTTAATTTTTAGAAGTTTAAAGTTTTATAGGGAGAAATTCTTCGTTAATACTCAAGTGAATTTAAATTCGATAATTTTTTTAATTGTCTCCATTACCACAATGCAATTTGACATAATTTATATAATTTTAGTATACAATCATGCTAATTAAATAAAAGCAAATACAATGGACTCTAATAAGAAGTTAGCCTATTATGTTCTAGAGTTATATGCTTGACCTAACATTGAAGCTTGGGATTAGAATTTACAATAGTTATCCACTAAAGTGTATTTTATACAATTGAGTCCATTGCTTTTATTTTGGTGAAATAACATATTCAAATATTAGGTTTATCTTGCCATCGAAAATGCAATGGATTTCAAAATTATTAAAAAAACAAAAACTTTGCATTAGTTTAATTTTTAGAATTTTAAAGTCCTACAGAGACAAATTCTTAGTTAATACTCTAGTGAATTTAAATTTTGTAACTTTTTTAATTGTTTCCATTACCACAATGTAATTTGACATGATTTATATAATGTTTGTATACAAACATGTTAATTAAACAAAAACAAATGCAATGGACTCTAATAAGAAGTTAACCCACTATGCTCTAAAGTTGTATACTTGACTCAACATTGAAGTTTGGGATTCGAATTTATAATAGTCATCAACGAAAGTGTATTTTGTAAAATTTAGTCCATTACTTTTATTTGTGTTTAATTAATATATTCAAATATTATGTTTATCTCACCATTCAAAATGCAATGGTATTAAGAACTTTTTAAAAATTAAAAACATTGAATTATTTTAATTTTTAGAAATTTAAAATATTACAAGGAGAAATTCTTCGTTAATACTCAAGTCAATTTAAATATTGTAATTTTTTTAATTTTTTCGATAACCAAAATGCAATTTGACATGATTTATATAATTTAAGTACACAAACATGTTAATTAAACAAGAGCAAATGTGATGGACTCTAAAAAGAAGTTTGTCCACTGCGCTTTAGAGCTATATGCTTGACCCAACATTGAAGTTTGGGATTGGAATTTCTAATAGTCATCCACTCACGTGTGTTTTGTACAATTGAGTCCATTACTTTTATTTGTGTTCGTTTAACGTATTCAAATATTACTTTTATGTCACCATTCAAAATACAATGGTATTAAAAATTTTATTCAAAAATAAAAATATTGCCTTATTTTAACTTTTATAATTTTAAAATCTTAGAGGGAGAAATTCTTCAGTAATATTCAAGTGACTTTAAATTTTGTAATTTTTTTAGTTGTCTCTATTTCCACAATGCAATTTGACATTATTTATATAATTTTAGTATACAAGCATGTTAATTAAACAAAGCCAAATGCAATGGAGTCTAGTAAGAACTTTGTCCACTATGCTCTAGAGCTATATGCTTAACCCAACATTAAAGTTTGAGATTGCAATTTATAATGGGCATTGACGAAAGTCTATCTTATACAATTGAGTCCATTGCTTTTATTTTGGTGAATTAACATCTTCAAATTTTAGGTTTATCTCATCATTGAAAATGCAATGGAATTCAAAATTATATAAAACTTAAAAACATTTCATTATTTTAATTTTTAGAATTTTAAAGTTTGATAGGGAGAAATTCTTCGTGAATACTCAAGTGAATTTAAATATTGTAATTTTTTTAATTTTTTCCATAACCAAAGTGCAATTTGACATGATTTACATAATTTTAGTATACAAACATGTTAATGAAACAAGAGCAAATGTGATGGACTCTAATAAGAGGTTAGTCCACTGTGCTCTAGATCTATATGCTTGACCCAACATTGAAGTTTGGGATTGAAATTTATAATAGTCATCCACTCACGTGTGTTTTGTACAATTAAGTCCATTACTTTTATTTGTGTTTAATTAACATATTCAAATATTACTTTTATGTCACCATTTAAAATGCAATGGTATTAAAAATTTTTTCAAAAATAAAAAAATTGTATTATTTTAATTTTTAGAATTTTAAAGTCTTATAGAGAGAAATTCTTCGTTAATAGTCAAGTTAATTTAAATTTTGTTATTTTTTTAATTGTCTCCATTACTAAATTGCAATTTGACATGATTTATATACTTTTAGTATGCAAACATGATAATTAAGTAAAAGCAAATGCAATGGACTCGAAGCTTGGGATTAGAATTTATAATAGTCATCCACGAAAGTGTATTATATAAAATTGAGTCCATTTCTTTCTTTTTGGTGAAATAACATATTCAAATATTAGGTTTATCTCACCATTGAAAATGAAATTGTATTAAAAATTATTTAAAAAATAAAAGCATAGCATTATTTTAATTTTTAGAGTTTTAAAATCTTAGTGGGAGAAATTCTTCATTAAGACTTAAGTGAATTTAAATTTTGTTATTTTTTTTCTTATCTCCATTACCACAATGCAATTTGAAATGATTTATATAATTTTTGTATACAAACATGTTAATGAAATAAAAGGGATTGCAATGGACTCCAATAAGAAGTTTACCCATTACACTCTAGAGCTATATGCTTGACCCAATATTTAAGCTTGAGATTGTAATTTATAATAGTCATCCACTAAAGTGTATTTTATACAATTGAGTCCATTGCTTTTATTTTGGTGAAATAACATATTAAAATATTAGGTTTATCTCACAATTGAAAATGCAATGGAATTCAAAATTATTTAAAAAACAAAAACATTGCATTATATTAATTTTTAGAATTTTAAAGTCTTATAAGGAGAAATTCTAATTTTTAGAATTTTAAAGTCTTACAGCGAATGCAATAGAATCTAATAAGAATTTTACCCACTACACTTTAGAGCTATATGCTTAACCCAATATTGAAACTTGAGATTACAATTTATAAGTCATCGACTAAAGTGTAGTTTGTACCATAAAGTCAATTACTTATATTTATGTTCAATTAACATATTCAAATATTACGTTTTTCTCACCATTTGAAATGCAATGGTATTAAAAATTTTTTAAAAGATAAAAACATTGCATTATTTTAATTTTTAGAATTTTAAAATCTTAGAAAGAGAAATTATTCGTTAATACTTGAATGAATTTAAATTTTGTAATTGTTTTTTTAATGGTCTCCATTACTACAATGCAATTTGACATAATTTATATAATTTTAGTATTCAAACATGTTATTGAAATAAAAGCAAATGCAATGGACTCTAATAAGAAGTTAGCCCATTACGATCTAGAGCTCCATGCTTGACCCAACATTGAAGCTTGAGATTCAAATTTATAATAGTCATCCACTAATGTGTGTTTTGTACAATTGAGTCCATTACTTTTATTTGTATTCAATTAACATATTCAAATATCACGTTTGCCTCACCATTCAAAATGTAATAGTATTAATAATATTTAAAAAATAAAAACATTGAATTTTTTTAATTTTTAGAATTTTAAGTCTTATAGGGAGAAATTTTTTGTTAATACTCAAGTGAGTTTAAATTTTGTTATTTTTTTAATTGTCTCCATTAGCACAATGCAATTTGGCATGACTTATATAATTTTTGTATACAAACATGTAAATGAAATAAAAGAGAATGCAATGGACTCTAATATGAAGTTAGCCAATTACACTTTAGAGCTATATGGTTGACCCAACATTGAAGCTTGGGATAGCAATTTATAATAGTCATCCACTAAAGTGTATTTCATACAATTGAGTTCATTGCTTTTATTTTGGTGAAATAACATATTCAAATATTAGGTTTATCTCACCACTGAAAATGCAATGGAATTAAAAATTATTTAAAAAATAAAAACATTGCATTATTTTGATTTTTAGAATTTTAAAGTCTTACAGGAGAAATTGTTCGGTAATACCCGAGTCAATTTAAATTTTGTAATTTTTTTAATTGTCTCCATTACCAAAATGCAATTTGACATGATTTATATAATTTTAGTATACAAACATGTTAATTAAATAAAAGTCAATGCAATGGACTCTAATAAGAAGTTAGCCCACTATGTTGTAGAGTTATATGCTTGACCCAACATTGAAACTTGCGATTGGAATGTATAATAGTCATCCACTAAAGTGTGTTTTGTACAATTGAGTCTATTACTTTTATTATTGTTCAATTAACATATTCAAATATTAGATTTATCTCACCATTCACAATGCAATGGTATTAAGAATTTTTAAAATATAAAAACATTGCATTATTTTAATTTTTAGAATTTTAAAGTTTTACAGTGAGAAATTTTTCATTATTAGTCAAGTGAATTGAAATTTTGTATGTTTTTTATTTGTCTCATTTACCGCAGTACAATGTGTCATGATTTATATCATTTTAGTGTATAAACATATTAATGAAATAAAAGCGAATGCAATGGAGTCGAATAAGAACTTAGGCCATTGCACTTTAAAGCTATATGCTTGACCCAACATTGAAACTTAGGATTGCAATTTGTAATAGTCATCAACTAAAGGGTATTTTGTACCATAAAGTTGATCACTTTATTTATATTTAATTAACCTATTCAAATATTATGTTTATCTCACTATTCGAAATGCAATGGTATTAAAATTTTTTAAAAGATAAAACTTGCAATGAACTCTAATAAGAAGTTAGCCCACTATGATCTAGAGCTACATGCTTGACCCCAACATTGAAGCTTGCGATTGAAATTTACAAATATTAGGTTTATCTCACCATCGAAAATGCAATGGAATTCAAAATTATTTAAAAAACAAAAACATTGCATTATTTTAATTTTTAGAATTTTAAAATCTAACAGGGAGAAATTCTTAGTTCATACTCTAATGAATTTAAATTCTAGTGAATTTAAATTTCGTAACTTTTTTAATTGTTCCATTACCACAATGCAAATTGTTATGATTTAATATAATTTTGTATACAAACATGTTAATTAGACAAAAGTAAATGCAATGGAATCTAATAAGAACTTAGCCTACTATAGTTGTAGAGTTATATGTTTGACCACATTGAGGCTTGGTATTGGAAATTTATAATAGTCATACACGAAAGTGTATTCTGTACAATTGAGTCCATTACTTTTATTTGTGGCTCAAATTAACATATTCAATATTACGTTGATCTCACCATTCAAATGAAATGGTATGAAGAATTTTTTAAAAAAATAAAAACATTGCATTATTTTAATTTTTAGAATTTTAAAGTCTTACAGGAAGAAATTCTTCGTTACTCTCAAGTAAATTTAAATTTTGTACAATTGAGTCCCTTACTTTTATCTGAGTTCAATTAATATATTCAAATATAACATTTGTCTCACCATTGAAAATGCAATAGTGTTAAAAAATTATTTAAAAAATAAAAATATTGCATTATTTTAATTTTTAGAATTTTAAAGTCTTATAGGGAGAAATTGTTCATTAATACTCAAGTGAATTTAAATTTGGTAGTTTTTTTAATTGTCTCCNTATTAGGTTTATCTCACTATTGAAAATGCAATTGGATTCAAAATTATTAAAAAAAATAAAACATTGCATTATTTTAATTTTTAGAATTTTAAAGTCTTACAGGAAGAAATTCTTCGTTACTCTCAAGTGAAATTTAAATTTTTGTACAATTGAGTCCCTTACTTTTTATCTGAGTTCAATTATATATTCAAATATAAGGTTTGTCTCACCATTGAAAATGCAATAGTGTTAAAAATTATTTAAAAAATAAAAATATTGCATTATTTTAATTTTTAGAATTTTAAAGTCTTATAGGGAGAAATTGTTCATTAATACTCAAGTGAATTTAAATTAGGTAGTTTTTTTAATTGTCTCCATTACCACAATGCAATTTGACATGATTTATATAATTTTATTATACAAACATGTTAATTAAATAAATGCGAATGTAATGGACTCTAATAAGAAGTTAGCCCACAACGTTGTAGAGTTATATGCTTGGCCCAACATTGAAGTTTGGGATTGAAATTTATAATAGTCATCCACTAAAGTGTACTTATATACAATTAAGTCCATTACTTTTATTTTGGTGAAATAACATTTTCAAATATTAGGTTTATCTCACCATAAAAAATGCAATGGAATTCAAAATTATTTAAGAAACAAAAACATTGTATTATTTTAATTTTTAGAATTTTAAAGTCTAATAGGGAGAAATTCTTAGTTCATACTCTAGTGAATTTAAATTTTGTAACTTTTTTAATTGTTCCATTACCACAATGCAATTTGTCATGATTTATATAATTTTTGTATACAAACAAGTTAATTAAACAAAAGCAAATGCAATGGACTCTAATAAGAAGTTAGTCCACTATGCTGTAGAGTTATATGCTTGACCCAACATTGAGGCTTGGTATTGGAATTTATAATAGTCATCCACGAAAGTGTATTTTGTACAATTGAGTCCATTATTTTTATTTGTGTTCAATTAACATATTCAAATATTACGTTGATCTCACCATTCAAAATGAAATGGTATTAATAATTTTTTTTAAAAAAAACATTGCATTATTTTAATTTTTAGAATTTTAAAGTCTTATAGGGAGAAATTCTTCGTTAACTCTCAAGTGAATTTAAATTTTGTACAATTGAGTCCCTTACTTTTATCTGTATTCATTTAACATATTCAAATATAACGTTTGTCTCACCATTGAAAATGCAATGGTATTAAAAGTTATTTAAAAAATAAAAATATTGCATTATTTTAATTTTTAGAATTTTAAAGTCTTATAGGGAGAAATTGTTCATTAATACTTAAGTGAATTTAAATTTGGTAATTTTTTTAATTGTCTCCATTACCACAATGCAACTTGACATGATTTATATAATTTTATTATACAAACATGTTAATTAAATAAATGCGAATGCAATGGATTCTAATAAGAAGTTAGCCCACTATGTTGTAGAGTTATATGCTTGGCCAACATTGAGGTTTGGGATTGGAATTTATAATAGTCATCCACTCACATGTGTTTTGTACAATTGAGTCTATTACTTTTATTTTGGTGAAATAACATTTTCAAATATTAGGTTTATCTCACCATCGAAAATGCAATGGAATTCAAAATTATTTAAAAAATAAAAACATTGCATTATTTTAATTTTTAGAATTTTAAAGTCTTACAGGGAGAAATTCTTCGTTAACACTCGAGTGAATTTAAATTTTGTAATTTTGTTTAATTGTCTTCGTTACCAACATGTAATTTGACATGATTTATATAATTTTAGTACACAAATATGTTAATGTAATAAAAGCGAATGCAATGGACTCTAATAAGAAGTTAGGCCACTACGTTCTCGAGCTATATGTTTGACCCAACATTGGAGCTTGAGATTGCAATTTATCATAGTCATCCCTAAAGTGTATTTTACACATTTGAGTCCATTGCTTTTATTTTGGTAAATTAACATATTCAAATATTAGGTTTATCTCACCATTGAAAATGCAATGGTATTACAAATTATTTAAAAAATAAAAGCATTGTATTATTTTAATTTGTAGAATTTGAAAGTTTACTAGGGAGAAATTCTCCATTAACACTCAAGTGAATTTAAATTTTGTAATTTTTTTTAATTGTCTCTGTTACCAATATGCAATTTGACATTATTTATATAATTTTAGTACACAAATATGTTAATGAAATAAAAGTGAATGCAATGGACTTTAATAAGAAGTTAGGCCACTACGCTCTCGAGCTATATGCTTGACCCAACATTAGAGCTTGAAATTGCAATTTATCATAGTCATCTCTAAAGTGTATTTTACACATTTGAGTCCATTGCTTTTATTTTGGTAAATTAACATATTCAAATATTAGGTTTATCTCACCTTTGAAAATGCAATGGTATTAAAAATTATTTAAAAAATAAAAGCATTGCATTATTTTAATTTTTAGAATTTGAAAGTTTACTAGGGAGAAATTCTCCGTTAACACTTAAGTGAATTTAAATTTTTTAATTTTTTAATTGTCTTCATTACCACAATGCAATTTGACATGATTTATATAATTTTAGTATGCAAACATGTTAATTAAATAAAGGTGAATGCAATGGACTCTAATAAAAAGTTAGCCCACTACACTGTATAGTTATATACTTGACCCAACATTGATGCTTGAGATTGGAATTTATAATAGACATCCATTAAAGTGTGTTTTATATAATTGAGTTCATTGCTTTTATTTTGGTGAAATAACATATTCAAATATTAGGTTTGTCTCAGCATTGAAAATGCAATGGAATTCAAAATTATTTAAAAAACAAAAACTTTGCATTATTTTAATGTTTAGAATTTTAAAGTCTTACAGCGAGAAATTCTTAGTTAATACTCAAGTGAATTTAAATTTTGTAACATTTTTAATTGTTTCCATTGCCACAATGCAATTTGACATGATTTATATAATATTTGTATACAAACATGTTAATTAAACAAAAGCAAATGCAATGGACTTTAATAAGACGTTAGTCCACTACACTCTAGAGTTATATACTTGACCCAACATTGAAGCTTGGGATTCAAATTTATAATAGTCATCCACGAAAGTGTATTTTGTACAATTTAGTGCATTACTTTTATTTGTGTTCAATTAACATATTCAAATATTATGTTTATCTCACCATCCAAAATGCAATGGTATTAAGAATTTTTAAAAAAATAAAAACATTGCATTATTTTAATTTTTAGAATTTTAAAATCTTACAGGGAGAATTTCTTCGTTAATACTCAAGTCAATTTAAATATTGTGATTTTTTTTATTTCTTTGATAACCAAAATGCAATTTGACATAATTTATATAATTTTAGTATACAAACATGTTAATTAAATAAGAGCAAATGCGATGGACTCTAATAAAAAGTTTGTCCACTGCCCTCTAGAGCTATATGCTTGACCCAACATTGATGCTTGGGATTGGAATTTATAATAGTCATCCACTCATGTGTGTTTTGTATAATTGAGTCCATTACTTTTATTTTGTTCAATTAACATATTTAAATATTACTTTTATGTTACCATTCAAAATGCAATGGTATTAAAAAATTTTTCAAAAATAAAAACATTGCATTATTTTAATTTTTATAATTTTAAAGCTTACACGGAGAAATTCTTTCGGTAATACTCAAGTAAATTTAAATTTTGTAATTTTTTTAATTGTCTCCATTATCACAATGCAATTTGACATGATTTATATAATTTTAGTATACAAACATGTTAATTAAACAATAGTGAATGCAAAAGAGTCTAATAAGAAGATTGTCCACAACGCTTTAGAGCTATATGCTTGACCCAACATTGATGTTTGAGATTGCAATTTATAATATTCATCGACGAAAGTGTATTTTATACAATTGAGTCCATTGCTTTTATTTTCTTGAATTAACATATTCAAATTTTAGGTTTATCTTACCATTGAAAATGCAATGGAATTCAAAATTATTTAAAAATTAAAAACATTGCATTATTTTAATTTTTTGAATTTTAAAGTCTGACAGGGAGAAATTCTTCGTTAATACTCAAGTGAATTTAAATATTGTAATTTTTCTAATTTTTCCCATAACCAAAATGCAATTTGACATGATTTATATAATTTTAATATACAAACATGTTAATTAAACAAGAGCAAATGTGATGGACTCTAATAAGAGGTTAGTCCGCTGCGCTCTAAAGATATATGCTTGACCCAACATTGAAACTTGGGATTGGAATTTATAATAGTCATCCACTCACGTGTCTTTTGTACAATTAAGTCCATTACTTTTATTTGTGTTCAATTAACATATTCAAATATTACTTTTATGTCACCATTTAAAATGCAATGGTATTAAAATTGTTTCAAAAATAAAAACATTGCATTATTTTAATTTTTAGAATTTTAAAGTCTTACAGGGAGAAATTCTTCGTTAATACTCAAGTTAATTTAAATTTTGTTATTTTTTTAATTGTCTCCATTACTAAATTGCAATTTGACATGATTTATATAATTTTAGTATGCAAACAAGATAATTAAATAAAAGCAAATGCAATGGACTCGAAGCTTGGGATTGGAATTTATAATAGTCATCCACTAAAGTGTATTTTATAAAATTGAGTCCATTTCTTTCTTTTTGGTGAAATAACATATTCAAATATTAGGTTTATCTCACCATTGAAAATGAAATTGTATTAAAAATTATTTAACAAATAAAAGCATTGCATTATTTTAATTTTTAGAATATTAAAATCTTAGTGGGAGAAATTCTTCATTAAGACTGAAGTGAATTTAAATTTTGTTATTTTTTTAATTGTCTCCATTACCACAATGCAATTTGGCATGATTTATATAATTTTTGTATACAAACATGTTAATGAAATAAAAGGGAATGCAATGGACTCTAATAAGAAGTTTTCCCATTACACTCTAGAGCTATATGCTTAACCCAACATTAAAATTTAGGATTGCAATTTAAAATAGTCATATACTAAAGTGTATTTTATATAATTGAGTCCATTGCTTTTATTTTGGGGAAATAACATATTCAAATATTAGGTTCATCTGACCATTGAAAATGCAATGGAATTCAAAATGATTTAAAAAACAAAAACATTGCATTATTTTAATTTTTAGAATTTTAAAGTCTTACAGGGAGAAATTCATCATTAATACTCAAGTAAATTTAAAATTTGTAATTTTTTTAATTGTCTCCATGCCCACAATGCAATTTGACATGATTTATATAATTTTAGGATACAAACATGTTCATTAAAGAAAAGTGAATGCAATAGACTCTAATAGGACGTTAGTCCACTGTGCTCTAGAGTTGTATGTTTAACCCCACATTAAAGCTTCGGATTGGAATTTATAATAGACATCCACTAAAGTGTATTTTACACAATTGAGTCCATTGTTTTTATTTTGGTGAGTTAACATATTCAAATATTAGGTTTATCTCACAATTGAAAATGCAATTGGATTCAAAATTATTTAAAAAAATAAAAACATTGCATTATTTTAATTGTTGCAATTTTAAAGTCTTACGGGAGAAATTCTTCATTAATACTCAAGTGAATTTAAATTTTGTAATTTTTTTAATTGTCTCCATTACCACAATGCAATTAGACATGATTTATATAATTTTAGTATACAAAGATGTTAATTAAACAAAAGTGAATGCAATAGATTCTAATAAGAAGTTAGTCCACTACGCTCTAGAACTATATGTTGGACCCAACATTGAAGTTTGAGATTGCTATTTACAATAGTTATCCCCTAAAGTTTATTTTATACATCTAAGTCCATTGCATTTATTTTGGTAAATTAACATATTCAAATATTAGGTTTATCTCACTATTCAAAATGCAATTGTATTAAAGATTATTTAAAAAATAAAAGCATTGCATTATTTTAATTTTTAGAATTTTAAAATCTTAGTGCAAGAAATTCTTCGTTAATACTTAAGTGAATTTAAATTTTATTATTTTTTTAATTGTCTACATGCCCACAATGCAATTTGACATGATTTATATAATTTTAATATACAAACATGTTAAGGAAATAAAAAGGAATGCAATGGACTCTAATATGAAGTTAGCCCATTACGCTTTAGAGCTATATGCTTGACCTAACATTGAAGTTTGGGATTGCAATTTATAATAGTCATCCACTAAAGTGTATTTTATACAATTGAGTCCATTGCTTTTATTTTGGTGAAATAACATATTCAAATATTAGGTTTATCTCACCATTGAAAATGCAATGGAATTAAAAACTATTTAAAAAATAAAAACATTGCATTATTTTAATTTTTATAATTTTAAGGTCTTACAGGGAGAAATTTATCGGTAATACTTAAGTGAATTTAAATTTTGTAATTTTTTTTAATTATCTCCATTACCACAATGCAATTTGACATGATTTATATAATTTTAGTATACAAACATGTTAATTAAATAAAAACCAATGCAATGGACACTAATAAAAGTTAACCCACTATGCTATAGAGTTATATGCTTGACCTAACATTAAAACTTGCAATTGGAATTTATAATAGTCATCCATTAAAGTGTATTTTGTACAATTGAGTCCATTACTTTTAATGGTGTTCAATTAACATATTCAAATATTATGTTTATCTCACCATTCACAATGCAATGGTGTTAAGAATTTTTTAAAAATAAAAATATTGCATTATTTTAATTTTTAGAATTTTAAAGTCTTACAGTGAGAAATTTTTTGTTATGAGTCAAGTGAATTGAAATTTATTATGTTTTTTAATTGTCTCCTTTACCACAGTACAATGTGTTGTGATTTATATAATTTTAGTATACAAACATATTAATAAAATAAAAGCAAATGCAATGGAGTCTAATAAGAACTTAGCCCATTATGCTTTAGAGCTATATGCTTGACCCAACATTGAAACTTGGGATTGCAATTTATAATAGTCATCGACTAAAGTGTAGTTTGTACCATAGAGTTGATTACTTATATTTTTGTTCAATTAACATATTCAAATATTACATTTATCTCACCATTCAAAATGCAATGGTATTAAAAATTTTTTAAAAGATAAAAACATTACATTAATTTAATTTTTAAAATTTTAAAGTCTTAGAGGGAGAAATTGTTCGTTAATACTCGAGTGAATTTAAATTTTGTAATTTTTTTAATAGTCTCCATTACCACAATGCAATTTGACATGATTTATATAATTTTAGTATTCAAACATGTTATTGAAATAAAAGCCAATGCAATGGACTCTAATAAGAAGTTAGCCAACTACGATCTAGAGCTACATGCTTCACCCAACATTGAAGCTTGGGATTGGAATTTATAATAGTCATCCACTAATGTGTGTTTTGTACAATTGAGTCTATTACTTTTATTTGTATTGAATTAACATATTCAAACATCACGTTTATCTCACCATTCAAAATGCAATGATATTAATAATATTTTAAAAAATAAAAACATTGCATTATTTTAAATTTTGTTATTTTTTAATTATCTCCATTACCACAATTCAATTTGGCATGATTTATATAATTTTAGTATACAAACATGTTAATGAAATAAAAGGGAATGCAATGGACTCTAATATGAAGTTAGCCCATTACACTTTAGAGCTATATGCTTGACCTAACATTGAAACTTGGGATTGCAATTTATACAATTGAGTCCATTGCTTTTATTTTGGTGAAATAACATATTCAAATATTAGGTTTATCTCTCCATTGAAAATGCAATGGAATTAAAAATTATTTTAAAAATAAAAACATTGCATTATTTTAATTTTTATAATTTTAAAGTCTTACAGGGAGAAATTTCTTGATAATACTCAAGTGAATTTAAATTTTGTAATTTTTTTAATTCTCTCCATTACAACAATGCGATTTGACATGATTTATATAATTTTAGTATACAAACATGTTTGTATTTTAATTTTTATAATTTTAAAATCTTAGAGGGAGAAATTTCTCGATAATACTCAAGTGAATTTAAATTTTGTAATTTTTTTAATTCTCTCTATTACCACAATGCAATTTGGCATGATTTATATAATTTTAGTATACAAACATGTTAATTAAATAAAAGCAAATGCAATGAACTTTAATAAGAAGTTAGCCCACTACGCTGTAGAGTTATATGCTTGACCCAACATTGTAGTTTGCGATTGCAATTTATAATACTAATCGACTAAAGTGTATTTTGTACAATTGAGTTCATTACTTTTATTGGTGTTCAATTAACATATTCAAATATTAGGTTTATCTCACCATTAAAAATGCAATGGAATTCAAAATTATTAAAAAAATAAACACATTGCATTATTTTAATTTTTATAATTTTAAAGTCTTATAGGGAGAAAATCTTCGGTAATACTCAAGTGAAATTTTGTAATTTTTTTAATTGTCTTGATTACCACAATGCAATTTGACATGATTTATATAATTTTAGTATACAAACATGTTAAGTAAATAAAAGCCAATGCCATGGACTCTAATAACAAGTTAGCCCACTACGTTGTAGAGTTATATGCTTGACCCAACATTTAAGCTTGCGATTGGAATTTATAATAGTAATCCACTAAAGTGTATTTTGTACAATTGAGTCCGTTACTTTTATTGGTGTTCAATTAACATATTCAAATATTATGTTTATCTCACCATTCACAATGTAATGGTATTAAGAATTTTTTAAAAACTAAAAACATTACATTATTTTAATTTTTAGAATTTTAAAGTCTTATGGTGAGAAATTTTTCGTTATTGGTCAAGTGAATTTAAATTTTGTAAGTTTTTTAATTGTCTCCTTTACCATTGTACAATTTGTCATGATTTATATAATTTTAGTATACAAACATATTAATGAAATAAAAGCGAATGCAATGGAGTCTAATATGAACTTAGCCCACTACACTTTAGAGCTATATGCTTGACCCAACATTGAAGCTTAGGATTGTAATTTATAATATTCATTGACTAAAGTGTATTTTGTACCATAAAGTGAATTACTTTTATTTTTGTTCAATTAACATATTCAAATATTATATTTATCTTACTATTTAAAATGCAATGGTTTTAAAAATTTTTAAAAGATAAGAACATTGCATTATTTTAATTTTTAGAATTTTAAAGTCTTAAAGGGAGAAATTGTTCGTTAATACTTGAGTGAATTTAAATTTTGTAATTTTTTTAATTGTCTCCATTACCACAATGCAATTTGACATGATTTATATAATTTTAGTATTCAAACATGTTAATGAAATAAAAGTGAATGCAATGGACTATAATAAAAAGTTAGCCTATTACGATCTAAAGCTACATGCTTGTGTCACGGGGTCATTACTTTCTCCCTAAAAGGCAGCTTGTTGGGGTGTGCAGCACCCATGCTTATATGACCCAAGGATCCCCCTCTTCCTATCCGATGTGGGATGTGGGAGTTAGGTTGTACCTAACTCGTTTGTGTCTGAGACATAACCCATCCGTGACATTCTCCCCACCAAATCCATCAACGTCCTCATCGGGAATCAGGGCTCCCCTGCCTACTCCCGGGTGAAGCGCTTGGCAAGAGGCATTGGAATCGAGGTTGGGTCGGTTTTGATACCACTTGTCACGGGGTCATTACTTTCTCCCCAAAAAGCAGTCTATTGGGGTATGTAGCACCCACGCTTATATGACCCAAGGTCCCTCTCTTCCTATCTAATGTGGGATGTGGGAGTCGGGTTGTACCTAGCCCGTCCGTGTCGAGACATAACTCCGTCCGTGACACTTGACCCAACATTAAAGCTTGGGATTGGAATTTATAATAGTCATCTACTAATGTGTGTTTTGTACAATTGAGTCCATTACTTTTATTTGTATTAAATTAACATATTCAAATATCAAGTTTATCTCACCATTCAAAATGCAATGGTATTAATAATATTTTCAAAAATAAAAACATTGCATTATTTTAATTTTTAGAATTTTAAAGTCTTACAGGGAGAAATTCCTCGTTAATACTCAAGTGACTTAAAATTTTGTAAGTTTTTTAATTGTCTCCATTACCACAATGCAATTTGACATGATTTATATAATTTTAGTATACAAACATGTTAATGAAATAAAAGAAATGCAATGGACTCTAATAAGAACTTAGCCCACTACGTTTTAGAGCTATATGTTTGGCCCAACATTGAAACTTGCGATTGTAATTTATAATAGTCATTAGGTAAAGTGTATTTTGTACAATTGAGTTGATTACTTTTATTTTTGTTCAATTAATATATTCAAATATTACGTTTATCTCCCTATTGAAAATGCAACAGTATTACAAATTTTTTAAAAAAATAAATTATTTTAATTTTTAGAATTTTAAAGTCTTAGAGAGAAAAAATGTTCATTAATACTCAAATGAATTTAAATTTTGTTATTTTTTTAATTGTCTCCATTACCACAATGCAATTTGACATGATTTATGTAATTTTAGTATACAAATATGTTAATTAAATAAGAGCAAATGCAATGGACTCTTATAATAAGTTAGCCCACAACACTATAGAGCTATATGCTTGACCCAACATTAAAACTTGAGATTGCAATTTATAATAGTCATCCCTAAAGTGTATTCTACACATTTGAGTCCATCCCCTAAAGTGCATTTTATACATTTGAGTCCATTGCTTTTAATTTGGTAAATTAACATATTCAAATATTAAATTTATCTTACCGTTGAAAATGAAATGGTATTAAAAATTATTTAAAAAATAAAAGCATTGCATTATTTTAATTTTTAGAATTTTAAAGTCTTATAGGGAGAAATTCTTCATTAATGCTCAAGTCAATTTAAATTTTGTAATTTTTTTAATTGTCTCCATTATCACAATGCAATTTGACATGATTTATATAATTTTAGTATACAAACATGTTAATTAAATAAAAGCGAATTTAATGGACTCTAATAAGATGTTAGCCCACTACGCTTTAGAGTTATATGCTTGAACCGACATTAAAGATTAAGATTGCAATTTATAATATTCATCTAGTAAAGTGTATTTTATACATTTAAGTCCATTGCTTTTATTTTGGTAAATTAACATATTTAAATATTATGTTTATTTCACCATTGAAAATGCAATGGTATAAAAAATTATTTGAAAAATAAAAACATTGTGTTATTTTAATTGTTAGAATTTTAAAGTCTTACAGGGAGAAATTCTTCGTTAATACTCAATTGAATTTAAATTTTGAAATTTTTTTAATTGTCTCCATTACCACAATGCAATTTGACATGATTTATATAATTTTAGTATATAAACATGTTAATGAAATAAAAGTGAATGCAATAGACTCTATCAAGATGTTAGCCACTACCTCTAAAGCTATATGTTTGATCCAACATTGAAACTTGGGATGGAAATTTATAATAGTCATCCACTAAAGTGTATTTTGTACAATTAAGTGCCTAACTTTTATTTTTGTTCAATTAACATATTCAAATATTACATTTATCCCACCATTCAAAATGCAATGGTTTTAAAAAATTTTAAAAAAAATAAAAACATTGCATTATTTTAATTTTTAGAATTTTAAAATCTTACAGAGAGAAATTTGTCGACAATACTCAAGTGAATTTAAATTTTGTAATTTTTTTAATTGTCTCCATTACCACAATTCAATTTGACATGATTGTTATAATTTTAGTATACAAACAATTTAATTAAAGAAAAGTGAATGGAATGGACCCTAATGAGAAGTTAGCCCACTACGCTTTGGAGTTATATGCTTGGCCCAACATTGAAGTTTGAGATTGTAATTTATAATAGTCATCCCCTAAAGTGTATTTTATCCATTTATGTCCATTGCTTTTATTTAGGTAAATTAACATATTCAAATATTAGGTTTATCTCACCATTGAAAATGCAATGGTATTAAAAGTTATTTAAAAGATAAAAACATTGCATTATTTAAATTGTTAGAATTTTAAAATCTTAGAAGGAGAAATTCTTCGTTAATACTCAAGTGAATTTAAATTTTGTAATTTTTTTAATTGTCTCCATTATCACAAGGAAATTTGACATGATTTATATAATTTTAGTATACAAACATGTTAATTAAGTCCATTGCCAAGTTGACTAAAGTGTATTTTGTATAATTGAGTCTATTACTTTTATTTTTGTTCAATTAACATATTCAAATATTACGTTTATCTCACCATTCAAAATGCAATGGTATTATGAATTTTTTAAAAATAAAAACATTGCATTATTTTAATTCTTAGAATTTTAAAGTCTTAGAGGGAGAAATTCTTCGTTAATACTCAAGTGAATTTAAATTTTGTAATTTTTTTGATTCTCTCCATTTCCACTATGCAATTTGACATGAATTATACAATTCTAGTATACAAACATACTAATTAAATAAAGCGAATGCATTGGACTCTAATAATAAGTTGTTGCACTGCCTTCTAGAGCTACATGCTAAAACCAGCATTGAAGTTTGGGGTTGGTATTTATAATATTCATCTACTAATGAGTATTTTATACACTTGATTTCATTACTTGTATTTTTGTTTATTTAACATATTCAAATATTAAGTTTTCTCCCCATTCAAAATGCAATGGTATTAAAAATTATTTAAAAATAAAAACATTGCATTATTTTAATTTTTAGAATTTTTGAGTTTTACAAGGAGAAATTCTTCGTTAATACTCAAGTAAATTTAAATTTCATAATTTTTTTTAATTGTCTCTAATACCAAAATGCAATTTAAAATGATTTATATAATTTTAGTATATAGATGTTAATTAAATAAAAGCAAATGCAATGGATTGTAATAAGAAGTTAGCCCACTCTTCTCTAGAGATTGCTATTTATAATATTCATCTACTAAAGTGTATTTTACACAATTGACTTCATTACTTGTATTTTTGTTCAATTAATATCTTAAAATATTAAGTTTATCTCACCATTCAAAATGCAATGGTATTAAGAATAATTTAAAAAATAAAAACATTGCATTTTTTTATGTTTTTAGAATTTTAAGATCTTACAACTATGTTAATACTTAAGTGAATTTAAATATCGTAATTATTTTAATTGTCTCCATTACCATAATGCAATTTGACATGATTTATATAATTTAGGATACAAACATGTTGATTAAAAAAATGCAAATGCAAAGGACTCTAATAAAAAGTTAGCCCAATCCCCTTTAGAGTAATATACTTGAGCCAACATCGAAACTTGAGATTGCTATTTACAATATTCATCTACTAAAATGTATTTTATACAATTGAGTTGATTACTTGTATTTTTGTTCAATTTATAAATTCAAATATTAAGTTTATCTCATCATTCAAAATGCAATCCTATTAACAATAATTTAAAAAATAAAAACATTGTATTTTTTTAATTGTTAGAATTTTAAAGTCTCTAAAGGATAAAAACATTGTTAATACTTAAGTGGAATTTAAATTTTGTAATTTTCTTAATTATCTCCATTACCACTTTGCAAATTGACATGATTTTCATAATTTTAGCATACAAACATGTTAATTAAATAAACTCAAATACAATGAATACTAATAAGAAGTTAGCCTACACCCTTATAGAGCTATATGTTGGACCTAACATTGAAGTTCAACATTGCTCTTTATAATATTTATCCACTAAAGAGTATTTTATACAATTGAGTCCATTATATTTAATTTTGTTCATTTAACATATTTAAATATTACGTTTATCTCACCATTCAAAATGCAATGGTAAAAAAACAATTAAAAATAAAAACATTGCATTATTTTAATTTTTAGAATTTCAAAGTCTTACAGGAAGAAATTCCTCATTAATAGTCAAGTGAATTTAAATTTTATAATTTTTTTAATTGTCTCCATTGCCAAAATGCAATTTGACATGATTTATATAATTTTAGTATACAAACAAGTTAATTAAATAAAATGGAATGCAATGGACTCTAATAAGAAGTTAGCCCACTATGCTCTAGGGCTATAAGCTTGACCCAACATTGAAGCCTGAGATTGGAATTTATAATAGTCATCTACTAAAGTGTATTTTGTACAATTGAGTCCAATACTTTTATTTGTGTTCAATTAACATATTCAAATATTACGTTTATCTCACCATTTAAAATATAATGGTATTATGAACTTTTTATAAAATAAAAACATTGCATCATTTTAATTCATAGAATTTTAAAGCCTTACAGGAAGAAATTCTTTGTTAATACTTAAGTGAATTTGAATTTTGTAATTTTTTTAATTGTCTCCATTATCACAACGAAATTTCACATGATTTATATAATTTTGGTACACAAACATGTTAATGAATTAAAAATGAATACAATGTACTCAAATACGAAGTTAGCTCACTGCGCTTTAAAGGTATAAGTTTGACCCAACATTGAAGCTTGAGATTCCAATTTATAACAGTCATCCACTAAAGTGTATTTTATACATTTGAGTCCATTACTTTTATTTTGGTAAATTAACATATTCAAATATTAGGTTTATCTCAATGTTCAAAATGCAATGGCATTAAAAATTATTTGAAAAATAAAAACATTGCGTAAGTTTAATTTTTAGAATTTTAAAATCTTACAGGGAGAAATTATTCATTAATACTCAAGTGAATTTAAATTTTGTAATTTTTTAAATTGTCTCCATTACCACAATGCAATTTGACAAGATTTATATCATTTTAGTATATAAACATGTCAATGAGATAAAAGTGATTGTAATGGACTCTAATAAGATGTTAGCCCACTACTCTCTAGAGCTCTATGCTTGAACCAACATTGAAGCTCGGGATTGGAATTTATAATAGTCATCGACTAAAATGTATTTTGTACAATTGAGTGCTTTACTTTTATTTTTCTTTAATCAACATGTTCAAATATTATGCTTATCCCACCATTCAAAATGCGAAGATATTAAAAAAATTCTAAAAAATAAAAACATTGCATCATTTTAATTTTTAGAATTTTAAATTATTACAGGGAAAAATTCTTTGTTAACACCCAAGTGAATTTAAATTTTGTAATTTTTTTAATTGTCTCCATTACCATAATGCAATTTGACATGACTTATATAAGTATAGTAGACAAACATGTTAATGAAATAAAAGTGAAGACAATGGACTCTAATAAGAAGTTAGCCCATTATGCTCTAGAGCTACATCCTTGACCCAACATTGAAGTTTGGGATTGGAATTTTCAATAGTCATCCAGTAACGTCTATTTTGTACACTTGTGTCCATTACGTTTATTTGTGTTCAATGAACATATTCAAATGTTACGTTTATCCCACCATTCAAAGTGCAATAGTATAAAAATATTTTTAAAATATAAAAATATTGTGTTATTTAAATTTTTAGAATTTTAAACTCTTAAAGGGAGAAACTTTTCATTAATACTAAAGTTAATTCAAATTTTGTAATTTTTTTAATTGTCTCCATTAACACAATGCAATTTGACATGATTTATATAATTTTAGTATACAAATATGTTAATAAAATAAAAGCGAATGCAATGGACTCTAATAAAAAGTTAGCCCACTACGCTCTAGAGCTATATACTTGACTCAACATTGAAGCATGATATTGCAATTTATAATAGTCATCCTTAAAGTGTATTATACACATTTGAGTCCATTGCTTTTATTTAGGTAAATTTACATATTCAAATATTAGGTTTATCTCACCATTGAAAATGCAATGGTATTAAAAATTGTTTAAAAAAAATAAAAGCATCACATTATTTTAATTTTTAGAATTTGAAAGTTTTATAGGAAGAAATTCTTCGTTGCCACTCAAGTGAATTTAAATTTTGTAATCTTTTTAATTGTTTCCATTAACACAATGCAATTTGACGTGATTTATATAATTTTAGTCTACAAACATGTTAATTAAAGAAAAGCAAATGCAATGGACTCTAACAAGAAGTTAGTCCACTACGCTCTAGAGTTATATACTTGACCCAACATTGAAGCTTGCGATTGGAATTTAGAATAATCATCTACTAAAGTGTATTTTGTACAATTAAGTCCATTACTTTTATTTGTGTTCAATTAACATATTTAAATATTTCCTTCATCTCACCATTAAAAATGTCATGGTATTAAAAATTTTTTAAGGAATAAAAACATTGAATAATTTTAATTTTTAGAATTTGAAAGCCTTACAAGGAGAAATTTTTCATTAACACTCAAGTCAATTTAAATTTTGTAATTTTTTTTAATTGTCTCCATTAACACAATGCAATTTGACATGATTTATATAATTTTAGTATACAAATATGTTATTTTGGTAAATTAACATATTCAAATATTAGGTTTATCTCACTATTGAAAATGGAAAGGTATTGAAAATTATTTAAAAAAATCAAAACATTGCATTATTTTAATTTTTAGAATTTGAAAGTTTAATGAGAAATTCTTCGTTAACATTTAAGTGAATTTAAATTTTGTAATTTTTATAATTGTCTCCATTATCACAATGCAATTTTACATGATTTATATAATTTTAGTAGACAAACATGTTAATGAAATATAAACGAAGGTAATGGACTTTAATAAGAAGTTAGCCCAGTATACTTTAGAGCTACATCTTTGACCTAACATTGAAGCTTGGGATTGGAATTTTAAATAGTCATCCACTAAAGTGTTTTTTGTACACTTATGTCCATTACATTTATTTGTGTTCAATTAACATATCCAAATGTTACATTTATCCCACCATTCAAAATGCAATAGTATTAAAAATCTTTTAAAAAATAAAAACATTTCATTATTTAAATTTTTATAATTTTAAACTCTTAAAGGGAGAAATTCTTCATTAATATTGAAGTGAATTTAAATTTTGTAATTTTTGAAATTGTCTCGATTACCATAATGCAATTTGACATGATTTATATAATTTTAGTATACAAACATGTTAATTAAAGAAAAGCGAATGAAATGGACTCTAACAAGAAGTTAGTCCACTATGCTCTAGAGTTATATACTTGACCCAACATTGAAGCTTGGGATTGGAATTTAGAATAATCATCCACTAAAGTGTATTTTGTACAATTGAGTGCATTACTTTTATTTGCGTTCAATTAACATATTTAAATATTTCGTTTATCCCACCATTAAAAGTGCCATGGTATTAAAAATTTTTTGAGATATAAAAACATTGAATCATTTTAATTTTTAGAATTTGAAAGCCTTACAGGGAGAAATTTTTCATTAACATTCGAGTGAATTTAAATTTTGTAATATTTTTTAATTGTCTCCATTAACACAATACAATTTGTCATGATTTATATAATTTTAGTATACAAATATGTTAATGAAATAAAAACAAATGCAATGGACTTTAATAAAAAGTTAGCCCACTACGCTCTAGAGCTATATACTTGGTCCAACATTAAAGCATGAGATTGCAATTTATAATAGTCATCCCTAAAGTGTATTCTACACATTTGAGTCCATTTCGTTTATTTTGGTAAATTAACATATTCAAATATAAGGTTTATCTCACCATTGAAAATGCAAAGGTATTAAAAATTATTTAAAAAATAAAAGTATTGCATTATTTTAATTTTTAGAATTTTAAAGTTTTATAAGGAGAAATTTTTCGTTAACACTCAAGTGAATCTAAATTTTGTAATTTTTTAAATTGTCTCCATTACCACAATGCAATTTCTCATGATTTATATTATTTTAGTATACAAACATGTTAATTAAAGAAAAGTGAATGCAATGGACCTTAATAAGAAGTAAGTCCACTACACTCTAGAGTTATATGCTTGACCCAATATTGAAACTTGGGATTGGAATTTAAAGTAGTCATCCACTAAAGTGTATTTTGTACAATTGAGTCCATTACTTTTATTTGTGTTCAATTAACATATTTAAATATTACGTTTATCTCTCCATTAAAAATGCCATGATATTAAAAACATTTTAAGAAATAAAAACATTGCATCATTTTAATTTTTAGAATTCGAAAATCTTATAGGGGGAAATTCTTCATTAACACTCAAGTGAATTTAAATTTTGTAATTTTTCTTAATTGTCTCCATTAACACAATGCAATTTGACATGGTTTATATAATTTTAGTCTACAAACATGTTAATTAAGGAAAAGTGAATGCAATGGACTTTAACAAGAAGTTAATCCACTACGCTCTAGAGTTATATACTTGACCCAACATTGAACCTTGGGATTGGAATTTAGAATAATTATCTCCTAAAGTGTATTTTGTACAATTGAGTCTATTACTTGTATTTGTATTCAATTAACATATTTAAATATTACATTTATCTCACCATTAAAAATGCCATGGTATTAAAAAATTTTTAAGAAATAAAAACATTGAATCATTTTAATTTCTACATTTTGAAAGTCTTACAGGGTGAAATTTTTCGTTAACACTCTAGTGAATTTAAATTTTGTAATTTTTTTTAATTGTGTACATTAACACAGTGCAATTTGACATGATTTATATAATTTTAGTATACAAATATGTTAATGAAATAAAAGTAAATGCAATGAACTCTAATAAGAAGTTAGCCCACTACACTCTAGAGCTACATATTTGACCCAACATTGAAGCATGAGCTTTTAATTTATAATAGTCATCCTTAAAGTGTATTCTACACATTTGAGTCCATTGCTTTTATTTTGGTAAATTAACATATTCAAATATTAGGTTTATCTCACCTTTGAAAATGCCAAGGCATTAAAAATTATTTAAAAAAAATTAAAGCATTGGATTATTTTAATTTTTTGAATTTGAAAGTTTTATAAGGTGAAATTCTTCATTAACACTCAAGTGAATCCAAATTTTTTAATTTTTTAAATAGTCTCAATTACCACAATGCAATTTGACATGATTTATCTAATTTTAGTTTACAAACATGTTAATTAAAGAAAAGTGAATGCAATGGACTCTAATAAGAAGTTAGTCCACTATGCTCTAAAGTTATATACTTGACGCAACATTGAAGTTTAGGATTGGAATTTAGAATAATCGTCTACTAAAGTGTATTTTGTACAAATGAGTCCATTACGTTTATTTGTGCTCAATTAAAAAATTTTAGTATTACGTTTATCTCACCATTCAAAATGCCATGGTATTAAAATCTTTTGAAGAAATAAAAACATTTCATTATTTTAATTTTTAGAATTTTAAAGTCTTAGAGGGAGAGATTCTTCGTTAATCCTCAAGTGAATTTAAATTTTGTTCTTTTTTTCATTGTCTCCATTACCATAATGCAATTTGACATGATTTATATAATTTTAGTATGTAAATATATTAATTAAATAAAAGCAAATCCAATGGAATCTAATAAGAAGTGAGCCCACTACGCTCTAGAGTTATATGCTTGGCCTAACATTAGAGCTTAAGATTGCAATTTATAATAGTCATCCCCTAAAGTGTATTTTATACATTTGAGTCCATTGTTTTTATTTTGGTTAATTAACATATTTAAATATTAAGTTAATCTCACTGTTCAAAATGCAATGATATTAAAAATTATTCAGAAAATAAAAGCATTGCATTATTTTAATTTTTAGAATTTGAAAGTCTTACAAGGAGAAATTCATCGTTAACACTCAAGTGAATTTAAATTTTGTAATTTTTTTTAATTGTCTCCATTACCACAATGCAATTTGACATAATTTATGTAATTTTAGTCTACAAACATGTTAATTAAAGAAAAGCAAATGCAATGGACTCTAACAAGAAGTTAGTCCACTATGCTCTAGATTCATACACTTGACCCAACATTGAACCTTGTGATTGGAATTTAGAATAATCATCCACTAAACTATATTTTGTACAATTGAGTCCATTACTTGTATTTTGGTAAATTAACATATTCAAATATTAGGTTTATCTCACCATTGAAAATCCAATGGTATTAAAAATTATTTAAAAAAATAAAAGCATTGCATTATTTTAATTTTTAGAATTGGAAAGTTTCTTAAGGAGAAATTCTTCGTTAACACTCAAGCAAATCTAAATTTTGTAATTTTTTAAATTGTCTCGATTACCATAATGAAATTTGACATGATTTATATAATAGTCCACAAACATGTTAATTAAAGAAAAGCGAATGCAATGGATTCTAATAAGAAGTTATTCCACTATGTTCTAGAGTTATATACTTGACCCAACATTCAAACTTGGGATTGAAATTTAGAATAATCATTTACTAAAGTGTATTTTGTAAAATTGAGTCCATTACTTTTATTTGTCTTCAATTAATTTATTTTAATATTATGTTTATCTCACCATTCAAAATGCCATGGTATTAAAAATTTTTAGGAAATAAAAACATTGCATTATTTTAATTTTTAGAATTTTAAAGTTTTAAAGGGAGAAATTCTTCATTAATCCTCAAGTGAATGTAAATTTTGTTTTTTTTTTCATTGTCTCCATTACCACAATGCAATTTGACATGATTGATATATTTTTGTATACAAACATTTTAATGAAATAAAAGCAAATGCAATGGACTCTACTAAGAAGTTAGCCCACTATGTTCTAGAGCTATATGCTTGACCTAAAATTGAAGTTTGAGATTGCAATTTATAATATACATACCCTAGAGTGCATTTTACACATTTGAGTCCATTTGTTTTATTTTGGTAAATTAACATATTTAAATTTTAGGTTTATCGCACTATTTAAAATGCAATGTATTAAAAATTATTTAAAAAATAAATGCATTGCATTATTTTAATTTTTAGAATTCGAATGTTTTACCAAGAGAAATTCTTCATTACCAGTTAAGTGAATTTAAATTTTTGAATTTTTTTCATTGTCTCCATTACCACAATGCAATTTGACATGATTTATATAATTTTTTATGCAAACATTTTGATGAGATGAAAGCGAATGCAATGGACTCTAATAAGGAGTTAGCCTACTAACTTCTAGCGCTATATGCTTGACCTAACATTGAAGCTTGAGATTGAAATTTATAATATACATACCCTAAAGTGCATTTTACACATTTAAGTCCATCAGTTTTATTTTAGTAAATTGACATATTCAATTTTTAGGTTTATCTCACCATTGAAAAAGCAATGGTATAAAAAATTATTTCAAAAATAAAAGCATTGCATTATTTTAACTTTTAGAATTTGAAAGTTTTATAAGTAAAAATTCTTTGCTAACACTCAAGTGAATTTAAATTTTTTAATTTTTAATTTTTTCACTATCTCCATTACCACAAAGCAATTTGACAATGATTTATATAATTTTTGTATACAAACATTTTGATGAAATGAAAGGGAATGCAATGGACTCTAATAAGGAGTTAGCCCACTAACTTTTAGTGCTATATGCTTGACTCAACATTGAAGCTTAGGATTGAAATCTATAATATACATACCCTAAAGTGTATTTTATACATTTGAGTCCACTGCTTTTATTTTGGAAAATTAACATATTGAAAGATTTGGTTGATTTCACCATTGAAAATGCAATGGTATTAAAAATTATTTAAAAATAAAGGCATTGTATTATATTAATTTTTAGAATCATAATATTTTTACGAGGAAAAATTCATCATTAATAGTCAAGTAAATTTAAATTTTGTAATTCTTTAATTGTCTCCATTACCACAATGCAAGTTGACATCATTTATATAATTTTAGTATTCAAACATGTTAATTAAATAAAAACAAATCCAATGGACTCTAATAAGAAGTTACCCCACTATGCTCTAGGGCTATATAATTGACCCAACATTGAAGATTGAGATTGCAATTTATAATATTCATCCCCTAAAGTGCATTTTACACATTTGAGTCATTGCTTTTATTTTGGGAAATTAACAAATTCAAATATTAAATTTATCTCACCATTGAAAATGCAATGACATTAAAATTATTTAAAAAATAAAAGCATTGCATTATTTAATTTTTAAAATTTGAAAGTTTTATAGGTAAAATTCTTCGTTAACACTCAAGTGAATTTAAATTTTTTAATTTTTTCACTATCTCCATTACCATAAAGCAATTTGACATGATTTATATAATTTTTGTATACAAACATTTTGATGAAATGAAAGTGAATGCAATGGACTCTAATAAGTAGTTAGCCCACTAACGTCTAGCGCTATATGCTTGACCAACATTGAAACTTAGGATTGAAATCTATAAAATATATACCCTAAAGTGTATTTTACACATTTGAGTCCACTGCTTTTATTTTGGAAATTAACATATTGAAATATTTGGTTGATCTCACCATTGAAAATGCAATGGTATTAAAAATTATTAAAAAGAATAAAGGCATTGTATTATATTAATTTTTAGAATTCAAATGTTTTACCAGGAAAAATTCATCATTAACAGTCAAGTAAATTTAAATTTTGTAATTCTTTTAATTGTCTTCATTACCACAATGCAAGTTGACATCATTTATATAATTTTAGTATTCAAACATGTTAATTAAATAAAAGCAAATCCGATGGACTCTAATAAGAAGTTAGCCCACTATGCTTTAGGGCTATATAATTGACCCAACATTGAAGATTGAAATTGCAATTTATAATATTTATCCCCTAAAGTGAATTTTACTCATTTGAGTCCATTGCTTTTATTTTGGGAAATTAACAAATTCAAATATTAAGTTTATCTCATCATTGAAAATGCAATGACATTAAAAATTATTTAAAAAAATAAAAGCATTGCATTATTTTAATTTTTAGAATTTAAAAGTTTTATAGGTAAAAATTCTTTGTTAATACTCAAGTGAATTTAAATTTTTTAATTTTTTCACTATCTCCATTACCACAAAGCAATTTGACATGATTTATATAATTTTGCATACAAACATTTTGATGAAATGAAAAGCAAATGCAATGGACTCTAATAAGGAGTTAGCCCACTAACTTTTAATGCTATATGCTTGACCCCACATTGAAACTTCAGATTGAAATTATAAATATACATACCCTAAAGTGTATTTTACACATTTGAGTCCACTATTTTTATTTTGGTAAATTAACATATTGAAATATTTGTCAATCTCACAATTTAAATGCAATGGTATTAAAAATTATTTAAAAATAAGACATTGTATTATATTAATTTTAGAATTTGAATGTTTTACCTGGAAAAATTCATCATTAACAGTCAAGTAAATTTAAATTTCGTAATTCTTTTAATTGTCTCCATTACCAAATGCAAGTTGACATCATTTATATAATTTTAGTATTCAAACATGT
>JAIRCJ010000441.1:13080-40372 GCA_020883675.1 Bruguiera gymnorhiza | reverse complement strand
CGTGACTGATCAGAAGCGTGGGCAGGCCGTGAGACGTGAAACGGCAAGACCAGAAAGCTTGATGCAATGGGAACCTTGAGACGTGAAACAGCAGGAGCTGTGTGAGACAACCTAGAGAAGGAATTTGGCGAAGCATCGGAAAGAACCAACGTATTTCTAGATTTCTTCAAGAGAGGTTAGAGAGCGTTGCGGTGAACTTCTAAGCGGCAGTGGAGCAGCCTTTCAATTCAACAGAGGCAAGACAAGCTAGAAGAAGAGTAGACACAGTAAGTGACACTCTTTGTATTGTCCTTGCTTAGTAATTGCAATAGTGAAAGGAGCAGAAGATTTAAGACATCCTTGTAACTATAATTCTCAAGTATAGTGGTATAGTCTCGGTAAGGGAGAGTCCCTACCACCGTGGATGTACGTCACGTTGACAGAACCACGTAAATCTCGTGTGTCCTTAATTTGCTTTACGTTCTGTGTTTTGAATTGAGTTGTGAACGCAGCTAAAGTATCAGCCAACCCATAACCTAACGAAGACCTAAACAAGAACATCCGAATTGTCTATTAGGCAAGGTGTCTGAAAGGTGACTTTGGGGACTATTGTGATTAGTAGGTAGCAATAGATCTACCTTAGTCGAATCTGAGAAAGAGTTCGCTTTTAAGAAGAGATTGAAGTTGTTCACTTTCTTGCGAATTGTGAATTGTGGTGATACTGATTCACCCCCCCTCTCAGTATCACAAACTAGTAGATCCTAGGGTGAAGTTGGGAACTTCAACACCCATAATGAAACTTATGAAATATGATCAAAACTTCTCAAAAGAAACACCCAACTAATCAACTATGGCTTTGCATTTTTCTTTGTCAACAAGTACTTAATTACTGTATAGTTAGCATAAACAATCACCATGGAACCTATGAAATATGATCAAAACTTGTCAAAAATAACACTCACCTAATTAGCCAAGGCTTGGCATATTTCTTTGCCAATAATTACTTAATTGCTGCATAGTTAATATAAACAATCACCATGGAACCTAGAAATACAATCAAAACTTGTCAAAAGCGAATACCATAACAAACAATTCTTTCTCAATAATTGCATAATTCAATTATGCATCATTTAAAATATGATTAGTATAATATATAACATGCAATTTCCCTTCTCTTTGTTGGCCAAGAATAGCACTTAAGGCAAAGTCATTAGCATTACACATGAGGTTAAAAGGAAAACTCCAATCTCGTGTTACTAGAATTGATGTCGAAACCAACTCCTTTTTCAACCTACAAAAAGCACTCAAACAATTATCATCAAACTCAAAAGCAACATCCTTATATAATAGATTGCAAAGAGGTTTGGTAATTTTAGAAAAATCCTTAATAAAATGCCATAAAATCCCATGTGACCAAAGAAACTTCTAATTCCTATAACATAAGTCAATGGTGGTAACTTTTCAATTGTTTATATCTTTGCTCGATCTGCCTCAATAACCCTAGCTGAGGTTTTATGGTCCAACTAATGGTCAAAAAGTTATACCTCACAAGTGAACGAATCAACAGTAGTATAACACACTAATGCAAGGGTCGATTCCATAAGGATTTGTTTAATTTATTCAAATCATCTAACATTGCGGTAGATAAGTTATGTCATACACATGGCAATAATTGATTTGGTAAAATAAATAAGAGTTTTGATTAAAAAGAACACTTAACAATTTAAACTATTTAAAAGAGATTGACAACTTGTAAAATAAATTTAAGTTATAGCAAACAATTGTAACCAAGCACAAAGAGATAAACATTACAATTGTAACCAAGCACAAAGAGATAAACATTACAATTGTAACCAAGCACAAAGAGATAAACATTACAATTGTAACCAAGCACAAAGAGATAAACATTAGGAATTTGATTTCACTATACACATCAATTTTATGTCTTCAACAATCATTGGTTCAATTTTAGGGTTTGTTCTCTTTTAATATGATCATTTTGTTGGCATTTGGCTATAATCAAGTATTCCTGATCATCCAACTACCTTGGCGTTTGGCTCATTTAATAACTAAAAACTCATTAAAGCCACAAGAAAAATAAAAACTAAAATCCTCTTTTAGCATGACATCTACATAAATAAGAATTAATCCATTTAAGAGTGCACGCATAATTGGTGAATATGTTATCTTCTTTTGTTGTGTCTCATATAATCCATTAAGTTTACATTAAATATAGATAATATATGATACAAACTCAATATAAAATTAAGCACAATGAATGAAACTAAAATATTGAACTAGTTTAAAACTCAAGCATTAGATAAAGAAATTTTGTGTAGGTTACATCAAATTCCTTACTATGAATTTAGTTCATAAATATCATGGCAAAAGAAAACAAATACATGTCATGACAAAAAAATTAATTTCAAAAGAATTTCTTTCTTTTCTAGCCTAGCTTCACACCCTTTCGTCTCTACAATCTACCACCTTTCACTCCCCTTTTTTCATAGTAGAATATCACCTTTTATCATATAATCTTCTCTTATAAACTTAGCTATCATCCAATCCACCAAAACATAACCCTAATTTTTAGTAGCATTTAAAACTTCCACAAACCAATTGTGTGCTTCTATTTTAGGTTGTTCTTTCCTAATATTTTCCCTTAATTTTAGCACTTTATTTTCTTGATAAGTCTCCTTTAATCCCTAAAATAGTTATACAATCTCAATTGCTAATCTCTCTCCACAAATCATGACCAATCATCTTATTAAAATCACATTTCAAATCCATAATTGTTGCAAATTCAACTTTTAATGAAATTTCTGCCTTGAAAATGATTGAATTTGACTGAGTTATAACCAAAAAAGTCATAGCGTTACGTATAAGCTTTCTATAGATTCAAAAGTTGCATTAATCTGACATCAACTTTGATATCTTTTTAGCCATTCAAATGGTTAATTGTTGGAACTTGATTAAAATGTCTTGTAAATTAATGTCCTTAAACTCCTTAACCTCTTTGTTCTCCTGTTCATATCATAATCTTCAAAAGTTATTCTAAATCACTTACCTATAAAACACTCACTAAACATATCAAATGACCAATTTAACAAAGCATAAATTATAAATAAAACATAAATATTGTCATAATTTTGACTTTATCACCAACACAATGTCTTTCTACACTATAAAATGACATTTCTCCTAATTTTAAGATTAAGTTGGTCTTCTCATAACACTGCAAAACTTTAGACAGGTTAGCCAAACAACTATTAATAGAAGATCCAAACACAAAAAAATGATCCATGAACACTTGATCTTCTCAGCAAAGTCAGAAAAAATTGTCAAGATGCAATGTTGGAACATAGCAAGTGTATTGTATCAACCAAAGGGCATCCTATGAAATGCAAAAGTATCATAAGGAAAAGTGAAACTGGTTTTTTCTTGGTCCTCTAAGGTTATAGGAATTTGGTTATACCCCAAATAGCCATCTAGAAATAACAATATTCATACCCAATAAGTCTTTCTAACATTTGATTAAAAAAGGTAAGGGAACATGATTTTTACAGGTAGTCTTATTAAGTTTTTTATAATCTATACATACTCTCCACCTAGTCATTATCCTAGTGAGAATTAATTCATTATGTTCATTATGCATAATAGTCATCCCATCTTTTTTCGGTACTACATGTACTAGAATAATCCAAAAACTATAAGATATTTGATAGATAATACCAGCATCTAACTATTTAAGAGTTCTAGTCATAATCATGTCTTTCATATTAGGATTTAATCGTTTTTTATTTTTAACAATAGGTTTGTTGTTTTTCTGTATTAATATTCTATGTATGCATAAAGAACAATTGATTCCTTTAAGGTTTGAAATAATCCATCCTATGGCCATTCTTCTCAATCTCAATGCATGCAACAAATTTTCAAGTTAAGCATTAGATAAAGAAGCACTTGTAATCACAAGAAGAGTATTATTATCAACCTAAAAAGGTACCTGAGATATGGGGCCAATGGCTTCAACCCTAAAATTGAGACTTGTACATTAAAAGTAAAAAGAAGTAGCTTACCTTTGCCTAGATTCTTGAATTGAAAACTTCTCTACTTCTACATTGAACTAATTGCTTCTGAGGCAAATGCAACTACTGTAACCTCTAAATTATCATCATCGATTGTCCCTACACTCACTAAACAATTCTTAAGAGGTTATTTGGGATTTTTGTCCTTAAAAACTTCTTAAGTTAGCTCATCACTAAAATCACCTTGAAAAATATGATTAATACAAGAAGAGTATCTAGTAACCTTAGATAGATTAAATTTTACCTATTTATCATCAATATTTAATGTCAACCTACCATTTTTAACATCTATAATAGCTCTAATTGTGGCCAAAAAAGGCAACCCAATATAATTGAAATCTCCTTATCTTTCTCCATTTCCAACACAAGGAAATTAATAAGAATGAAATTTTTTTTTACCTTAAATAACATATTTTCCAAAATACCTGCAGGGTATTTCACTAATTAATTAGCTAGCTGCAAAGAAATGGTAATAGGTTTTAACTCCTTTATTCTAAACATCTTGCATATAGATAAAGGCATTAGTGAAAAATAGTACGTAAACCACACAAAACTCTAAAAAAATCAACATCACCAATTGTGTAAGGGATCAAAAAACTCTCTAGATCTTTAAGTTTTAGTGGAAATTTATTTTGAATAATTGCACTACATTTCTTAGTTAAAGCACTAGTCTTATGCTTTTCTAATTTCCTCTAGTTTGGCATAATCTCCTTAAGGAACTTCACATAAGTAGGAATTTGAGCTAAGATATTTATAGAAGGAATGTTAATGTGCAATTACCTAAACACTTCAAGAAATTTCCCAAACTATTTATCAATATTATTTTGATTAAGCTTTAAGGAAAAGGAATGGGAGGGACTTAAGGTTTGATTATTAGTGGTGGTATGGATGGTGTTTCAGTTTGTTCAACTTCTTTCTAACTTATCACTTCATGGCTCACATCAACACCATTATCTACTATAACCTCACCACTTACCTGACCAAGTTGCTTACCACTTCTCAAGGTAACTGCCTTACACTACACCTTTAGATTCACCTTTAATTTACTAGGCAGGTTCCCTTAGTCACAAGGTTAGGTCACATTTGCTATCTAACCTAGTTAAACTTATAAATTACAGTTGGAAGGAACCAACTTGTCAAATTTATACTCAAATTGCTTAAACCTCTTTGAAGTGGCATTGGCTAACTTTTCAATAACTAACTCCCATATCGGTTTGCTCTCTTGTTGTTGCATCATTCCTTAGGGTCTCAGTTGAAAATTGGGAGGCTTAGAAGGTCTTGATGTCCTTGATCTTTCTAGGATAAACTAGGGTCATTTCTCCAACCTATGTTGTAAGTTTATGAATAAGGATTATTTTGATGTTCACTATTAAAATTCGACACAAATTATGCTTGTTAAACTTACACATAATTAGAACTAAGGTGTGCTCCTTTACATCAATCACAATTCACAGCAATAAGGTTAAAACAACATTAACATTTGAAATAGTACTAACGTTATCCAACTTATTGAACATTCTTACCAAGTTATCAACCTTGGCATTCAACATGTTTATTCCATCAACTTCATACATACCTAAAGCTCTTTAGGGCATACCTTTCTTATTTAACCATTGATAATTGTTAGAAGTCATATTTTCTAATAGCTCATATTGCCTTTTTTACTGACTTGTCATTAAGGCACCCCTTACAGCTATATCTATAGTAATACTAACTAAATGTGTCAAATCATTATAAAACATTTGCACTAGCAACCAGTCAAGTAAACCATGATAAGGACATCATCTTTATAACTCCTTAAACCTTTCCTAAGCTTCATACAAAGACTTACCATTAAACTGACCAAAACTAATAATATCATTCCTAACTTTTATAGCCTTACTTAGGGAAGGGGGAATAGGCACTTAAAAATGTTTGTGACAAAGTGTTATGGGTTGTGAAAGAATAAGGAGCCTTAGACTTCAGCCAAATCTTTGCCTTATCCTTAAGAAAGAATGAAGAAAAGTCTTAAACAAATGGTATTATTACTAACTCCATTTATCTTGATAGTATCACAAATTTCCAAGAAGTTAACAAGATGTGCAGTTAAGCCTTATGGTTCTCCACCAAACTAATCTTGTTGAACCATCTAAATAAGGCTTGGTTTGATCTTGAAATTATTGGCATTCACTGTTGGTCGCATAATACTGGACTAGGCACCATTGACACTTAGCATGGCATAATCACACAACGTTCTTGGATTTTAATTGTAGTTCTAAATTTGATTAATCAATTTGGCTTCCATTGTTGCTTGTTCTTACTCTAATTGATTTTTCCTTAGTGCATGTAGAGTTCATTCTATCTTAGGATCAAATATGGTAATCTGCTACGTGTATATGGCATACATTAAACAACCCTATAATATCAAGAACAAATATTTCAATAATATTGAACAAAAAAATCACTAAAACTAGTAGAATCAATATCTAACAAAAACAACTCTAATGACAAAAAAAAAAAAGATACAAAAATAACTAGAAACCTTAGTATGCAATATTTTTTCAACAAGATAGGGTGAGGTTAATGGCTTGGCCATTAGATTTTATTGGAATGTCATTTCCTTCAAATAGGTGTAAACACAATCCCTAATTCAACAATTGATTTTGATTTCTACTAATATTTGCCTTAGTTTTGCCCAAAAACACCTATCATAATAAAATTTCACAAATACAAAACTAAAAGATTAGAATAATAGCTAAACTTAATTAACAAGCAATCTATAATAGAATCACACACTAAAAATACAAGACTAAATAAACAAAATTAAAACAAAATAAAAGTAGAAATAAAATTAAAATAAAAACCAAAATACAATTTCAATTAATAAATGAAATTTGTTATATTGATATTGAAAACTTTCTTCGCCATCAATATTGCCAAAAACTTGATTGCCTTAAAATCCACCACAAGTGTATAGGACATTCAAGTAATAAAGTGGACATGAGTCCGAGTATTGATCCCACATGGAGTAAACTCAAGTACCAAATTATGCAAATTCCCTATATTATCTAGATAAACCAATTGAAGAGAGAGTTACCTAACTATGAAACTAAAAGCTAATTCTAAAAAGTAAACTGAAAATCAATAAATAAGGTTTCTAGGACTCAAATTTCATTAACTAAATACCAATAATAAACTTAACATCTGGTTGTTAGAATTAGAACTTGTTAACAATAATGACTGAACTCCCTAAGGTATATAATGATCTCTTTCAAGACTCAGCAACTATACTCATATTAATCGTATATCTACTTTCGTGATTATATAAATTAACATGAGGTTATTAAGACTAATGGAATTTTTAATAATGATCACAAAGATATGTATTTATATCTAAACTTCCACTTTTGCTTTATTGTTTAATACCTTAAACATGCAAATAATGCTTATTTATTCACACAAATGAAAATCAAAAGCATTAAATTGAATTAAATAACATTCAAAACAACCAAAATATCAATTTGATAATAGAATTTAGTAAGTACATCCTTGCCCTAAAATAAAAGATCTAGCTACTCATGTTTATTAAACACATGAATAAACAACTAAATGTTCATGAAAAATTTTAAAATAAATTAGTAAATAATAAGGAGAAAGAGTAAAAAGTAGGAAGGCTAATAGTCTTTGAGTCTTGCGCATTCATTTATTGTCTTTACTACTTTTGGATCCTCCACTTGCTGTTTCATCCCCTTTTTCTCCTCTACTTAGAACCCCCCCCCCGGTTTTTGTGATGTTTTCCCTTCAATGTATATATTTCTCAAAACTTTAAATTGACTAGTATGTACACCTCACAAAATCATCTCTAATCCTTATTTTTAAAACTCTTAATTTAATATTGATTAATGTCCAAATTCACCCTACTTATTTCTAGCAAATTTTTTGAATATTAAAACAACTGAATTTTGAGTTAGGCTCTTCATGAAAGTTGCAATCCTATGTTTTAATTTTCTTGAAAGTTAAAGAACATTCCAATCCAAGGTCCATAGCTCTAATTATAACCCAAAAATCAAATAGTATCCAAGTTGCCAAAATAGGCATTCTTACTAAAATATAAGATGTTTTTTGGTTCAAATTCTTTATCCCTTTAAACCTATTTGAAACTCAATTCACCACTTAAATCTACAAAATAAAATAATAACAAAAACTAGATAAATGCAATTAAAACCTAAAATATTAAAACTAATTAATGTAAGAATTCGAAAAAACACTCAAATTGTAATATAAAATGTGTGAAATAATTCAACACATCAATTTTACTTTCAATTTTGTTTTTTGACTATAAAGACAAATGCTTTTCCTAAGCGTGCTTTTTTATACTAAAGTATGGTCCAATTGTACTTTTAAGCAATGATCATTGCAAGTGTTTGATATATATGGAAATTATAGCAAAATGTGGGTGAATTTTTGCCCCAAAAAAAACATCTCTTTTCTTTCTACTCAAGCTTTTTGGTCTTTTACAAAAATTAAATTTCTTTTCTTTCTTGAGCTTTGTTGTTTTTAAACCAATAATCAAACATATGTCATAACATACGCCATTAAAATGCCCTATTTGTGCTACATAGTCTTGGACT
This sequence comes from Bruguiera gymnorhiza, assembly GCA_020883675.1. Taxonomy (NCBI): domain Eukaryota; kingdom Viridiplantae; phylum Streptophyta; class Magnoliopsida; order Malpighiales; family Rhizophoraceae; genus Bruguiera; species Bruguiera gymnorhiza. Next base: position 31,698 of record JAIRCJ010000441.1, on the reverse strand, counting down.
TTTGTTGTATGCCTCCCAAGATCTACTTTAAACAACAACCAAATGCTATTATTTATCAAATTTTCTTATTTTAACCTATTAGACTTATAATTTGGACTTTGCTACATCCTTAAATGTGTAGTAAATGTATTAAATGTATGTGTGATGGTACAAATAACACCAAATAGTAGTATAAATTGTAGTAATTTGTAGTACAAACATTAAAATACATAACTAGTACAAATTATGGTACAAAAAGGTAGTTTAAACAAACACTTAAAAAAGGGAGGGCCAAAGAGTGTTAGAATTCTACCAAATACACCTGTAAAAAATTTACCAAAAAATCATGCTATATTATTGATCATGATACAAATTCTTACTATTAGTGTCACAACTATTTTAACTTGTTTATTACCTTACATATAGGTGACATTAGTGACAAAAAATCTTTCTGTTATCTTGGCCAAGGATCAAAATAGTGTTATGAGTCAATGGAGTCAAAGCCTTAGATTATGATTCATTTTCTTCTTTCTCTTTCTATTTTGTTATATTTTGTTGTACCAATAATAAATAGTTAATAACTGTTAAACTACGATTTAGTAGCAACCATTGGATCAATTTAGTAGTAGGATCCATTTACTATCCATTAACTTCCATCTTCAATTATTAAATGGTGTGTTTTACTAATAAACAAGGATTAGTATTAATTTGCCATATGTATAAAGGTGATTGAATTTGGTAAATAGTAACAACAATAACAAAAAATTGATTTCATTCTCTCTTTGGTTTCTGTTTCTCTTCAACACTCTCTTAACCTCTTATATGTTCTCTCTTTATTTTTCTTTTCCTCCTTAAACCCTAATTTACCTCTTGAATCTTTAAGAGCTAACAAGTTTGGTATCAAAACATTCAATCTTGTGGTGATTTTAGAGTTTAAGCTGGTAAGGAAGGCTAAAACTACAACAACAATGACTTTAATCATGGTAGGAGAGAAAAATAAGGCAATGCAAAGACTTAGGGAGTAATGCAACACTATTAAGGAGGATCAAGCTACCCTTCAAGAGGATAATGTTGTCTTAAAGAAGATGGTTGAATTATTAACTTAGCATTTTATTGAGTTCCTTGATCAAGGTAAGCTACTAGAACCAAATCCTACTGTTCACTTTGCCTCAATGGCAAAGACAACAACTGCTAAGGATCAATTAGGAATTTTACCCTTACCTAAGGAGTTTTAGGTGAAAGTGGGGAATCTAGGGTTAGAAAAGAATGGATATATTAAAGGATCCTTAGTTTGGAGCCTAAAGATGACCTTACCATATTTTAAGGGCACTAGCCTTAAGGAAGGGGTCACAAAATGCAATAGGCACTTTAGGATATGTAATGTAGCTAATGAAGTAAATGTTAAGTTGACAACCATGTATTTGGATGAGCAAGCTAAATTATAGTTTAAAGGGTGATTAGTAGACTAAGTTATTGTTACATAGGAAAAATTTGCTAGTGATTTATGTGTATGGTTTGGTAATAATAAATTCTTAGATGTGCTATAAGAGTTTAATAAATTTTCTAGATAGGGTCTTTAAAGGAAGACCAGTAAATATTTAGGGAGCTAAAAGCACTCATAAAAAGTGCTAACCCTTATCTATCTAAGGAATATTTCAAATCCAATTACATTAGTGGACTGAGTGATTCCATTAAGTCAACCATAAAGATGTGGGAGCCAAAATCATTGAGTCATTTATATAAGCTATTAAAGTTACAGGTGGAAGTTATGTTGAGCTTAGATAAATCACCTAAACCAACACCTAAGGTGATATCATGGGGAAATTTAGGTGGAATAAGTTTCAAGAATAATTAGCCCATTTGCTTTACCAATCCTACTTCCAAGAAAAAGGATGTTACTTAACACTTTTGTATTGATTACAAATAATTAAACTCTCTTACTATTAACAATAAATTTTCAATACTAATTATACATGATTTGCTGGATGAGCTTTCTTGAGCCACTACGTTTTCTAAATTTGATTTGATGACAAGCTAGCATTAAATTAAAATGAAGGAAGAGGACATTCTTAAGACTATTTTTAGGACTCATCATAGGCATTATGAGTTCAAAATAATGCCTTTTGATTTAACAAATACTCTTGCAACTTTCTAGACTCTTATTAGTTTCCTTAATGACTTTTATAATGCCATCATGAAAGAACATGTTTTGCATTTGGATCAAGCTCTGCAAGTCCTTAGGAAATTAGAAGTTGTTTGCTAAAAAGTCTAAATGTACTTTTGGTCAATCATAAGCAAAATACCTATGCCACATTATCCATAGCACTAGGGTAACAACTAACCCTAACAAGGTTATAACCATGGTAGAATGGCCAATGCCAACTAACATCAAAGAATTGAGAGAATTCTTGGGCGTTATTAGATACTACAGGAAATTTGTAAGATGCTATAGTCATATTAACAAACCCTTGATAAAATTACTTAATAAGAATAACTTTGATTGGAATGAGATTGCTAGGAATTCTTTTAATCAATTGAAGTATGCAATGATCACTATCCTTATACTAGTTATGCCAAATTTCACAAAACCTTCCATCTTAGAGACTAATGCATATGGTAGTGGCATTAGAATTGTGTTGATGCAAAATAGTAAACCCATTGCCTATTTTATTAAAAAGTTGCATGTTAAACATCAAGGCCTTTCTATATATAAGAAGGAGCTATTAGCTATATTAATCACAATTTCTTAATGGAGACAGTAACTAGAGGTGTTAATGAATGCCTTAGTATCCAATGTAATATATTGTCATATATATTATATATCAATTAAAGGCATTATTTATTTTAGTATTGTTTATATAACAATAGAGTCATCACTGCACTTCAAAGATAAAATCTATGAAATAAATATACTTTACAAATGTAATTATGATGAGATCATAATTATAAGATACTACAACAAAGTATTATTCATAAATATTCTTGGTTAATGCATCATTAAGATTGGATATTGATACAACTATAAGGCTAACATATGTTATATTTCTTTCTTATGAAGAAAGTAGTTCATATAATAAATTAAAGTATGAAGATACTTAAGCAAATATGTGGGTGCTTATTAGTTTAGTAAGTTTACTAAATTGATCTATTATAAGAATTCCTAAATGGAATATTACTTGTTTGTCTAAGGAATGTCTCATTTGATAATTATGTAAGTGATCTTTAGACCTAAGATTACCATAGTATCTTATATAGGAATAGGTATGCTTTGATCTCACTTATAGGTTGTCCCAATTCATGATTGCTTATAGGAATGAAGTTAGGCATATCATGAACTACATAAAGATAGTTGAGTAATCAATAAAAGATTGGCCACCCTAAAATAATCATGGGAGGGTGTTTTGTTTGTTCCCAATAAGTATCATTCAAGAAATCCTTATGTAAGGTGGAATGATAATTCATAAATAGTTATAATCTTATTCATAGAATTAATGACTACATGAATGTTTAGGAAGTAATTGAATTTAACAATATGCATTAGACACTAATTCCATACTTTATGTTTAATTAGAACATTATTATGACGAAAGGATTAAATTGCATTAAGAGACTACGAACTGAAGGGATTAGTCAAATCACTTTGATAATTATAACATTTGGGTGGTCATGATACATGACTAGACATCAATCTTGATTTATGAATATGAATTGACTAATTAAAGAATTATTGATAAATTAAAAAAGTTTAATTTATCTAATCCCTCAAGATTATAATTCATATTTATTACCAATATATTAGGATCCTAATGGGTCACACACATAAAGATAATTAAATAAATATAAAATAGAAACTAAGTTAGACTTAATTGAAAGGTTTAAGAAACTTATAAGGTCAAATATATTATATTTAAAAATATAAGATCTAAAGTGCAATTTATTGAAAATTGATACAAGCTATAAGATGGTTGGATATTGCATGCCTAACACATTAATGTTATTGGCCTCTTCCTTTCTCTCTCCCTAAGAGAGTTTTAAGTTAGGAGAATTATTTCTCTTTCCTTAAAAAGGTTTTAGGTTATAAGAGTTATTTTCTCATTGTCAGTTTAGATTACCATTAAATATATTATATTTAACAAACAATCAATCTACTTTTAAAAATTAAAATTTTAAATCATCATTTCAACAACAAATTTATTCAATAAATATATTTGTGATTCATAATAAGAGGGACACCACTTTGTTATTAAGACTGACCATGAAAGCCTCAAGTTCTTACTCTAACAATAGTTGCATACTTAAATGAAGTGATTGATAATTATAAGAAGGATGTTTTAGCCTTTGAGCTTATTCTAGTGCTCACTCTTCCCCTAATAGCTAAAGCCCCATTTTCTCTTCATGATAAGGCATTCAAACATAAAGGTAAGATCTACATTGGATCTATTAGTGATCTCAAGTTGCAAATGCTTAAAAAATCATGTAATTCTACAATTGGGGGACATTCTAGCATCAAGGTCACTTGTGCTACGTTGCAACAACTTTTTTATTGACCAGGTCTTAAGAAATATTTCTATACTTTCATATAACAATGTGACATTTGTCAATGATATAAAAAGGAGAATGTGAGGAGTCATAATCTTCTACAACCTTTATTAATGACTATTTAAGCCTGGAGGAATATTAGTATGGACTTTATAAAAGGATAAGGAAGTGATCTTAAGAGTCACTAATTGATTCAATAAGTATGGTCATTTTATTATTCTATCCCATCCGTCCATTACTATTTCAATGACTAAAGTATTCATGGAAAACATAATGAAGTTGTATAAGGTTCCTCACTCTATTATATTTGATAAAGATAAGTTGCTTATGAGTCTATTTTGGCAAGAATTGTTTAAACTCTTGGTGACTAACCTTCATTTAAGCATTGTATACCATCCTTAATCTAATAGATAGTCTAAGACACTCAACAGATGTGTGGAAACTTATTTGTGTTGTATGTCTTTCTAGATAGCTAGCCAATGGAATAAATGGTTACATTTGGTTGAGTGTTGGTACAATAGTAGCTATCACTTAGCTCTAGCAATGTCTCCTTTTCAAGCTCTTTATAGCTTTACCCCACTTCAGTTACTAGAGCTATATGTTGATCAGCCTAACGTGTCTTCTATTGAAGCTATGTTTTAGGAAAGGCAACACATGTTTGGGCTTCTTAGAGAACAACTCCTTCGAGCTCAATAGAGGATGAAACATTATGTTGATAAGAATAGGTATGACCAATCCTTCTTAATGGGGGACTAGGTCTACTTGAAGTTATAGCCTTATAGACAAGCCTCGGTTACCATCCTTAATAATTTAAAGCTTGCAATGAAGTATTATGGACCCTTTTTGATTCAAAAGATGGTGGGACATGTGGCTTACAAGCTTTAATTACTTGAAGACTCCAATATTCACCTCATTTTTCATGTCTCAATTACCTCCAATGGGTTAGGATCACCAGCCTCTAGCAAAGCCTATTGTAGTACTAGATTGACATTTGGTGAAAAGGCAGAACAAAGTTGTTAAGCATGTTTTAATCCAATGGTCTAACTTAGCTCCAAAAGATGCCACTTATGAAGATTGGTCTTTTATTTCCTCTCAATTTCCAACTTTTGAGCCTTAAGTTGCCAAGAAGGACTTGTTACAAATTAGAGGAGTCAAAGCCTTGGATTGAGATTCATTTTATTCTTCTTTCTCTTTCTATTTGGTTATATTTTGTTGTAATGATAATAAATAATTAACAACTCTTAAACTGTGATTTAGTAGCAATCGTCATATCAATTCAATGGTAGAATTTGTTAGTTGTACATTGCCTTCTCTTTAATTGGTAAATGGTGCGTTTTACTATGAAAGAGAGATTAGTCTTGATTTACCACATGTATAAAAGTCGAAAGGTTTGGTAAATAGCAACAACAATAACTGAAAATTAATTTTATTCTTTCTCTAGTTTTTCTCTCTCTTTAAGTCTCTCTCAACTTCTTATGTGTTCTCTCTCTATCGGTCTCTCTCTTCTTCTTTTCCTTCTCGAATCTTAATTTATCACTTGAATCTCTGAGACATAACAAATGTCAACCGAGGGAAGGCCATTTGGGATCGAAAACCCACTTCTCAAAGTCTCTGCTGTTGTTTTAAAGCCCAGCAATTCTTGTAAAAGCGATTGAGTCCTATGCTTTACTTACCCAATTCAAACATGGCCTATGAACATGTTTTTTCTTTTTTATTACTGTAGGTAGGAGGAAATGGCTAACAGATACAAAGTGGAGTAAATACTGCTGGAGGTAATTAAATTTCGATTTCTTACCAGGACATTCGTCAAAGCTTCGTTTTTGTTCTTTAAATAAAATACTCACATGTGCGTACTCCGAAATTTGGTTTACAATTAAATCATAAGAGCTGCATAGACTTTCCCCCTTTTTAAACAAATTTCATCATCTAGAATGACCAAAGGGTTGCAAAAGGGGATTGTGCTATTGTCGGAAAAACAAATTGTTATTTTTTCTCGATAGACCCCATTTACTTGCTCCCAAACCTAATCCCCTGAATGGTTAGATAAATGTTGACACCCCATGCCAAAAAATACAATGAAAAAATCTCAATCTAATAGAGAACTATGTCCATAAATAATTGCACCGTACCAGATATTAGGCATCCAATTATTTTCTTAAAAATATTTGTCCCCAATTACAGCAATTAGAAATCATTGTAGATGATGAAATTTATTTGAGAAGGGTGAAAGTATAGGCAGTCACTTATGAATTGATTGTAAGTAAAATTTCAGAGTGCGCATGTCCGTGAGAATTTTATTCAGGGGATGAGAACAAAAAATTTAATATTTGTCCAAGTAAGAAACACGATGAATCAAACTGCAATGAGAGTCCTAACAATGCTTGTTGGTTTTTTGGTCCATTAAGTAATTATCTTCATTGTACCACAAATTTCAGTGTTGATGTACAACCATATTGCAATAAAGATACAGATATTTTTCGTTCTTACATATTCTTCTTCCATACTTTTCACCTCAACTTTTTACCATTGTGATCATTAGGGGCCACAAAGCATAAGTTTGATGGGATGTGAGAATTGAACCTCATGCTTATTCATGGTTAACTCATCCTTTTTCAATGCAATTATACAAAAAAAAAAAAAGAACTTATTTTCTACATTAAGCAACTTAAAGTATCATCAATGATGATAAGTAACAAAAAACATGTCACCAATAAATATATCAAGAAGTCCAAATTTAATTAAATAAATAAATGAAATTTTCTAATGGATCACTTTTTGTTCCGTTAAATCTATCTTTGTATGGTGAGCATAAGCAAAATCCGAGAGGAACAAAATTTGTTCTAAAAAAGAAATGTTTAACATCAAATCTTTTGTTACAGAGCTGTAACTTATTGCTGGCAAAAAACTTGGTGCGTTGTAATCCCAATTTATAAGAAATAATAGATTCCTCTAAAGCGGTGTTATTGTTATAATAAATTAAAAATATATATAAAATATAGATGCAAATAAAATAAAATAAAATTAAAAAAATATAATATCTGTAATATCTTTAACATTATTTTTAAAAATAATTCTCATTTCCTAAATAATATTTTAATACAGTATATTATAATAACTATCCTCTTAAAATATAATAAACTTTCTTACTAACGTGTATTTTAAATAGTAAAATGAAAAAAATAATATTAATCCACTTAACTCAACAATTTTTAAGAAGAAAGAGAGCAAAAAGAAATGTTTTTTAGGTGTATCTAAATGAAGAAGATGAAATTTTTTTTAAATTGCTTTTTATTTAATATGTCATAAGAATAAACATTAAAGATAAAATAATAATTAGTAATTATTGTGATTCTATTACTATAATAATTTAATAAGATAATAAAAATAAGATTAACTTGGTCAATTGAATAATTTTCAATAAGAAAAAGGAGAGAGTAAGAATAAATGTTGTTTTCATTAGTGTATTTTGATTAAAAAATTTAAACAAATTATATTATTTTTTATTTAATTTCTTATAAAAATAAATATTAAAAATAAAAATAACAGTCAATAGTTATAGTGATTTTATTACTATAATAATTTAGTTTTTAATAAGTAAAAATGAATAGTAAAAAATAATTAATTTGATTGATACTGATTAAAAGGTTTCAAAAAATTTTCAGTGTCTTATATTAAATTTAGATTTTACATTATTTACTTATACGTAATGATGCGGAAAACTAAAAAAAAAACGTAACTTAAGGACCTAATACACATAAAAAATCAAAGAACAATTAGGAAAACTAAATTAGAATTTAATAACACAAACCCTAGATCTAACATTCAAAAGAACACGAATTTAAAAAGAATATAGATACCACATTCTAGAAAAGAAAGGAATTGGGAGTAATAAGTCAATTTGAACGTCATAAGAAGAAGTACTTATTGATAAGTTCTTTAGTTCTCAAAGAACTGAGTGAGAAAAACCCTTATTTTTTATTTCACTTAAAATTGTCTACTCCTCTAGGTTGTAGCTTTGAACACCTTTGAGCTGGGAACCGTTCCTTGCACATATGCACCCAAACCTAATCACCAGGTTTAAACACCACCTTATTTCGTCCCTTGTTGACATGGGATGTGTATTGCTTAGTTCATTTTTCAATATGTTGTCACACCTTCTCATGCAATTTTTTTCACCATGTCAGCCTTGCATTCACCATCTAAACTAGCATATTCATCAATAGGTATAGGTATTAAATCCAAAGGAGTTGATGGATTAAAACCATAAACAATTTCAAATGGAGAGTAACTAGTAGCAAAATGAACACTCCTATTACATACAAACTCAAGATACGGTAAACAATCTTCCTATACTTTCAAATTCATTCGAATAATAGCACGCAAAAGAGTAGAAAGAGTTCGATTAACCACCTCAATCTGCCCATCAGTTTATGGATGACAAGTAATTGAAAACAATAACTTAGTACCTAACTTACCCTACAAAGTTTTTTAGAAGTAGCTTAAGAACTTTGTATCTCAATCTGAAATGATGCTCCGTGGCATGCCATGCAAATGTACTACTTCTCTAAAAAATAAATCAGCCACATTGCTTGCATCATCAATTTTATGACATAGAATAAAGTATGTCATCTTTGAAAATCTATCAACAACAACAAATACAAAATCCCTCCCTTTTTTAATCGCGATAACCCTGGTATAAAGTCCATAGATAAATCAACCCAGGGATGACTAGGTATGGGTAAGGGGGTTTATAACCCATGGGGTAAAACTCTAGATTTAGCCTGTTTACATGTTATGCATTTCTCACATATCCTCTCAACATCTTGTTTCATGCATGGCTAAAAGAAATGTTCATTTAAGATATCTAGGGTTTTCTTAACTTTGAAATAACCTATTAAAGCACCCTCATGAGCTTCTCTTACAACTAACTCCCTCAAAGAACTCATAAGCATGCATAAACAATTTTCCCTAAATAAGAAACCCTCATGCCTATAAAACTTCTCAAATGTTGACTTCTTACATGCTCTATACACATTAGCAAAGTCAAGATCATTCACATATAAATCTTTAATATGTTCAAATCCTAATAAGTTTGCAATACGTGTAGGGATAAGGGCATACCTGTGAGATAATGCATCAGCCACCATATTTTCCTTACTTTGTTTATATTTGATGATGTAGGGAAAAGTCTCAATGAATTCAATCCACTTGACATGTCTTTTGTTCAACTTTCCTTGTCCCTTTAAGTGCTTCAAGGAATCATGGTCACTATAGATGACAAACTCCTTGGGCCAAAGGTAATGTTGCCATGTTTCCAAAGCTCATAGCAATTCATAAATCTCTTTATCATAAGTAGGATAATTAAGGTTTACTCCACTTAACTTTTCACTAAAGTAAGTAATTTGGTGTCTTTCCTGCATCAAAACAACTCTAATGCCAATACTTGAAGCATCACACTCAATCTCGAAAGCTTTTGCAAAGTCAAGTAAAGCAAGTAAGGGTGTAGAAATTAATTTTTCCTTGATGCAATTAAAAGCCTTGTCTTGGTCACTACCCCACCTAAAACTCATGTTTTTTTTCATAAGCCCAATGAATGGTGCAACAATGGTGTTAAATTCCCTAACAAATTATCTATAGAAATTAGCTAAACCATGAAAATTATGCACATCATTAATTGACTTAGGAGTAAGCCAATCTTGGATAGCCCTAACTTTTTCCTCATCAACCTCAGTACCTTTAGCACTCAAAATATAGCCAAGAAATGTGATCTAATTGGTACAAAAGGAATATTTGTTGAAGTTAGCATACAATTTCTCATAACATAAAACAATTAAGATAGAACATAAATAATCAAGATGCACTTATAAGCTTTTGCTATAAACCAAAATATCATCAAAATACACAACCACAAATTTACCAATGAATGGACACAAAACATGATTCATTAATCGTATAAAAGTGCTTAATGCATTAGTGAGACCAAATGGCATAAGAAGTCATTCATACAAACCATAGTTTTGAAAGTTGTTTTCCACTCATCTCCCTCTCTCATCCTAATCTGGTGATATCCATTTTTCAAATCAATCTTAGAAAAGACATATGAACCATGCAATTCATCCAACATGTCATCTAACCTAGGTTATGGGGTGACGATACTTTACAGTGATTTTGTTGATTACTCGACAATCAACAAACATCCTTTAAGTCCTATCTTTTTTAGGTATATGTAGGACAGGAACAACACGAGGACTCATGCTTTCCCTCATATATCCTTTTGAAATAAGCTCTTCAACCGGCCTTTGAAACTCCTTTATCTCCTCAAGATTACTCCTATATGCTGGCCAATTAGGGATGGATGCACTAGGGATGAAATCAATTTAATACTCAATTCCTTTCTTAGGTGGCAATCCATTTATGACATCATTAGGGAATACATCTTCAAATTCCTACAATAAAGCAACAACAAAACTAGGAAAAGACAGTTTAAACTTGTTAGTGTTAAAATAAGCTTTTTCATACAAAAGTATAAGCATAGGTTGTTTGGCATAAAATGCTCTTTTGACATTACCTTCTTTTGCATAGAAACTTTTTGTTTTCTTCTCTCTCTCTTGTGTCTTCACATTTTCTCCTCTCTTTTCTCTTTTGTTAATCTCTTGTTTTTGTTCACTCTTACTTTTAATTCTTAACTAATCCTTAGAAGCTTGTTGGGGTGATAATGGTACAAGAGTGATAAGTTTTTCAATCATTACAAAAGAATATCGATTCTTTAAGCCATCATGCATGACTTGCTTGTCAAACTGTCATGCCCTTTCTAATAGAATATGGCTCGCATGCATAGGTACAACATCATATAAAACTTCATCATAGTACCTTTTGATAGAAAATGACAGGAACACTTGCTTATTTATCTTGACTTCACCACTCTTATTAAACCATTGAAGCTTATATGGCCTAGGATGCTTCATAATAGGTAAATCTAGCTTCTTAACCATGGTTATGCTAGCAACATTAGTGCAACTCCCACCATTAATAATCAAACTACATACCTTATCTTTGATGTGACACCCTCATCTGAAAGATGTTATCTCGTTACACCTCATTTTCTTCCTTTACTTGCACATTCAATGCTCAACTTGTGACAAGAGCTACTCCATTAATCAAATACTCTTCTCCATCACTTTCACCCTTTAATGATGGCATAGAATCATGATCTACCTCCTTGCTAGAACCCATATTCTTGTGCTTGGAGAGCTCGGCTATGGACTTATAATCAGCGTTCTCATCCCTTTTACTCCAATTTAGCTTCCAAAATAAGGTAGAACCTAAGTTCTGCTTAAACTGTGTGGAACCCTTTTGTTGAAGTTACCTTTCAACTTTCATTGTCATGTGCACTATGTCTTCTAATTCCATATAATATGGCAATTAAACCATGTTGGCTATGTCTTTATTTAGCCCATGCAAAAATTGAGCCATGATTGCCTCTCTATCTTCTTTTACATTCACCCTAATCATGCCAATCTCCATCTCCTTGTGGTAGTCCTTCATACCTTTGGTGCCCTGAGTGAGCCCTTGCAGCCTTTGGTACAACTCTCTGTAATAGTAATTAGGGACAAACCTCCTCCTCATGATAGCCTTCATCTTCTCTCATGTATTAATAGGCCGCTCACGATTCCTTCTCCTAGTCAAAACAAGTTGATCCCACCAAATAATAGCATAATCAATAAATTCAATAGCAATAAGCTTTACCTTTTTCTCCTCATAATATTTATGACAGTAAAAAACCAATTCAACCTTCTTCTCCCATTTTAGGAACACATTAAGATTATTCTTACTATGGAATGGAGGAATTGTCATTTTAATACCACCCAAATCATGGTCATAAGTGTCTTGCCTCCCAAATTCTCTCTGATCCCTTCTATTGTTAGTAGTTCTAACTACAGTAGTTTGATTGTCAAATTCATCATCTTCTACATCATTTTCATGGTCATAGGCACATCTCAATTGCCTTAGTGCTTTAGGAGCCTCATATTCCTCATGTCTCCTTTATAACTTTGCTATTGTCTTAGCTTGCTCCTTCATCCTCTCCCTCATATCATCAAATCTAGTATTCATGTGCTCAAATTATTGTTGCATAACTTTGATCATGAAGGACACATCACTGGCTCCCTCCTGAGCTACACCTTTGTCTTTGGACGTCATAGTATTACTTCTACACAAAATAATTAGGATACATCATAGAACACTCCTTCACGTCTTTCACTCAAAAGAAGGTGTCACACTCCCTCATGTTTACACTTTTTATGGCTTTTTCTTTTTATGAACTGTCACTCTTGCTAAATAAAGTAAATCAAGAGTATTGATTTTGAATAGAATAAGATAATAGCGTAGAATTTGAACAAATTGGAGAACAAGGAATAAAAAATGAAAAAAGATATTAAGGTAAATGAATTTAATGAACTAAATTCACAAAAATCAGGATAGGAGTAGTTAAACCTAAAGGACAAACTCGAATAACAAAATAGGAAAATAGATGACATAATTAGATTTGAGTAAGAAAACTTTATTATTATTGTAGCCAATATGACCAAATTGTTAATTTTATCAATAACTTGAATTTGATGTCTTTTTTCTTTTGTTCCTCTTCCTTCTTTTTCTTTTTTTGTTTTTCATTAATCCTTCTTTTGTTTTTTTCCCCTTTTCTTTTACTCAACACAAACAATAGTAGAATACTTAGACACAACAATTGGAATTGAAATTAGCACATTTTTCATAGTTATGAGCTTAAACAAACAAGCAAAGAGAGAAGGATTGCAAACAAATAGATATGTGCATTTGAATGGTAATGTACATAATAGGCAAACTAAACAAAAATAAATATATCACAAGGTAGAAAATTGAAGAGTGAGTGGATTTAACCTAATTTTGAGTCAGGCTTTGATACCAACTGATGCAGAAAACCCCAAAAAGACGTGGCTTAGGGACCCAATGCACACAAGGAATCAAAGAACAATCAGGCTAGCTAAATCAGAGTTCAATAACATAAACCCTAGACCCAACATTCAAAGGAACACGAACCTAGGGTATTTTAAGAAGGATATGGATGCCACACTCCATAAAAGAAAGGAATTGGGAGTGATAAGTCAATTTGAATGCCACAAGAAGAAGTATCTCTTGATAAGTTCTTTAGTTCTTAAAGAACCGAGGGAGAAAAAACCCATACTTTCTATTTCACTCAAAATTGTCTACTCCTCTAAAGCTTATAAAAGGTGTCTATTTATAAGTTAAAATAACAATCCTAAAGAGGTACAATTCCTACTTAAGAAAAATCCTTATTTAGGAAGGATTCCTATCTAGGGACAAATTTTGAAACAAACAATAAACTCCTAATTAAAAGTGAATGTTATTACTTAGTCCTGACCCATTAGGTACTCCAATCATATTAATAAGGTCTGGACTCTCTTTCAAGCTTAAATTCGCACCATTTGAAACTTGGTTGGCCGAAATATCCTCAATCAGCCCATTTAGTATCTCTTTTATTTATTTGGCTTTAGCTCGAGTTATTGGGTTTTCTAGAATGTGTAGTGAACCTTTTGCTTCCTTTGAGGCCTTCCACCCTTCATCTTTAAGTTCTCATCATATAATATTATTTTCAAGTTCTTTTTATTTAATAAGGTTTAAGACAAATGTTTTATAAATAAGTATAATAAAATTAATAAATAAATTTTTTAGAATATACTTATTTTTTAGAATATGTGATGTGTAATCTTATACATATGTATGCAAAAGTTGTAGTTAGCATTAGGCAACTTCTTACCTTGGGTTTGGTGCCTGATGGGTAGTAAAAAGGGGCACCAATCCTTCAAACTACTACAGAATCATTCTTATGTTCCTTCTTATTTCTTAAGTCCAAAAAGATATACAAGTCAACCTTGGTCCTTACTCTCATTGATCTATACTTGAATTAGTAGGGCTAAGTTATTGGATTAATTGCTTAAACTTCTCTACTCTTGCAATGTAGTTCTCTCCCATATGTATAAGTTGATCGATTTGGCATTGATATTTAAATTAAACCATTTAGTAAGAGTTTAATCTATAAATAAGATAGATATGATATGACACGGACAACACGATAAATTAGTATCCACAAATTAGAACATGAACACAATTACAATTAGGACACAACAATCAATATATAGATATGGATTTATACATATAAGTATATTTATATTGTCAAATTTAAGAAAAAAACTTGGTCATTTTTAATAATTTTTTAAGCCAACAAAAAAAATTATTTAACTTTTACTTAATTTTAGGAATGTTTAGGTATTTGAAATATATTTTATTTTATTTTTTAATAAACTTCCATATCAATTGAGATAATAATCATGGTTATAGACTCAAACTAAACACTTATGTGTATAATGCACAAATTTCATTTTGATTTTATTTATTTATTCATAAAATATTATAAAATTATTTCATAAATTAATTAATATAAATATTATAGATATTTGACATTAAAAAATCATATTAACAATTGTCTTTTTTCTTTTGCACTTATTTTTTTAACATCATATTAAACATACATATATATTATACACATATAAAAGAAATTTATATATCTTGTCATCAACATCAAGTATATCCTAAAGTAGAATCTTAAACTCTTGCAAATTACTTTCAAATTTAAAAAATGTATATAAAAAATATTAAAATTTAATGAAAAATGTACTTAAAATTAACAAATATCCTAAATACAGTAATCAATGTACCAATTTAACTTACAACAATTACTATCAAACTTGTACATACAATCAAATTAAAATTGAAGTCACAGTTACAATAATTACAATAATAAAGAAAGGAAAAAGCTAGAAAAGCTATGCATATTGTGCAAGTATAAATAAAATTCATAAATAATCTCCACAACACTCAATTATATGTTGAAAGAGAATCTTCATGTCTCGTAAATTTCTTGCAAGTTTGAATGATGGAATGAAAAAGCAAATAGAATTTAATGAAAAACCTACTTAAAATTAACAAATAGTTTAAATCATTAATCAACATATCAATTTGACTGGAAAACAATAATTAACTGTTAAATTTGTGCATACAATCAAATCATGTAAATTTACAAAAATTTGTAAAATAAAAGACAGTAAATTACAAAATTGGGTTAATATATAAATACATCACCACCTTTATGTGTTTTATCACATATAGGACAACCTTTAAAATGTAATAATTTAGTTTTAGTAGAATTATTTTGTAATAAATTTAATATATTATCAATTGAACCTAAAGGAATCTATTAGTATACACACATGATACATTTACATATAAAAAATTGATTATATGATGTGTCACATGTTATTTGATTTATAAGTAATAAAAATATAAAAAGAAGTAAATAAAAGAAAAAAAACAAAAACTATTTAAAAAATTTATCTTTTTCTCTCCTCTTTTGCTCTCCTCTTTCTTTTCTCTTCTCTTCCACTACTCTCAATCTTATTGTCATACTTTTTTAATTCCTAAGATAAGATTTGGTAGTCCACCTTTTAGGTCATAATAATGGTGTCATAGTTTTTTAGTACAAAAGGAAAAGAATCAGTGATTTTGATTTGATAAATTCTTTTGTTTATTCTTTTCTTCCTTTTCTCTTTTTCTTTTGGCTATGATTTTTCCATGTCTTTCTATGGATGTTGTGGCTTTGAAAAAAGATTTAAAGGCGCAGTCTTTGTGGGTGTATTAGTTTTACGATTAGACCCTAATTTTGGATTAATTTTTATGCATCGTTTGTCTTAAATTTGTGGTATTACGATTAAAAGCCTTGTCTTGATCACTAACCCACCTAAAACTCATGTTCTTTTTGATAATCTCTGTGAGTGGTGCAGCAATGGTGCTAAAGTTCCTAACAAAGCATCTATAAAAACTAGCTAGACTATGAAAGCTACGCATATCACTAATTAACTTAGGTGTAGGCCAATCACGGATAGCCCCAACCGTTTCCTTGTCAACTTCAATACCTTTAGCACTCACAACATAGCCAAGAAATGTGATTTAATTAGTACAAAAAGAACATTTCTTCAAGTTAGCACACAATTTCTTAGAATGTAAAACACATAAAATAGAATGTAAATGATCAAGAGGCTTTTTTAGGCTTTTACTATAGACCAAAGTATTATCAAAATACACAACCATAAATTTACTAATGAATGGAAGCAAAACATGATTCATTAGTCGCATAAAAGTGTTTGGTGTATTAGTGAGATCAAATGGCATAACAAGTCATTCATACAAACCATACTTAGTTTTGAAAGTTGTTTTCCTCTCATCTCCCTCTCTTATCTTAATTTGGTGATATCCACTTTTCAAATCAATCATAGAAAAGACACACGAACCATGTAATTCATCTAACATGTCATCTAACCTAGGTATAGGGTGACAATACTTTTTAGTGATTTTGTTGATCGCTCGACAGGCAACACACATCCTCCAAGTCCCATCTTTCTTGGGTATAAATAAGACAAGAACAACACAAGGACTCATGCTTTTACTCACATATTCTTTCAAAATAAGTTTCTTAACCTGCCTTTGAAGCTCTTTTGCCTTTTTAGGATTACTCCTATATGCTGGCCAGTTTGGGATGGATGCATTAGGGATGAAATTAATTTGATGCTCAATTCCTCTCTTAAGTGGCAATCCACTTAGGACATCACTAGAGAATACATCTTTAAATTGTTGCAATAAAGCAACAACAATACTAGACAAAGACGGGTTAAACTTGTTAGTGTTAAAATAAGCCCTTTGTACAAAAGTACGATCATAGGCTGTTTGGTATAAAATGCTCTTTTGACATCACATTCTTTTATATAGAAACTTTCTGTTTTCTTCTCTCTCTCTCTTGCGTCCTCACATTTTTTCCTCTCTTTTCTCTTTTTTCAATCTCTCTTTTCTATTCATTGTCATTTTTAATCCTTAACTGATCCTCATTCATTACAAAGGAATTTTGATTCTTAAAGCCATCATGCATAACTTGCCTATCAAACTACCATGACCTTCCTAATAGAATATGACTTGCATAGATAGGTACAACATCACATAAAACTTCATCGTTGTACCTTCCAATAAAAAATGACATGAGCACTTGCTTATTTACTTTGACGTCACCACTCTCATTCAACCATTAAAGCTTATATGGCCTAAGATGCCTTATAGTAGGTAAATTCAGCTTCTTAACCATAGTTGTGCTAGCAACATTAGTGCTACTCCCACCATCAATAATCATATTACATACCTTATCTTTGATGAGACACCTCTTCTGAAAGATGTTATCTCGTTGCACCTTATTTTCTTCCTTCATTTGCATATTTAATGCTCACCTTATGATAAGAGCTTCTCCATTAACTAGATACTCCTCTCCATCACTTTTACCCTCTGATGATGGCATAAAATCATCATCTGATTCACTTGTAGTTTCAACATCACTGTTACCTCTTAAGATCATTACACACTTATTTGGATATTAAGATGTAACGTAACACTTGCCCAAACACTTAAGACATTTAACATCTATATTTTTACTTGGTTAGGGGTCAAAATTACCTACATTCTTGCTAAACCCACATTCTTGTGCTTGGATAACTTAGCTTTGGACTTGTAATTATCCTTCTCATCCCTTTTACTTCAATTTGGATTCCAAGATGAGGTAGAACCCGAATTCTACTTAAACATGTGGGATCCTTTCGTTTAAGTTGCCTTTTAACTTTCATTGTCATGTGCACCATGTCTTCTAATTTCACGTAGTGTTGCAATTTCACGTAGATACATTTTTATTTCAAAAATATTCCTTTCTTTGATGGAGATCTTTTCATTAAAAATATGGTGAGATGGTTAGCAAAAAGTGATGTCTATTCGCAATGACATTTGTGAGAATGAGAAAATGACACTCTCATATTTTAAACTCTAAGATGGAATAGCTAATTGGTGGAATGATACTTAACATTATTAATTGAATCTAGTAAGCCAAAAATTAGATGTTGGGTAGATATGAGAAATTTATTAGTAGTTGGATTTTATGATGATGAAAATTTGACAAAA
>JAIRCJ010000441.1:0-12449 GCA_020883675.1 Bruguiera gymnorhiza | reverse complement strand
ACAAGAAAGGAGGAATTATAGAGGTTTTATGATCCAATCCTTATATTCAAATCAAAATATTCTAAATTTGAAATACTTAATTGAGATTGAGGATTACATTTTTCAACTTGGAACTTTTGAGTAGATTAGGAAGCAAGTGCTTTATATGGGAGGGCAAATGAAAGATCTTAGCAACATTAATTGTTTTTGTACCACATTGAAGGCATCAAATACTATTTTAAGGAGATTTTATGGTACACTTGAAGCAATTTGTAACATGCCTTCCCTTATAATTTATTGCATAATATGGCTCTTTGTACTTTATGTTTGGAAATAATAAGCATAGGTGTTGCAATATTACATAATCATTTTCAGTGCAGTTGATTGACATTTTTTAACAAAAAAAATTGTGGATGCCTTTAGATTGCAATATGTGTAAATAGTGTGGAATTGTAACCTTTATTTTGAAAAGGAGCTAACAAATAGAGAAGTGTTAACAACCATAGTTAAAAAGTAAGAACATAGGAAAAAAGGGAAAAATTGGTGTGGTTTTATCCTTCTAATTAGTTTACACAACTAAGATTAGACTTGCATTTGAAATATCAGTGAGTAATTATGTTTGTGGGAAGGGCTTTGTAAGTATCCTCTTTATTTTTCCTTTAATTATTTGAATTTCTTGCATGGGATATTGTATTTTTTGGTAATATTTTTTTATATTTTAATAGCGTTCTTGAGTGGTAATGATTTCTGCTAACTTGCATGCATTTGCATTAATCATAATGATGTCTTGTTGATTAGTTTAAGTTCATGTTCTTTTCTTGTTATGGGTTGCCAAATAGCAAAATTTGTGAAATTACTAAAAGAAGTTAAGATAACTTGTTAGGTAGTGATGGACTTAAATGGATGCAATTTGACATTTTGCAACCAGTATTACCTTTAGCTAAAGGACAAAAATGTGTTAAGAATTGTACATATCTTTATCATATAAATATATAGTAGAAACAAAAACTTAAAATTTTAATTCTTAAAATCAAATTGATTGCTTATTTATAATAGAAATACGCAATATAAATATAACTTTAAAATTTTGATTCTTAAAGTAGATTGTACTTATTAAATATAATTACAATTTATTTTAGAAGATGAAATTATTACTAAGATAATCTTTAAATGTCTTTTCTTTTTTAGGCCTAATTGGTAGATTGTTGCAAATCACCATTATCCAAACATCTTACTTTTAATGGAAATTCATATAGATTACAAGGAAATAATTCTCACAACCTAAACCTCTTTTAAAAAGAGAGTGAGGAGGAAGATCAATAATCTTAATACAATAGTCATGTGATGGCTAGTGTATCAAGATTATTGATCTTCCTCCTCACTCTCTTTATAAGGATTTTGACTATTTATAGGGATTTTGATTTTTAAACCCTTATTAGGAAGACTTGTGCTAATTTTCACTAAATTAAACTTTAATTTTTCAATTTTTAAATATCATATATTTAACACCAAAATTTCTTAAACTTTTCAATCAAGTCTAACATGATCTTTATATTATATTTATTTAATTGTCTTTATGTATATAACCTATTAATATCATAACATAGTGGCAATAAATATAAATTATAATCCTAAAAGATTAATTAAATTAAACTCTTTTAATTTATCATTCATTTTTTTAATTAATCAATTTAAATTCATAGATTAAGATTGACTTCCAGTCATATATCATGATCACCAAATGTTAGAATTGTTAATGTATTTAACTAATTCTCTTAGTGCATGATTTTTTAGTATAATCTTTTCATCATATTAGTGTTATAATCAGACCTAGAGTATACAATTAACATCTACTCTATATTATTTAATTATATCAGTTTTTAAGCACTGGTATGCTCATTAATTCCATAAATGATATCATAACTCCTTGTAAATCATCATTTTACCTCACATAAAGATTTCTTGAATTAATACTCTTTACGAACAAATAGAACATTCTCCTATAGTTGCCTTAAAGTGATAAATTTTTTATTGATCACTCAATTATCTCCATATAATTCATGATTTGCCCAATGTTTAACTCCATAAGCAATTATTGATTAGGACAACTTAGAAATAGGATTAACGTATACCAATCCGTATATAAGATACTTTGGTGATCTTAAGTCTAAAGATCATTTACACAATTGTCAATTAATGTTCCATTTAAAAATGCTCATAATAGGTCAATTCAATGAATATGTTCAACTAACATGCACCAACATGTTTGTTTAACTTTTGCCAAACTTTAGTCTGTAAGATCGATTGCTTTTTTCATAAAAAAAGAAACATAACATGTGTTAATCTTACAGGTTATCAATGTTTCTTCTTGATGATGCATTGACTAACAATATTTAGGAATAATACTTTGATATAACATATATCTTATAATTATGGTTTATCACAAGTACTTTTGTAAAGTATATTTATTCCATTAACTTTATCTTTAGAGTTTATCGATGGTCATATCAAGTATATAAAGAATACTAAAGATAAATATTGTCTTTAACTAATTAACTACATGCATGAAATATTAAATGTATATTCATAATAGTAACCAACAAATTGACTACAAGAATATACACCAAGAATCTCTCATTTGCACTATAGCCAATCACCTATGTGTCATATACCATATCCCTCAATATGGAGATTATGTTCTCACTTGAACAAAGACTTAGCAATACAATTTGTCAAATCCTCTTAAGTGAGCCCTCTTTTTATTTTCACAACATTTTGCTCCATCATTTGTATGATGAGAAAGAATTAAGCACATAATTGGATTATTCATAAGACATAAGTTCTTCATACAATGGCTTTATGTTGTCATAATACACAATTATTGGCTCAACAATGCTTGGAAACTCACTAAGTTCAATAATAAACTTTTTGATTGAAAATTACTAGTTTTTTTTGCATTATATGTAAATATGTGCTCAGGTATGATAATTGTTTTAAGTTTAGAACCCTTCTAACTTATAATCTCACCATTAAGAGTAAAATTTTATCCAAACTATGATTTTATTCGTATTTAACAAAATGAAAGCTATTGTCCAAATATCATTGAACTTTGAATTCAATTTTTTCTTTATTGAATATGCATTCATTCTTAATACTATTAAAGTACTTAAGAATGTATATTATTACTGTCAAATGTCTCTCATTGGGATCAAACTTGTATATACTTATTAGATAAATCTAGTTTTGTATATAATATTACATACATGATAGATATTATCTATCATATCTCTCCTTAATTTCTTCTATTGCTAAACTATTTTAGCAATCTGTAATTAGAAGTAACCTTTTAGGTTTATCTTTACAAATCTTGACCATTAAGATCTTCTCTATATGGATCTCTCTTTAGAATATAGGCTAATTCTCCCATATCCTTTATGAATAAAATTCTTAAAACCCCAAACTTCAATAAATTTAAATGATTATATATTTTTTTATCAATAATATTTCATCCACATGAAACACTAGTAAAAGTAATGTGCTCTTTCTCAATTTCTTATAAATATAAGATTCATCCATTCTTTTAATAAAATCAAATATTTTAATCTTTTTATCAAAAATAAATGTTTAAACTTTATAAAGTCTTTATAGTCATAATATGTAGCAATAGCAACTAAAATCTTTATGGATTTAAACACAGTTATAAGTGAAAAGGTTTAATTAAAGCTAAACCCT
Source organism: Bruguiera gymnorhiza (assembly GCA_020883675.1). NCBI lineage: Eukaryota > Viridiplantae > Streptophyta > Magnoliopsida > Malpighiales > Rhizophoraceae > Bruguiera > Bruguiera gymnorhiza. The sequence goes on along the minus strand of JAIRCJ010000441.1, from coordinate 8,738 downwards.
TTGACTTTGTTTATAACCTTGATCACTAGTATAGTCATCCATGTTTGCCTTTCTTTTAAAATCATACTTACACCTAATGGGTTTTCTTTTAGATGAGTCAATCAAAGTATATTCTTGGTTGATATACATGGAGTCAATTTTAGATTTCATGACCCTAAGCCATTTATTGGAATCAATGTCACACATTGTTTCCTTATAACTAGAAACTCATTCAAAATCAGTAATATATCATATAATATTTTCAAGAGAAACTTATTTCTATGTATAGCATGATATATCTTACTATATGTATAGATTTCTTATTCAGTCTTAGTGTGTGTATCTAAGACAAGAATTTTTTATCAAAGTTCCATTTAGATGTTATATTGTAGATTTTGAACCTATTCAAGTTTTACCTAGCTCACACTACTATTTTGAAGAATAAATTCTCTTTCTAAAATTGTAACATGCTTCAAGACAAATTCTTTTACTTAACTATGTAGTAAAAATAGTATCTATAAATTATTTATGAATATCTCACAAATGATATATTATAAATGCTTTACATAAGCATTACATTCCCAAATATGAAAATATAACAAGTTCGGCCTCTTACCATTTCATATCTCATATGAAATCTTATCAATTGATTTAAATGGAACCTTTTAGATGGTAAGTAGTAACCTCTATGACATAATTTTAAAGAAAAGATTTAAAGCTATATCATATATAATTGATGCAGCCAAAGGCTTGGTCATTAACTCAAAAATTAAAAAAAGGATTAGGAGAGTGACTTGTAGAAATTCAAGTGGCAATTTCAGTTTTGTGTGGCATGAGGAAAATGACTGTATCTCTTATATGGTAGGTTGGAATGGAGTGATTCTAATTGCAAATGAACAAGGACTTGTAGATCTAGAACTTTTGTATTTTGAGTTTTTGTAGATGAGCATTGCAGAGTTATCAATTAAGGAGAAGAAGTGAATGAAATAGAACTGGTCGGAATGAGAAAATGGAAAGGGACTTTAATAGTTGCTCTTCTGGGCTTCCAATGAAGTTGGTGAGGCATTAATTATTCTAGATTGATGGCTATAACTCTTTAAGGATGGAGTGAAAAATCTTCTAGGTTTTCATGGGTTTGAACTCTTTAAGGTTCAAAATGCCCAAGGCAAATTCATTCATCCAATCAAGTCTATTTTTTACATAATATTAATTGCCTTTTAAAGAAAAAAAGAAGATAATGAAAAGACTCAAATCAAGTCTAGGAACTAGAAGATGTGGCTACATGATTCACCCTTTCTTTAAAAGAATTCGTCTCTAAATTCAAATCATTGTTATTAAAAGAATCACCGGGATAAGGTGTTAAATGATGCATATTGAATACATCATGTATGATGAGAAGGAAACTTTAGTCAATACACATTAGGATTAATGCAATCAAGAAATTCAAGTGGTCTAAGATTTCAATCACTAAGCTTGTTGTAGCTTCCAACAGGATGACGCTTCAGTGGTAAATAAGCCTAAACAAAATCTCTAGGTTCAAAGATAATTTCACATTACCATTTATCAACATCCCTTTTATAAGACTCAACTTTGCTCTCTAAACTTTGACACACTTTTTCATGGACTATCCTTATTTAAGAAACAATATCATCCACCTTATCTATGGATTTTTCAGCAAAAGAAATTGGTGCAAGATCAAGAGCAATCTTTGGTTGCACACATAAACAATTACAAAGGGACTATATCCAATAATATGGTTCACTAAACAATTATAAGCAAATTTCTCAAGTGACAATCGCGTCTCCTAAGAGCGAGGGTTATCATTAATCAAAGTCCTTAATATGTTGCCTAAAGACCTAATGACAACTTGAGTTTGTTCATCTGTTTGTGGGTTAAAGGCAGTATTATATTGCAACTTAGTACCAAAATTCTTCCATAGTTGTCACCAAAAGTGACTAAGAAACTTTGCGTCATGATTAGAAGTAATAGTCTTAGGAATGCCATGCAATTTGTAGACTTTTTTGAAGAATAAGTCAGCAATTTGTGAGGCATCCATAGTTCTACGACAAGGAATGAAACGTGTCATCTTTGAAAACCTATCAATAACAACAAAGATTGAATCCATACCTCTAAGTATATGCAGTAATCCAAGGACAAAGTCCACAGAGATTTCTTCCCAAGGAGCTTATGGTATCGGTAAGGGCAAATATAGACCAACATTGTAGCTTGCCTTTTTCCTTCTTGTCATTGTTGACACCTCATCACATGTCGATGTACATCACATTTTAGATGGGGCCAAAAATACTGGGTTGAAACAAGTTGCACAGTCTTGTCATGCCTAAAGTGTCCATCGTGCAAAATTTCATCAATCACCCTTTGTCAAAAAGAGTAATTTGGCACACATAGACAATTTGCTTTGAAAAGGAAGCCATCGCATGAAGTAAATTAGCAAGCTTCATTTCTTGCTCATTGAAAATAATCTCCAAAAAGTAAGGATCTTCTTGAGCTAGATTAGGTAGTGTAGCTCTAGCAAGCATAACATATAGTAAGCACTTCTTTTGACTAAGAGCATTTGTAACCTGATTTTGAACACCCGCCTTATGCTTGATAACGAACAAGAATTCTTCAATATATTCAACCCGTTTGGCATGCTTGGAATTGGGTTTTTGTTGCCCTAAAATATACTTAAGAATTTCATGATCAATGTACAAAATAAATTCCTGATGAATAAGATATTGTCTTTCATGCTCAAGTATGCAAAATAATGCATAAAATTCCAAATCATAAGTACTATAACAAAGTTTTGTACCATTCAGTTTTTCATTGAAGAAGGCAATGGGTCGGCCTCCTTGGCTCAAAACTCCTCCGATGCTAATACGTGATGCATCATAATGCACCTCAAAAACAAAATCAAGATTAGGCAATGTGAGAATTGGGAATGTGCTTAATTTTTCTTTGAGGTGTTCAAAGCTTTCTTGGGCTTCATTTGTCCACTCAAAAATTCCTTTCTTCATGTAAAAGGTGAGCGGGCTACAATAGTCTTAAAATGCGCAATGAACCGTTGATAGAAAGAAGCAAGACCTTGGAAACTTCGAATTTCGAGTACATTTATTAGAGCTTGCCATTCTTTAATCACCTTGATCTTAGCATCATTGACTAAAATTGCTTCTTTTGAAATATGAAATCCCAAGAATGGGATTTGTGACATCACAAAATAGTATTTGTTAGGGGCTACATACAAGCATTCTTACCTTAACACTTGTAATAGTTTACGAAGATGCAGTAGGTGCTCATTAGTAGATTTGCTAAAGGCCATAATATCATCAAAATAAACTACAACAAACTTCCTAATAAATGACTTCAAAACTTAAGTCATGAACCTCATAAATGTGGATGGAGTATCATATAATCTGAATGGCATGACTAGCTACTCAAATAGTCCATCTTTGGTTTTGAATGTGGTCTTCCATTCATCACCAAGCTTAATTCTAGTTTGGTGATATCCACTCTTTAAATCCAACTTTGAGAAGATAGTCACACCAAAGAGTTGATCTAAAAGAACATCGAGACAAGGAATTGGAAACCAACATTTGATGGTGATCTTATTGATCACTCGACTATCAACATACATTCTCTAAATGCCATTTTTCTTAGGCACCAAAAGGGCTAGAATGACACATGGACTAAGGCTCTCCCTTATGGAACCCTTATTCAAGAGTTTCATAATTTGCCATTACAATTCTTCATGTTTTGCTGGACTCATTGGGTAATGAGCTAGATTAGGTAGTGTAGCTCTAGGCATCAAATCAATTTGATGTTGAATATCTCTCATGGAAGGAAGACCTGGCAGTAAGTTGTCTTCAAAGACATCATTAAATTCTTCCAAAAGAGGTTGCACTTGATGAGGCTTAGAAGATACAACCACGTCAGTTTTGCTAAGCAAAATATATACGATACTAATCCCTTTCATGGCACCCTTCACATCTTTCATTGTAACAAAGTAGGAGATAAGGAATTTTTAACAAAAGGAGTCTTGAGAGGTTCCTTACTAGGTGCTAAAGTAATCTTATTTCCACCATACGTAAAAGAATATGTATTAGGATAGCCATCATGGATAGCCTTCCTATCAAATTGCCACAGTTGACCAAAAATAATATGACTGGCATCCATAGCTAGAACATCACACCATATTTTGTCAAAATAAATAGAGCTAATAGAAAGATTGACAAGACATTATTTGAAAACAATTACCTCAGTACCCTTCTTTAACCACGACATTTTGTATAGTGTCAAGTGTACCTTCAACTCCAATTTTAGCTTATTGCTACTTCAGAAATCACATTTTCACATCAATTAGAGTCAATAATCAATTGGCATACCTTCCCCAAAATGGTGCAAGCTGACTGAAAAATATTGATGTGTAACCACCTATCTCCGTTGTCATCTTTGAGAGTGAAGAAAATCTTTTTGACCATGAGAAGCTTGCCAAAATTAACATATACAATTTGTTCATCTTCCATTGCAACTTCATCATCTTTTGACTCTTCTTTGCATGGCTCCTTCTCATCATCATCGAACTTATTATCCACCAAGAAAGCTTTGCTGGGCCTCTTACCATTTCATATCTCATATGAAATCTTATCAATTGATTTAAATGGAACCTTTTAGATGGTAAATAGTAACCTCTATGACATAATTTTAAAGAAAAGATTTAAAACTATATGATATATAATTGATGCAGCCAAAGGCTTGGTCATTAACTCAAAAATTAAAAAAAGGATCAGGAGAGTGACTTGTAGAAATTCAAGTGGCAATTTCAGTTTTGTGTGGCATGAGGAAAATGACTATATCTCTTATATGGTAGGTTGGAATGGAGTGATTCTTATTGCAAATGAACAAGGACTTGTAGATCTACAACTTTTGTATTTTGAGTTTTTGTAGATGAGCATTGCAGAGTTATCGATTAAGGAGAAGAAGTGAATGAAATAGAACTGGTCAGAATGAGAAAATGGGAAGGAACTTTAATAGTTGCTCTTCTGGGCTTCCAATGAAGTTGGTGAGGCATCAATTATTCTAGATTAATGGTTATAACTCTTTAAGGATAGAGTGGAAAATCTTCTAGGTTTTCATGGTTTGAACTCTTTAAGGTTCAAAATGCCCAAGGCAAATTCATTCATCCAATCAAGTCTGTTTTTTACATAATATTAATTGCCTTTTAAAGAAACAAAAAAGAAGATAATGAAAAGACTCAAATCAAGTCTAGGAACTAGGAGATATGGCTACATGATTCACCCTTTCTTTAAAAGAATTTGTCTTTAAATTCAAATCATCGTTATTAGAAGAATCAACTACATAAGGTGTTAAATGATGCATATTGAATACATCATGTATGATGAGAAGGAAACTTTAGTCAATACACATTAGAATTAATGCATTTAAGAAATTCAAGTGGTCTAAGATTTCAATCACTAAGGTTGTTGTAGCTTCCAACAAGATGATGCTTCAGTGTAAATAAGCCTAAAAAAAATCTCTAGGTTTAAAGATAATTTCACATTACTGTTTGTCAACATCCCTTTTATAAGACTCAACTTTGCTCTCTAAACTTCGACACACTTTTTTATGGACTATCCTTATTTAAGAAACAATATCATCCACCTCATCTATGGATTTTTCAACAAAAGAAATTGGTGTAAGATCAAGAGCAATCTTTGGTTGCACACATATACAATTACAAAGGGACTATATCCAATAGTATGGTTCACTAGACAATTATAAGCAAATTTCTCAAGTGACAATTGTGTCTCCTAAGAGCGAGGGTTATCATTAATCAAAGTCCTTAATATGTTGCCTAAAGACCTAATGACAACTTTAGTTTGTCCATGTGTTTGTGGGTGAAAGGCAGTATTATATTGCAACTTAGTACCAAAATTCTTCCATAGTTGTCGCCAAAAGTGACAAAGAAACTTTGCGTCATGATCAGAAGTAATAGTCTTAGGAATGCCATGCAATTTGTAGACTTTTTTGAAGAATAAGTTAGCAATTTGTGTGGCATCCATAGTTCTATGACAAGGAATGAAACATGTCATCTTTGAAAACCTATCAATAACAACAAAGATTAAATCCATACCTCTAAGTGTATGCAGTAATCCAAGGACAAAGTCCATAGAGATTTCTTCCCAAGGAGCTTGTGGTATCGGTAAGGGCAAATATAGACCAACATTGTAACTTGCCTTTTTCCTACTTGGCAATGTTGACACCTTATCACATGTTAATATACATCACATTTTAGATAGGGCCAAAAATACTTGGTTGCAACAAGTTGCATAGTCTTGTCATGCTTAAAGTGTCCATCGTCCTAAATTTCATCAATCACCCTTTGTCAAAAAGAGTAATTTGGCACACATAAATAGTTTGCTTTGAAAAGGAAGCCATCGCATGAAGTACATTAGCAAGCTTCATTTCTTGCTCATTGAAAATAATCTCCAAAAAGTAAGGATCTTCTTGATACAACTCCTTAAAAGAATCAAATTAAAGAATAGTATAGTGCATAACATATAGTAAGCACTTCTTTCGACTAAAAGCATTTGTAACTTGATTTTGAACACTCGTCTTATGCTTGATAATGAACAAGAATTCTTCAATATATTCAACCCATTTGGCATGCCTAGAATTGGGTTTTTGTTGCCCTAAAATATACTTAAGAATTTCATGATCAATGTACAAAATAATTCCTGATGAATAAGATATTGTCTTTAATGCTCAAGTATGCGAAATAATGCATAAAATTCCAAATCATAAGTACTATAACAAAGTTTTGCACCATTCAATTTCTCACTGAAGAAGGCAATGGGTCAGCCTCCTTGGCTCAAAACTCCTCCGATGCTAATACTTGATGCATCATAATGCACCTCAAAAACAAAATCAAGATTAGGCAATGTGAGAATTGGGAATGTGCTTAATTTTTCTTTAAGGTGTTCAAAGCTTTCTTGGGCTTCATTTGTCCACTCAAAAATTCCTTTCTTCATGCAAGAGGTGAGCGGGCTATAGTAGTTTTAAAATGCACAATGAACCATTGATAGAAAGAAGCAAGACCTTGGAAACTTTAAATTTCGTGTACATTTATTAGAGCTTGCCATTCTTTAATCACCTTGATCTTAGCATCATTGACTAAAATTCCTTCTTTTGAAATATGAAATCCTAAGAATAGGATTTGTGACATCACAAAATAGTATTTGTTAGGGGCTACATACAAGCATTCTTGCCTTAACACTTGTAATAGTTTACGAAGATGCTGTAGGTACTCCATTAGTAGATTTGCTAAAAATCATAATATCATGAAAATAAACTACAACAAACTTCCCAAGAAATGACTTCAAAACCTAAGTCATGGAACCTCGTGAATGTGGATGGTGCATTAGATAATTTGAATGGCATGAGTAGCTACTCAAATAGTCCGTCTTTGTTTTGAATGCGGTCTTCCATGCATCACCAAGCTTAATTCTAGTTTGGTAATATCCACTCTTTAAATCCAACTTTAAGAAGATAGTCACACCAGAGAGTTGATCTAAAAGAACATCGAGACGAGGAATTGGAAACCAACATTTGATGGTGATCTTATTGATCACTCGACTATCAACATACATTCTCCAAAATGCCATTTTTCTTAGGCACCAAAAGGGCTAGAATGACACATGGACTAAGGCTCTCCCTTATGGAACCCTTATTCAAGAGTTCCATAACTTGCCATTACAATTCTTCATGTTTTGTTGGACTCGTTGGGTAATGAGCTAGATTAAGTAGTGTAGCTCTAGGCATTAAATCAATTTGATGTTGAATATCTCTCATAAAGGAAGACCTAGCGGTAAGTTGTCTAGAAAGACCATCGTTAAATTCTTCACAAAAGAGGTAGCACTTGATGAGGCTTAGAAGATACAACCACGTTAGTTCTGCTAAGCAAAATATATATGATACTAATCCCTTTCATTGGCACCCTTCAATCTTTTATTGTAACAAAGTAAGAGATAAGGAATTCTTAACAAAAAGGAGTCTTGAGAGGTTCCTTACTAGGTGCTAAAGTAATCTTATTTCCACTATACGTAAAAGAATACCGTATTAGGATAGCCATCATGGATAGCCTTCCATATCAAATTGCCATAGTTGACCAAGAATAATATGACTGGGCATCCATAGGTAGAACATCACACCGTATTTTGTCAAATAAATAGAGCCAATAGAAAGATTGACAAGACATTATTTGGAAACAATTACCTCAGTACCCTTCTTAACCACAACATTTTTGTATATTGTCAGGTGTACTTTCAACTCCAAATTTAGCTTGTTACTTCTCAGAAATCACATTTTCACATCAATTAGAGTTAATAATCAATTGACATACCTTCCCAAAATGGTGCAAGCTGACTGAAAAATATTGATGCGTAACCATCTATCTTTGGTGTCATCTTTGAGATTGAGGAAAATCTTTTTGACCATGAGAAGCTTGCCAAAATCAGCATATACAATTTGTTCATCTTCCATTGCAACTTCATCATCTTTGCATGGCTCCTCCTCATCATCATTGAACTTATTATCCACCAAGAAAGCTTTGCTAGCTGGTTGACTTTCATTGAATCAACAATTGCTAGCATGATGATTGATCTCCCATAAGAATAACAACGCATACCAGTTGTACTTGGTTGCAAACATTAATAATATGACTTTAACCTCTTCATTTACTTCACAAAAATATTCATAAATAGTTC
>JAIRCJ010000565.1:9385-40638 GCA_020883675.1 Bruguiera gymnorhiza | reverse complement strand
TTTTATGCAATTGAGTCCATTACTTGTATTTTTGCTCAATTAACATATTCAAATATTATATTTTTTACATATTATATTTTTCCACCAATTAAATCAAACGACATTAACAATAAATTTAAAATCAAAAATATTTCAAATTTGCAATTTTTAGAATTTTAAAATCTACTAAGGATAAATGAATTGTCAATACTCTGTTGAATTTAAATTTTGCAATATTTTTGAATTGTCTCCTTTGTCTCAATGCAATTTGAAATGATTTATATAATCTTTAGGCAAATTACTTAAGAAAAGCAAACGAATGGACTATAATAAGAAGGTTCTGCACTCGCATCTAGGGATATGTGTTTAACACAACATTGAAACTTGGGATTGCTATTTATAATATTCATCCACTAAAGTGTATTTTATGCATTGAGTCCATTACTTGTAATTTGTTCAATTAAGATATTTCAAATATTATATTTTTTTCACCAATCAAATCAAACGACATTAACAATAAATTTAAAAATCAAATATTGCATTTTTGCAATTTCTAAAATTTTAAAATCTGCTTTGGATAAATGAATTGTTAATTCTCTGTTGAATTTAAATTTTGCAATTTTCAAATTGTCTCCTTTGCCTAAACACAATTTGAAATGATTTATATAGTCTTCAGGCAAATTACTAAGAAAAAAGAAAAGCAATGGACTGTAATAAGAAGGTTGCACTCCCATCTAGGGTATATGCTTAACACAACATTGAAACTTGGATTGCTATTTATAATATTATCCACTAAAGTGTATTTTATGCAATTGAGTCCATTACTTGTATTTTTGTTCAATTATCTTATTCAAATATTGTATTTTTCTCACCAATCAAATCAAACGACATTAACAACAAATTTAAAAATCAAAATATTGCATTTTGAATTTTTAGAATTTTAAAATCTGCTACGGATAAATGAATTGTCAATAATCGTTGAATTTAAATTTGAAAATTTCTTAATTGTCTCCTTTGCCTCAATGCAATTTGAAATGATTTATAGAATACTTATCTTCAGACAAATTACTTAAGAAAAAGGAAAGCAATGGACTCTAATAAGATGGTTTCCCACTCCATCTAGGATATATGCTTCACACAACTTGAAACTTGAGATTGCTATTTATAATATTCATCCACTAAAGTGTCTTTTATGCAATTGAGTCCATTACTTGTATTTTTGTTCAATTAACATATTCAAATATTATATTTTTACATATTATATTTTTCTCACAATTAAATCAAACGACATTAACAATAAATTTAAAAATCAAAATATTTCAATTTTACAATTTTTAGAATTTTAAAATCTGCTAGGGATAAATGAATTGTCAATACTCTGTTGAATTTAAATTTTGCAATTTTCTGAATTGTCTCCTTTGCCTCAATGCAATTTGAAATGATTTTATAATCTTTAGGCAAATTACTTAAGAAAAAGCAAAACAATGGACTGTAATAAGAAGGTTCTGCACTCCCATCTAGGGATATATGCTTAACACAACATTGAAACTTGAGATTGCTATTTATAATATTCATCCACTAAAGTGTATTTTATGCAATTGAGTCCATTACTTGTATTTTGTTCAATTAAGATATTCAATATTGTATTTTTCTCACCAATCAAATCAAACGACATTAACAATAATTTAAAAATCAAAATATTGCATTTTTGCAATTTTAAAATTTTAAAATCTGCTAGAAATAAATGAATTGTCAATTCTCTGTTGAATTTAAATTTTGCAATTTTCTAAATTGTCTCCTTTGCCTCAAAGCAATTTGAAATGATTTATATAATCTTTAGCAAATTACTTAAGAAAAGGCAAAAGCAATGGACTGTAATAAGAAGGTTTTGCACTCCCATCTAGGGATATATGCTTAACACAACATTGAAACTTGGGTTTGCTATTTATAATATTCATCCACTAAAGTGTATTTTATGCAATTGAGTCCATTACTTGTATTTTTGTTCAATTAACATATTCAAATATTATATTTTTCACATATTATATTTTTCTCACCAATTAAATCAACCGACATTAACAATAAATTTAAAAATCAAAATATTTCAATTTTGCAATTTTTAGAATTTTAAAATCTGCTAGGGATAAATGAATTGTCAATACTCTTTGTTGAATTTAAATTTTCAATTTTCTGAATTGTCTCCTTTGCCTCAACGCAATTTGAAATGATTTATATAATCTTCAGGCAAATTACTTAAGAAAAACAAAAGCAATGGACTGTAATAAGAAGGTTCTGCACTCCCATCTAGAGATATATGCTTAACACAACATTGAAACTTGGGATTGCTATTTATAATATTCATCCACTAAAGTGTTTTTTATGCAATTGAGTCCATTACTTGTAATTTTGTTCAATTAACTTATTCAAATATTGTATTTTTCTCACCAATCAAATCAAACGACATTAACAACAAATTTAAAAATCAAAATATTGCATTTTTGCAATTTTTAGAATTTTAAAATCTGCTAGGGATAAATGAATTGTCAATAATCTGTTGAATTTAAATTTTGAAATTTTCTTAATTGTCTCCTTTGCCTCAATGCAATTTGAAATGATTTATATAATCTTCAGGCAAATTACTTAAGAAAAAGCAAAAGCAATGGACTCTAATAAGAAGATTCTGCACTCCCATCTAGAGATATATGCTTAACACAACATTGAAACTTGGGTTTGCTATTTATAATATTCATCCACTAAAGTGTATTTTATGCAATTGAGTCCATTACTTGTATTTTTGTTCAATTAACATATTCAAATATTATATTTTCACATATTATATTTTTCTCACCAATTAAATCAAACGACATTAACAATAAATTTAAAAATCAAAATATTTCAATTTTGCAATTTTTGAATTTTAAAATCTACTAGGGATAAATGAATTGTCAATACTCTATTGAATTTAAAATTTGCAATTTTCTGAATTGTCTCCTTTGCCTCAAGCAATTTGAAATGATTTATATAATCTTCAGGCAAATTACTTAAGAAAAAGCAAAAGCAATGGACTGTAATAAGAAGGTTCTGCAATCCCATCTAGGGATATATGCTTAACACAACATTGAAACTTGGGATTGCTATTTATAATATTCATCCACTAAAGTGTATTTTATGCAATTGAGTCCATTACTTGTATTTTTGTTTGATTAAGATATTCAAATATTGTATTTTTCTCACCAATCAAATCAAACGACATTAACAATAAATTTAAAAATCAAAATATTGCATTTTTGCAATTTTTAGAATTTTAAAATCTGCTAGGGATAAATGAATTGTCAATACTCTGTTGAATTTAAATTTTGCAATTTTTGAATTGTCTCCTTTGCCTCAACGCAATTTGAAATGATTTATATAATCTTCAAGCAAATTACTTAAGAAAAAGCAAAAGCAATGGACTGTAATAAGAAAGTTCTGCACTCCCATCTAGGGATATATGCTTAACACAACATTGAAACTTGAGATTGCTATTTATAATATTCATCCACTAAAGTGTATTTTATGCAATTAAGTCCATTACTTGTATTTTTGTTCATATTAAGATATTCAAATATTGTATTTTTCTCACTAATCAAATCAAACGACATTAACAATAAATTTAAAAATCAAAATATTGCATTTTTGCAATTTTTAGAATTTTAAAATCTGCTAGGGATAAATGAATTGTCAATACTCTGTTGAATTTAAATTTTGCAATTTTCTAAATTGTCTCCTTTGCCTCAACGCAATTTGAAATGATTTATATAATCTTCAAGCAAATTACTTAAGAAAAAGCAAAAGCAATAGACTGTAATAAGAAGATTCTGCACTCCCATCTAGAGATATATGCTTAACACAACATTGAAACTTGGGATTGCTATTTATAATATTCATCCACTAAAGTGTATTTTATGCAATTGAGTCCATTACTTGTATTTTGTTCAATTAACATATTCAAATATTATTTTTTCACATATTATATTTTTCTCACCAATTAAATCAAACGACATTAACAATAAATTTAAAAATCAAAATATTTCAATTTTGCAATTTTTTGAATTTAAAAATCTGCTAGGAATAAATGAATTGTCAATACTCTATTGAATTTAAATTTTGCAATTTTCTGAATTGTCTCCTTTGCCTCAATGCAATTTGAAATGATTTATATAATTTTCAAGCAAATTACTTAAGAAAAAGCAAAAGCAATAGACTGTAATAAGAAGGTTCTGCACTCCCATCTAGGGATATATGCTTAACACAACATTGAAACTTGGGATTGCTATTTATAATATTCATCCACTAAAGTGTATTTTATGCAATTGAGTCCATTACTTGTATTTCTGTCAATTAACATATTCAAATATTATATTTTTCACATATTATATTTTTCTCACCAATTAAATCAAACGACATTAACAATAAATTTAAAAATCAAAATATTTCAATTTTGCAATTTTTAAAATTTTAAAATCTGCTAGGGATAAATGAATTGTCAATATTCTCTATTGAATTTAAATTTTGCAATTTTCTGAAGTGTCCTTTTTGCCTCAAGCAATTTGAAATGATTTATATAATCTTCAGGCAAATTACTTAAGAAAAAGCAAAAGCAATAGACTGTAATAAGAAGATTCTGCACTCCCATCAAGGATATATGCTTAACACAACATTGAAACTTGGGATTGCTATTTATAATATTCATCCACTAAAGTGTATTTTATGCAATTGAGTCCATTACTTGTATTTTTGTTCAATTAACATATTCAAATATTATATTTTTCTCACCAATCAAATCAAACGACATTAACAACAAATTTAAAAATCAAAATATTGCATTTTTGCAATTTTTAGAATTTTAAAATCTGCTAGGGATAAATGAATTGTCAATAATCTGTTGAATTTAAATTTTCAATTTTCTTAATTGTCTCCTTTGCCTCAATGCAATTTGAAATGATTTATAGAATTCTTGTCTTCAGACAAATTACTTAAGAAAAAGGAAAAGCAATGGACTCTAATAAGATGGTTCCCACTCCCATCTAGGGATATATGCTTCACACAACCTTGAAACTTGAGATTGCTATTTATAATATTCATCCACTAAAGTGTCTTTTATGCAATTGAGTCCATTACTTGTATTTTTGTTCAATTAACATATTCAAATATTATATTTTTCACATATTATATTTTTCTCACCAATCAAATCAAACGACATTAACAATAAATTTAAAAATCAAAATATTTCATTTTTGCAATTTTTAGAATTTTTAAATCTGCTAGGATAATGAATTGTCAATAACTGTGTGAATTTAAATTTTGCAATTTTCTTAATTGTCTCCTTTGCCTCAATGCAATTTGAAATGATTTATATAATTTTCAGCAAATTACTTAAGAAAAAGCAAACCAAAAAGACTGTAATAAGAAGGTTTTGCACTCTCATCTAGGAGATATATGCTTAACACAANCAATTAACATATTCAAATATTCTATTTTTCACATATTATATTTTTCTCGCCGATTAAACAAACGACATTAACAATAAATTTAAAAATCAAAATATTTCAATTTTGTAATTTTTTCGAATTTCAAAATCTACTAGAAATAAGTGAATTGTTAGTACTCTGTTGAATTTAAATTTTGCAATTTTCTAAATTTTCTCCTTTGCCTAAACACAATTTGAAATGATTTATATAATTTTCAAGCAAATTACTTAAGAAAGAGCAAAAGCAATGGACTGTAATGAGAAGGTTCTGCACTCCCATCTAAGGATATATGCTTAACACAACATTGAAACTTGGGTTTACTATTTATAATATTCATCCACAAAAGTATATTTTATACTATTGAGTCCATTACTTGTATTTTTGTTCAATTAACATATTCAAATATTATATTTTTCACATATTATATTTTTCTCACCAATCAAATCAAACGACATTAACAATAAATTTCAAAATCAAAATATTTTAATTTTGCAATTTTTTGAATTTCAAAATCTTTTAGGGATAAGTGAATTGTCAGTATTCTATTGAATTTAAATTTTGCAATTTTCTAAATTGTCTTCTTTGCCTAAACGCAATTTGAAATTATTGATATAATATTCAGGCAAATTACTTAAGAAAAAGTAAAAGTAATGGACTGTAATAAAAATGTTCTGCACTCCCATCTAGGGATATATGCTTAACACAACAATGAAACTTGGGATTGCTATTTATAATATTCATCTACTAAAGTGTATTTTATGTAATTGAGTCCATTACTTGTATTTTTGTTCAATTAAGATATTCAAATATTGTATTTTTCTCACCAATCAAATGAAACGACATTTACAATAAATTTAAAATTGAAAACATTCCATTTTTGCAATTTTTAGAATTTAAAATCTACTAGGATAAATGAATTGTCAATACTCTATTGAATTTAAATTTTGCAATTTTCTTAATTGTCTGCTTTGCCTCAAAGCAATTTGAAATGATTTATAGTATTCTTGTCTTCAAACAAATTACTTAAGAAAAAGAAAAGCAATTGACTCTAAAACGATGTTCCTCACTCCCATCTAGGGATATATGCTTCACACAACCTTGAATCTTAAGATTGCTATTTATAATATTTATCCACTAAAGTGTATTTTATATAAATGAGTCCATTACTTGTATTTTTATTCAATTAACATATTCAAATATTATATTTTCACATATTATATTTTTCTCACTAATCAAATCAAATAACATTAGCAATAAATTTAAAAATCAAAATATTCCATTTTCGCAATTTTTAGAATTTTAAAATCTGCTAGGGATAAAGAAATTGTTAATAATCTGTAGAATTTAAATTTTACAATTTTCTTAATTATCTCCTTTGCCTCAATATAATTTGAAAGGATTTATAGAATTCCTATCTTCAGACAAATTAATTAGGAAAAAGGAAAACCAATGGACTTTGAAAAGATGGTTCCCTAGTCTCATTTGGGATACATGCTTGACACAACCTTAAAACTTGAGATTATTATTTATATTATTCATCCACTAAAGTGTCTTTTATGGAATTGTGTCCATTACTTATATTTTTGTTCAATTGACATATTCAAATATTATATATTTCACATGTTATATTTTTCTCACCAATTAAATCAAACGACATGAACAATATGTTATATTTTGCAAGTTTTAGAATTTTAAAATTTGCTAGGGATAAATGTATTGTCAATACTCTATTGAATTTAACTTTCGCAATTTTCTGAATTCTCCTTTGCCTTAACGAAATTTGAAATGATTTATATAATCTTCAGGCAAATTACTTAAGAAAAAGAAAAAGCAATGGACTATAATAAAAAGGTTTTGCGCTCCCATCTAAGGATATATGCTTAACACAACATTGAAACTTGTTATTGCTATTTGTAATATTCATCCACTAAAGTATATTTTATGTAATTGAGTCCATTACTTGTATTTCTGTCCAATTAACATATTCAAATATTATATTTTTCACATATTATATTTTTCTCACTAATGAAATCAAACGACATTAACAATAAATTTAAAAATCAAAATATTTCAATTTTTCAATTTTTCAAATTTTAAAATCTGCTAGAGATAAATGAATTGTGAATACTCTATTGAATTTAAATTCTGCAATTTTTTGAATTGTCTCCTTTGCGTCAAAGTAATTTGAAATGATTTATATAATATTCAGGCAAATTACTTAAGAAAAAGCAAAAGCAATAGACTGTAATAAGAAGATTCTGTACTCTTGTCTAAAGATATATGCTTAACACAACATTGAAATTTAGGTTTGTTATTTATAATATTCATCGACTAAATTGTATTTTAGGCAATTGAGTCAATTATTTGTATATCTGTTCAATTAACATATTCAAATATTATATTTTTCACATATTATATTTTCCTCAACAATTAAATTAAATGACATTAACAATAAATTTAAAAATCAAAATATTTCAATTTTGCAATTTTTCGAATTTTAAAATCTGCTAGGAATAAATGAATTGTCAATACTCTATTGAATTTAAATTCTGCAATTTTCTGAATTGTCTCTTTGCCTCAAAGTAATTTGAAATGATTTATATCATCTTCAGGCAAATTACTTAACAAAAAGTAAAAGCAATGGATTGTAAAAAGAAGGTTCTGTAATCCCATCTAGGGTTATATCCTTAACACAACATTGAAACTTGGGATTGTTATGTATAATATTCATCCACTAAAAAGTGTCTTTTATGCAATTGAGTCCATTACTTGTATTTTTGTTCAATTAACATATTCAAATATTATAATTTTCACATATTATATTTTTCTCACCAATCAAATCAAACGACATTAACAACAAATTTAAAAATCAAAATATTGCATTCTTGTAATTTTTAGAATTTTAAAATCTACTAGGGATAAATGAATTATTAATACTCTGTTGAATTTAAATTTTTCAATTTTCTTAATTGTCTCCTCGACCACAATGCGATTTGAAATTTGTAGAATTCTTGTCTTCAAACAAATTACTCAAGAAAAAGGAAAAGCAATGAACTCTAATAAGATGGTTCCCCACTCCTATATAAGGATATATGCTTCACCCAACCTTGAAACTTGAGATTGCTATTATAATATTCATCCACTAAAGTGTCTTTTATACAATCGAGCCCATTACTTGTATTTTTGCCCAATTAACATATTTAAATATTATATTTTTCACATATTATATTTTTCTCACCAATCAAATCAAATGACATTAACAATAAATTTAAAAATCAAAATATTGCCTTTTTGCAAGTTTTAGAATTTTAAAATCTACTAGGGATAAATGAATTGTCAATACTCTATTGAATTTAAATTTTGCAATTTTCTTAATTGTCTCCTTTGCCTCAATGCAATTTGAAATGATTTATAGAATTCTTGTTTTCAAACAAATTACTTAAGAAAAAGGAAAAGCCATGGACTCTTGTTGTTTGCACAGCCTTGTATGGGTTGTAATTGTTGTCAACCAGGGTTAAGTGTGCAAGAAAGTAAAGCCACATGGAAGGGCAAGAAAGTAAATCCACTGCATAAAGGCAAGAACGTAAATCCACCACGTAAGCCCTATTAGGGTTTCATGGAAGAGAGTATATAAAGGCCTTGGAAGAAAAAACAAAAAAGGGGGCCAACAAAATTGAATAAACAGCAACCCTACAACAATCGGCCAAAAAGAAGAGAAAATAATATACCAAAAGGGAAACCCACTATCGGCAAAAGAAAAAAAAAAAGGAGAAAAAGAGGAGACGGCCAAAAAGAGAGCAGAACGACAAGAGATCATAAACGACACCACTGGGAAAGCAAACCAGAAACGTCACCACCGGGAGAGCAAACCAAAAAGTGTGACCTCCTGCAAGGAAACCAGAAACACGTCCTGCAAGCAAATCAGAAATGCACAACCAGCAAGAGGAGAAATAAGAAACAAACCTCCTGGAAGAGAAGACAGCAGACCTGGTATCTGTGAGATCACCCGGAAGAGAAAACAGCAAACCTGGTATCCGTGACACCACCCGGAAGAGAAGATAGCAGACCAGAAGTGTGGGGTAGGCCAAAAGGTGTGAACCAGAAAAACCAGTAGTGTGAGGCAGGCCAAGAGATGTGAAACGGCAGACCAAAAGCCTGGGTGTACGTTAGGAGATGGCATGAGACCAGAACATGCAACGGCGTGACAGACCAAAAGCGTGAGGACAGGCCGTGAAATAGGAGACGGGTGAGACCATGAGACAATGAAAGCAGGAGCTATGTGAGACAACCTAAAGAAGGAATTCGACGAAGCATTGGAAAGAACTCAACATATTTCCAAATTTCTTCAGGAGAGGTTAGAGAGCGTTGCAGTGAACTTCTAAGTGGCAGTGGAGCAGCCTTTTAATTCAACAAAGGCAAGACAAGCTAGAAGAAGGGTAGACATAGTAAGTGACACTCTTTGTATTGTACTTACTTAGTAATTGCAATAGTGAAAGGAGAAGAAGATTAAGACATCCATTGTAACTGGAATTCTCAAATATAGTGGATGGTCTTGGTAAGGGAGAGTCCCTACCACCGTGGATGAACGTCACGTTGACGGAACCACATAAATCTCGTGTGTCCTTAATTTGCTTTATGTTCTGTGTTTTGAATTAAGTTGTGAACACAGCTAATGTATTAGCCAACCCATAACCTAACGAAGACCTAAACAAGAACATCTGAATTGTCTATTAGGCAAGGTGTCTGAAAGGTGACTTTGGGGACTATTGTGATTAGTAGGTAGCAATAGATCTACCTTAGTCAAATCTGAGGAAGAGTTCCCTTCTAAGAAGAGATTGAAGTTGTTCACTTACCTGCGAATTGCAAATTGTGGTGATATTGATTCACCCCCCTCTCAGTATCATAAACTAGTAGATCCTAGGGTGAAGTTGGGAACTTCAATTGGTATTAGAGCACAGGTTCTCCAAGATAAAGCTTAACAGCTTGGTGTACTAGTTTGAAGAGCTCCAAAAGTTTTAACTTGTTCAGCATACTAAGAAATGGATGCCAGTACCAGCACTAGCACTACTTATAGCAAGAAGGTTCCAATCTTCAACGGAACCAACTACCATATGTGGAGAGTGAGAATGCAGGTGGTATTTGCAACCATGGGCTTAAAAATGGTGAAATCTGTACAGGAGTGTTTTGAGCCTCCATAAGAAGGTAAAGATCCAACCCCAAAGGAATTAAGACAGTTTGAGATAAATGGGAAGGCCTCAAACGTCATCATTTCACCATTGACAGATGTTGAATATGCTAAAGTTATGGACTGCAAATCTGCCAAGGAGATATGAGACATATTGCAGAAAGTCTATGAAGGTGATGGCAGAATGAAGAAGGCCAAGCTTCGAGTTTTCAAGGAGAGATATGAATCTCTTAGAATGCAGAAAAATGAGACAGTCCAAGAGTTCTTCACCAAGGTTATTGATGCTGTAAATGATCTTAGAAGTCATGGGAAGAACAAGAAGGAATCATCTATTGTGAAGAAAATTCTGAGAATTCTGCTTGAGAGGTTTGCCTTAAAGGTGGCAGCCATAGAGGAGAGTAGAGATCTCAATTCTATATCTCTGCATGATCTCCAGTGCAATCTCATTGCATATGAGATGAGAATAAAGTCAATTGAGAGCTCCTCAACATCAAAGGTATCAAAGGAGGCAGCTTTCAAAGCTATGAAACACTTGAAGATAAAAGAAGAGGAAGAATCATCCAGTGAGGATGATGAGGAAGAAAGTGAAGTTGAAGTGTTGGCATACTTCACAAGGAAGTTCAAAAAGGGGTCTAAGAAGGGAAAAGGATAGTTGTCCTTGAGATGTTATCGTTATGGACAAACTGGACACTTTGCTTCTCAGTGCAAAGTGAAACTTGATGATGAAGATGAGGATGGTAATGATGAGCAGAATTCAAAATGGAGAAGACCATCATTCAAGTCAAGGAAGTCCAGCAAGAAGACTGCTAACCCACAGAAGAAGAAGAGAGGCTCATTCAAGAGTTATGTGAGCCAAACAAAAGAAGCCGATGAGAAGGAAGATGTAGACTCATCAGATGAGCATGCCTTTATGGCATTAGCTTGATGTGGTAGTTCAACCTCTGAAGATGAAGAGGAGAATGATGAAGAAGAACCAGATATTGAAGCTGAGTTAAAAGCAGCTTCAAAGGAGATAATTAGAAGGGGTAGAACCATAAGAAGGTTAGAGGCCCATATAAAACAAGTTGAAGCAAAGATTGAGGAAGCAGAAAGTCAAAAGGATGAAATAAGGGTTGAACATATTAACTTGAAGAGAAGATTTGAAGAATAGATCAAAATATGTGAAGACCTTACTATGGAGCTTGGCTCAAGGACTTCAACAATTGAAGAAATGGAGATACAGTTGCTGAGACTTTAGCAACAACTCAAAAAGAGTGAAGAAAACTTGCAGAAGTTTGAAGTGATAGGAGAAACAAGTTCTGCAAAAGAAAAGAAGAATGAAGAGAAAGTGCAGCAATCTGATGCTGCACTGCCTAAAGATAATGAGACTTTGCCACAAAAGTTGAAAGAGAAGGTTAAGTTTCAGAAAGAAAAGACTGATCAGCCAAGAATAATGAAGGCTGAAAATAAAGAAGATTTGAAGAAGCAACCTAGGGTTGCAAACAAAAATGAAGAAAAGAAAGTCAGCCAGCAAAGGGCTACGGCTAAACAGAAGAAGGAGAATAAGGTGACTGAAATGAAAGTCACACAAGCAAAGAAGCCAGCAACCTTGTCTACACAGCAAGTAATGAACAAAAGAAAACAAGCTATGATTAGACCCAAGAAGAGACAGTTTCAAGGTTACTGTCTTTATTGTGAAGTTTAGGGTCATAAGGCAAGTAAATGCTGGTGCAGAAAGCCGGTATATGTCTCCAACTTGAGAAGATACGATGTTGCATATAGGAGGAGACAATACAAAATTCAGAGGAGAACACCTGTTGTGAGTTCTTGCACAAACTGTAAAAGGCAAGGACATACTGACAAGAATTGTTGGTGGAAGCCCAAACCAGTAGTTTCAAAGAATAAGTTTGCTATATTGGGAGATTTGGAACAATGTGAAAGGTGCGGGCAAGATGACCATAATGCCAAGAGATGCATGACACTTCTCCCTGAGCAAGAGAAGGCACTAAATGGCACAGTGAAAGAAATAAGTACAGTCAAAGCTGAGAAAAAAGAGAAAGCTATCATCAAGCTAGTTCAAAAGAAGGAATATAAAGCTAAAAGAGAGGTGGCTAATATAGCTAAAATTGCACTAAAAGCTGACTACAAGGATAAGCAGTGGATCTTTGATAATGGGTGCACTTCACACATGACAGGAGACAAGAGTAAATTATCAAAATTGAACAAGTCAAGAGAAGGTAGAGTCAACTTTGACAATGATGATTCACTCAACATCAGTGGTCAAGGGTCAGTAAATATTGGAAAAGGAAAGCTGAAAGATGTTTTGCACATTGAAGGACTCAAATATAATCTAGCATCTGTCAGCCAACTATGCAATGAAGACCATAAAGTGATATTCACAAAAACAACTGTTGCAGCCGGGAAGAGAATAGCTGGAAATTTACATGTGATTGATGAGAACAAGACAAACAACTGTTTACTTACAAAAGAAGAAGAAAATCAACTCTGGCATAAGAGGTTGGGACACTTAACACAGAAGAATATGAGGAAGCTGACCACTACTCATGCAATCAGAGACATTCCAGACCTCAAGAGAGAGAGGGAGTATGTCTGCTCAGCATGCTCTAAAGGAAAACAGGTCAAAAAGTAGTATAAGACCAAAGAGGTCAGTTCTGAAGCAGTACTTGACATTGTACATATTGATTTGTGTGGGTCGATGAGAACAAAAGGGTTGAATGGTGAGAGGTACTTCATCTTGTTTGTTAATGATTATTCCAAAAGGACCTGCATCATGCACCTCAAACACAAGTTAGAAGTTTTGAAATGTTTTAAGAGATATAGAAGATTGGCTGAAAATGAGAGTGGAAAGAAGATCAAAGTATTAAGGTTAGATCAAGGCATTGAATTCACAAATGGAGCTTATGAAGATTACCTTGAGAAGCATGGAATTCACCATCAGATGGCAACAACAAGAACACCTCAACAGAACAGGGTGGTAGAGAGGAAAAATAGAGCTGTGGTTGAAATGGCAAGAACTCTACTGCTGGAATCCAAGTTTCACACAAGATTTTGGACAGAAGCAATATTTACAGTCGTGCACTTATTAAACAAAGTTTTACTAAGGCCCAATACTGATAAGACTCCATATGAGCTATGGAGTGGGAAGAAGACAACAGCCAAGTATCTTAGAATCTTTGGCAACCCATGTTTTGTGAAGAACAAGGAGCAAAACTTGGGAAAATTCCATGCTAGGTCAGATGAAGGCATCTTTGTGGGATACTCAGCCAAGACAAAAGGTTATAGAGTTTTTCTGCATAAACTAGGAAAAGTGGTCACTTCCAGTAATGTGAGAATAGATGAAAACTGGAAAACAATGCATAATGGAGAAGCTGAGGACAGTGAAGAAGATGACTTCAAGATAGATGAAGAATCTGACTAACATGAATAAGAGGGAAAAGAAGTAAGTTCAGACTCAGAGAAGAGTGAGTCTGAAGATGAAGAAGGAGATTCTCTTGCAACTAGGACTATGCAAGAGAGAAAGACAAAGAAGACATGGACTAGTGCTTATCAAGAAAATTAGATAATAAGTGACCCATTAGTAAGAGTTACAACAAGAAGAAGAATTGTGGGAGCTACTGCTTTACTCTCACAAGTTGAACCTAATTTTGTTGAAGAGGCTGCACAAGACAAAGCCTGGGTTAAAGCTATCAATGAGGAGCTGGATCAAATCGAGAAGAATGAAACATGGGAGCTGGTCCCAAGACCCACTAATAAGAATGTCATAGGAACAAAATGGGTGTTTAAAAATAAACATAATGAAGATGGCAAGGTGGTGAAGAATAAGGCTAGGCTGGTTTGCAAAGGCTACACTCAGATAGAAGGAGTAGATGTTGATGAAACTTTTGCACCAGTAGCAAGGTTGGAAACTATCAGAATGTTCTTAGCTTTAGCAGCACATAAGAGGTATAAAGTTTACTAGATGGATGTGAAATCAGCCTTTCTGAATGGGCTCCTGAAAGAAGAAGTGTATATTGAACAACCTGATGAAGTACAAATCAGTGAGAATGAGACATACGTGTGCAAGCTGAAGAAAGCCTTGTATGGCCTTAAACAAGCCCCAAGAGCATGGTACAACAGGTTGGATGCGTATTTGAGAAGGTTGAACTTCAGAAGAGGAACAGTTGATAATAACCTATAAGTGTTCAACTCAGAGAAAGACCAACTGATAACCATAGTATATGTAGATGACATCAACTTTGGAGGGGATCACTCTGAGCTATGCTAAGAATTTGCACAGAAGATGAGTGAGGAATTTGAGATGTCATTGATTGGAGAAATGACTTACTTTCTTGGATTACATATAAAACAGTGTGAAGAAGGTATTTTTATTTCTGAGACAAAATATGCCAAAGAGATGCTGAAAATGTTTGGCACAGAGGATAGTAGACTTGTTAGTACCCCTATGCCAGTAGGCTACAAGTTAACAAAAGATTAGGAAGGAAGGAGTACAAGCCCTATAGAATACAGGAAGATGATAGAGAGCCTTTTGTACCTTACAGCATTAAGGCCTGATCTCATGCAAGCTGTGTGTATCGCCAGCAGATTCCAAGCTAATCCTAAGGAATCTTATGTGTTGGTAGTGAAAAGAATCCTAAGATACCTCAAGAGGACACTGGAAATGGGCTTGTGGTATCCTGCCATGGATTCTGTAAAACTACGAGCATACACTGATGCAGACTGGGCAAGAAGTACAGATGACAGAAAATCAACCAGTGGCTGTAGTTTCTACTTGGGTTCAAAGTGTGTTGCATGGCTAAGTAGAAAGCAAAATAGTGTTGCTTTGAGCACAGCGAAGGTTGAGTATATGGCTGCTTGTGCAGCATGTACTCAGGTGATATGGATGCAAAGACAATTGGCCAATTTGAGTGTTGAAGTGAAGTTACCAGTGAGTGTACTTTGTGATAATCAAAGTGCAATTGATCTTAGCAAGAATCCAGTTCAACATTCAAGGAGCAAGTATATTGACATCCAGTATCACTTTATCAAGGATCAAGTGGAAGAAGGCACAATTCAGTTGGAGTATGTCGGCACTAAAGATCAAATCTCAGATATTCTAACTAAACCTCTGTCCACAGAGTTGTTTGAAAAGCACAAAATGAGTCTGTCTGTGCAAATGCCTCCTCAAGCCTGAAGTTCAGGTGAATCCTCCATCTCTACTTTGCAGGTTTTTCAAATTTGTAATTGGTTGGAAAAGGGGGAGAGAAGCAACAGTGCAGGGGGAGCTGTTAAGGAAGGGGGAGTGCATATTTAGGTGGAGTTGTAATCCATCTACTTCTGGATTATTACTCTAAGAAGATTATGAAGGACTGCTGCATAATGGTTTTTGTTGTGAGTGTTGCCAACAATTACAAAGGGGGAGATTGTTGTTCCCACAGCCTTGTATGGGATGTAATTGTTGTCAACTAGGGTTAAGTGTGCAAGAAAGTAAAGCCATATGGAAGGCAAGAAAGTAAATCTGCTGCGTAAGGGCAAGAACATAAATCTGCCACGTAAGCTTTATTAGGGTTTCATGGAAGAGAGTATATAAAGACCTTGGAAGACAAAACAAAAAAGGGGGGCCAACAAAATTGAATAAACAGCAACCCTACAACAACTGGCCAAAAAGAAGAGAAAATAATATACCAAAAGGGAACCCCACTATCAGCAAAAAAAAAAAAAAGGAGAAAAAGAGGAGACGGTCGAAGGGGGGCTGAACAAAGAACAGAGGTCAAGAGGAGACGGCCGGAAAGAGAGCGGAACGGCAAGAGATCAGAAACGACACCACTAGGAGAGCAAACCAAAAACGTCACCACCGGGAGAGCAAACCAGAAATGTCACCACTGGGAGAGCAAACCAGAACGTGTGACCTCCTGCAAGGAAACCAGAAACACGTCCTGCAAGCAAACCAGAAATGCACAACCAGCAAGAGGAGAAATAAGAAACAAACCTCCCGGAAGAGAAGACAGCAGATCTGGTATCTGTGAGACCACCCGGAAGAGAAGACAGCAGACCTGGTATCCGTGAGATCACTCGGAAGAGAAGACAGCAGACCTGGTATCCATGACACCACCAAGAAGAGAAGATAGCAGACTAGAAGCATGAGGCAAGCCGAAAGACGTGAACCAGAAAAACCAGTAGTGTGAGGCAGGCCAAGAGACGTGAAACAACAGACCAGAAGCATGGGTGTACGTCAGGAGACAGCGTGAGACCAGAACATGCAACAGTAAGACCGTGAAATAGGAGACGGATGAGACTGTGAGACGGTGAAAGCAAGAGCTGTGTGAGAGAACCTAGAGAAGGAATTCAGTGAAGCATCGGAAAGAACTCAACGTATTTCCAAATTTCTTCAAGAGAGGTTAGAGAGCGTTGCAGTGAACTTCTAAGCGGCAGTGGAGCAGCCTTTCAATTCAACAGAGGCAAGACAAGCTAGAGACATTCTTTGTATTGTATTTGCTTAGTAATTGCAATAGTGAAAGGAGAAGAAAATTAAGACATCCATTGTAACTGGAATTCTCAAGTATAGTGGATAGTCTCGGTAAAGGAGAGTCCCTACCACCATGGATGTACGTCTCGTTGAGGGAACCACGTAAATCTCGTGTGCCCTTAATTTGCTTTATGTTATGTGTTTTGAATTAAGTTGTGAACGCAGCTAAAGTATCAACCAACCTATAACCTAACGGAGACCTAAACAAGAACATCCAAATTGTCTATTAGGCAAGGTGTTTGAAAGGTGACTTTGGGGACTATTGTGATTAGTAGGTAGCAATAGATCTACCTTAGTTGAATTTGAGAAAGAGTTCGTTTTTAAGAAAAGATTGAAGTTGTTTACTTACCTGCAAATTGCGAATTGTGGTGATACTGATTCACCCCCCCTCTCAGTATCACAAACCAGTAGATCCTAGGGTGAAGTTAGGAACTTCAACTCTAATAAGGTGGTTCCCCACTCCTATCTAGGGATATATGCTTCACACAACCTTGAAACTTGAGATTGCTATTTATAATATTCATCCACTAAAGTATCTTTTATTCAATAGAGTCCATTACTTGTATTTTTGTTCAATTAACATATTCAAATATTAGATTTTTCACATATTATATTTTTCACACCAATTAAATCAAATGACATTAACAATAAATTTAAAAATGAAAATATTTCACTTTTGCAATTTTTAAAATTTTAAAATATATTAGGGATAAATGAATTGTCAATACTCTGTTGAATTTAAATTTTGCAATTGTCTAAATTGTCTCCTTTGCCTCCACGCAATTTAAAATAATTTATATAATTTTCAGGCAAATTACTTAAGAAAAAACAAGAGCAATAGACTATAATAAGAAGGTTCTACACTCTCATCTAGGGATATATACTTAACACAACATTGAAACTTGGGATTGTTGTTTATAATATTCATCCACTAAAGTGTATTTTATGCAATTGAGTCCATTACTTGAAATTTTGTTCAATTAAGATATTCAAATATTGTATTTTTCTCACCAATCAAATCAAACGACATTAACAACAAATTTAAAAATCAAAATATTGCATTTTTGCAATTTTTAGAATTTTAAAATCTGCTAGGGATAAGTGAATTGTCAATACTCTGTTCAATTTAAATTTTGCAATTTCTAAATTGCCTCCTTTGCCTTAATGCAATTTGAAATGATTTATATAATCTTCAGACAAATTACTTAAGAAAAAGCAAAAGCAATAGACTGTAATAAGAGGATTTTGCACTCCCGTCTAGAGATATATGCTTAACACAATATTGAAACTTGAGTTTGCTATTTATAATATTCATCCACTAAATTGTATTTTATGCAATTGAGTCCATTACTTGTATTTCTATTTAATTAACATATTCAAATATTATATTTTTCACATATTATATTTTTCTCAACAATTAAATTAAACAACATTAACAATAAATTTAAAAATCAAAATATTTCAATTTTGCAATTTTTTGAATTTGAAAATCTACTAGGGATAAATGAATTGTCAATACTCTATTGAATTTAAATTCTGCAATTTTTTGAATTGTCTCCTTTGCCCCAAAGTAATTTGAAATTAATTATATAATCTTCAAGCAAATTATTTAAGAAAAAGCAAAAGTAATGGATTGTAATAAAAAGGTTTTGTAAACCCATCTAGGGTTATATCCTTAACACAACATTTAAACTTGGGATTGCTATTTATAATATTCATCCATTAAAGTGTATTTTATGCAATTGAGTCCATTACTTGTATTTTTGTTCGATTAAGATATTCAAAAGCAATGGACTATTATGAGAAGGTTCTGCACTCCCATCTAGGGATATATGCTTAACACAACATTAAAACTTGGAATTGCTATTTATGACATTCATCCACTAAAATGTATTTTATGCAATTAAGTCCATTACTTGTATTTTTGTTCAATTAAGATATTCAAAGATTGTATTTTTCTCACCACTCAAATCAAATGACATTAACAATAAATTGAAAAATTAAAAAACTGCATTTTTGCAATTTTTAGAATTTTAAAATTTGTTAGGGATAAATGAATTGTTAATACTCTGTTGAATTTAAATTTTGCAATTTTCTGAATTGTCTCCCTTGCCTCAACGCAATTAGAAATGATTTATATAATCACCAGGAAAATTACTTATGAAAAAGCAAAAGCAATTAACTGTAATAACAAAGTTCGGCACTCCCATCTAGGGATATATGTTTAACACAACATTGAAATTTGGGCTTGCTATTTAAGATATTCATCCACTAAAATGTATTTTATGCAATTAAGTCCACTACTTGTATTTTTGTTCAATTAAGATATTCAAAGATTGTATTTTTCTCACCAATCAAATCAAACAACATTAACCATAAATTTAAAAATCAAAATATTGCATTTTTGCAATTTTTAGAATTTTAAAATTTACTAGGGATAAATGAATTGTCAATACTCTGTTGAATTTAAATTTTGCAATTTTCTTAATTGTCTTCTTTGCCTCAATGCAATTTGAAATGATTTATAAAATTCTTGTCTTCAGACAAATTACTTAAAAAAAAAGGAAAAGCAATGGACTCTAATAAGGTGGTTCCCCACTCCTATCTAGGGTTTTAGCTTCAGATAACCTTGAAACTTGAGATTGCTATTTATAATATTCATCCACTAAAGTGTCTTTTATGCAATTGAATCCATTACTTGTATTTTTGTTCAATCAACTTATTCAAATATTATATTTTTCACATATTATATTTTTCTTACCAATTAAATCAAACGACATTATCAATAAATTCAAAAATCAAAATATTTCAATATTCTTTTGAAGTTTAATTTTGTAATTTTTTGAATTGTGTCCTTTGCCTCAACGCAATTTGAAATGATTTATATAATCTTCAGGAAAATTACATAAGAAAAAACAAAAGCAATGGACTATAATAAGAAGGTTTTGCACCCCTATCTAGGTATATATGCTGAAAAAAATATTGAAACTTGGGATTGTTATTTATAATATTCATCTACTAAAGTGTCTTTTATGCAATTGAATCCATTACTTGTTTATTTATTCAATTAACATATTCAAATATTATATTTTTCTCACCAATTAAATCAAACGATATTAACAATAAATTCAAAAATCAAAATATTTCAATTTTGCAATTTTTAGAATTTTAAAATTTGCTAGGGATAAATTAATTGTCAATACTCTGTTAAAGTTAAATTTTGCAATTTTCATAATTGTGTCCTTTGCCTCAACGCAATTTGAAATGATTTATATAATCTTCAGACAAATTACTTAAGAAAAAGTAAAAGTAATGGACTATTATAAGAAGCTTCTGCACTCCCATATAGAGATATATGCTTAACAAAACATTGAAACTTGGGATTGCTATTTACAATATTCATCCACTAAAGTTTTTTTATGCTATTGAGTCCATTACTTGTAATTTTGTTCAATTAACTTATTCAAATATTGTATTTTTCTCACCAATTAAATCAAACGACATTAACAACAAATTTAAAAATCAAAATATTGCACTTTTGCAATTTTTAGAATTTTAAAATCTGATAGGGATAAATAAATTGTCAATAATATGTTGAATTTAAATTTTGAAAATTTCTTAATTGTCTCATTTGCCTCAATGCAATTTGAAATGATTTATAGAATTCTTGTCTTCAGACAAATTAGTTAAGAAAAAGGAAAAGGAATGGACTCTAATAAGATGGTTCCCCACTCCCATCTATGGATATGCTTCACACAACCTTGAAACTAGAGATTACTATTTATAATATTCATCTACTAAAGTGTCTTTTATGCAATTGAGTCCATTACTTGTATTTTTGTTCAATTAACATATTCAAATATTATATTTTTCACATATTGTATTTTTCTCACGAATCAAATCAAACGACATTAACAATAAATTTAAAAATCAAAATATTGCATTTTTGCAATTTTTAAAATTTTAAAATCTGTTAAGGATAAATGAATTGTCAATATTCTATTCAATTTAAATTTTGGACTTTTCTTAATTGTCTCCTTTGCCTCAATGCAATTTGAAATAATTCATATATTCTTCAGGCAAATTACTTAAGAAAA
Organism: Bruguiera gymnorhiza; assembly: GCA_020883675.1. Lineage (NCBI taxonomy): Eukaryota > Viridiplantae > Streptophyta > Magnoliopsida > Malpighiales > Rhizophoraceae > Bruguiera > Bruguiera gymnorhiza. The sequence continues at coordinate 19,365 of JAIRCJ010000565.1, read as the reverse complement.
AACAAAAGCAATGGACTGTAATAAGAAGGTTCTGCACTCCCGTCTAGAGATATATCCATAACACAACATTGAAACGCGGGATTGCTCTTTATAATATTCATCCATTAAATTGTATTTTATGCAATTGAGTCCATTACTTGTATTTTTGTTCAATTAAGATATTGAAATATTATATTTTTCTCACCAATCAAATCAAAGGACATTAACAATAAATTTAAAAATCAAAATATTGCATTTTTGCAATTTTTAGAATTTTAAAATCTGCTAGGGATAAATGAATTGTAAATACTCTGTTGAATGTAAATTTTGCAATTTTATAAATTGTCTCCTTTGCCTCAATGCAATTTGAAATGATTTATAGAATTCTTGACTTTAGACAAATTACTTAAGAGAAAAGAAAACCAATCGACTCTAATAATATGGTTCCGCACTCTCATCTAGGGTTATATACTTCACATAATCTTGAAATTTGGAATTGCTTTTATACAATTGAGTCCATTACTTGTATTTTTGTTCAATTCATATATTCAAATATTATATTTTTCACATATTTTATTTTTCTCAGCAATTAAATCAAACGACATTAACAATAAATTTAAAAATGAAAATATTTCAATTTTGCAATTTTTAGAATTTTAAAATCTGTTAGGGATAAATGAATTGTCAATACTCTGTTGAATTTAAATTTTGCAATTTTATAAATTGTCTCCTTTACCCCAATGCAATTTGAAATGATTTATATAATCTTTAGGCAAGTTACTTAAGAAAAAACAAAAGTAATGGACTGTAATAAGAAGGTTCTACACTCATATCTAAAGATATATGCTTAACCCAACATTGAAACTTGAGATTGTTATTTATAATATTCATCCACTAAAGTGTATTTTATGCAATTAAGTCCATTACTTGTATTTTTGTTCAATTAAGATATTCAAATATTGTATTTTTCTCACCAATCAAATCAAAGGACATTAACAATAAATTGAAAAATCAAAATATTGCATTTTTTTGCAATTTTTAGAATTTTAAAATCTACTAGGAATAAATGTATTGTCAATACTATGTTAAATTGAAATATGGCTATTTTCTCAATTGTCTCCTTTGCTCAACACAATTTGAAATGATTTATATAATCTTCAAGCAAGTTACTTACGAAAAAACAAAAGCAATGGATTGTAATAAGAAGGTTCTGCACTCCCATCTAAGGATATCTGCTTAACATAACATTGAAATTTGGGATTGCAATTTTTAATATTCATCCACTAAAGTGTATTTTATGCAATTGAGTCCATTACTTGTATTTTTGTTCAATTAAGATATCCAAATATTGTATTTTTCTCACCAATCAAATTAAACGACATTCTTAATAAGTTTAAAAATCAAAATATTGCATTTTTGCAAATTTTTGAATTTTAAAATCTACTAGGAATAAATGAATTGTCAATACTCTGTTGAATTGAAATTTTGCTATTTTCTGAATTGTCTCCCTTGCCTCAACGCAATTTGAAATTATTTATATAATTTTTATGTATATTACTGAGGAAAAAGCAAAAGTAATGGATTGCAATAAAAAGGTTCTGCACTCTCATCTAGAGATATATGCTTAAGACAACATTGAAACTTGGGATTGTTACTTATAATATTCATCCACTAAAGTGTAATTAATGCAATTGAGTCCATTACTTGTATTTTTGTTCAATTTACTTATTCAAATATTGTATTTTTCTCAGCAATTAAATCAAACGACATTAACAATAAATGTAAAAATCAAAATATTTCAATTTTGCAATTTTTTGAATTTTAAAATTTGCTATGAATAAATGAATTGTCAATACTCTGTTGAATTTAAATTTTGCAACTTTCTAAATTGTCTCCTTTTCCTTAATGCAATTTGAAATGATTTATTAATCTTCAGGCAAATTACTTAAGAAAAAACAAAAGCAATGAACTGTAATAAGAAGGTTATGCACTCCCATCAAGAGATATATCCTTAACACAACATTGGAACGTGAGATTGCTATTTATAATATTCATCCACTAAAGTGTATTTAATGCAATTAAGTCCATTACATGTATTTTTGTTCAATTTACTTATTCAAATATTGTATTTTTCTCAACAATTAAATCAAATGACATTAACAATAAATGTAAAAATCAAAATATTTCAATTTTGCAATTTTTTGAATTTTAAAATCTGCTATGAATAAGTGAATTGTCAATACTCTGTTGAATTTAAATTTTGCAACTTTCTAAATTGTCTCCTTTGTCTTAATGCAATTTGAAATGATTTATTTAACCTTCAGGCAAATTACTTAAGAAAAAACAAAAGCAATGAACTGTAATAAGAAGGTTATGCACTCCCATCTAGAGATATATCCTTAACACAACATTGGAACGTGAGATTGCTATTTATAGTATTCATCCACTAAAGTGTATTTTATGCAATTAAGTCCATTACTTGTATTTTTGTTCAATTAAGATATCCAAATAGTGTATTTTTCTCACCAATCAAATTAAACGACATTCCCAATAACTTTAAAAATCAAAATATTGCATTTTTGCAATTTTTAGAATTTTAAAATCCGTTAGGGATAAATGAATTGTCAATACTCTGTTGAATTGAAATTTTGGTATTTTCTGAATTGTCTCCCTTGCCTCAACGCAATTTGAAATGATTTATATAATTTTCATGCACATTACTTAGGAGAAACTTAAAATTACTATTTGTAATATTCATTCACTAAAGTGTCTTTTATACACTTGAGTCCATTACTTGTATTTTTATTCAATTAAAATATTCAAATATTATAATTTTCACATATTATATTTTTCTCACGAATTAAATCAAACGACATTAACAATAAATTTAAAAATCAAAATATTTCAATTTTGCAATTTTTAGAATTTTAAACTCTACTAGAGATAAATAAATTGTCAGTACTCTTTGAATTTAAATTTTGCAATATTCTGAATTGTCTCCTTTGCCTCAAAGCAATTTGAAATGATTTATATAATCTTCAAGAAAATTACTTAAGAAAAAGCAAAAGTAATGGACTATAATAAGAAGGTTTTGCACTCCCATCTAGGGATATATGTATAACACAACATTGAATTTTGGGACTGAAAGTTATAATATTCATCCACTAAAGTGTATTTTATGCAATTGGGTCGATTACTTCTATTTTTGTTCAATTAACATATTCAAATATTATATTTTTCACATATTATATTTTTCTCGCCAATTAAATCAAACGACATTAACAATAAATTTAAAGATCAAAATATTTTAATTTTGCAATTTTTAGAATTTTAAATTCTGCTAGGGATAAATGAATTGTCAATACTCTGTTAAATTTAAATTTTGCAATATTCTGAATTGTCTCCTTTACCTCAACACAATTTCAAATGATTTATATAATCTTCAGGCAAATTACTTAAGAAAAAGCAAAAGCAATGGATTGTAATAAGAAGGTTCTGCACTCCCATCTAGGGATACATGCTTAACACAACATTGAAACGTGGGATTGCTATTTATAATATTCATCCACTAAAGTATTGCATTTTTGCAATTTTTAGAATTTTAAAATCTACTAAGAATAAATGAATTGTCAATACTCTGATGAATTTAAATTTTGCAATTTTCTAAATTGTCTCGTTTGCCTCAACACAATTTGAAATGATTTATATAATCTTCAGGCAAATTACTTAAGAAAAAGCAAAAGCCATGGACGGTAATAAGAAGGTTATGCACTCTCATCTTCCATCTAGGGATATATGCGTAACACAACATTGAATCTTGGGATTGCAAGTTATAATATTCATCCACTAAAGTGTACTTTATGCAATTGGGACCATTACTTGTAATTTTGTTCAATTAACATATTCAAATATTATATTTTTCACATATTATATTTTTCTCACCAATTAAATCAAACAACATTAATAATAAATTTAAAAATCAAAATATTTCAATTTTGCAATTTTTAGAATTTTAAATTATGCTAAGGATAAATGAATTGTCAATACTCTATTGAATTTAAAATTTGCAATCTTTTGAATTGTCTCCTTTTCCTCAATGTAAGTTGACATGATTTATTTAATCTTCTAGCAAATTACTTAAGAAAAAACCAAGGCAATGGACTTCAATCAGATGGTTTTGCACTCCCACCTAAAGACATATGCTTAACGCAACATTAAAACTTGGAATTGCTATTTTTAAAATTCATCCACTAAAGTGTATTTTATGCAATTAAGTTCATTACTTGTATTTTTGTTCAATTAACATATTCACATATTATATTTTTCTCACCAATCAAATTAAACGATATTAACAATAAATTTAAAAATTAAAATATTGCATTTTTGCAATTTTTAGAATTTTAAAATCTACTAGGGATAAATGAATTGTCAATACTTTGTTGAATTTAAATTTTGCAATTTTCTAAATTGTCTCGTTTGCCTCAACGCAATTTGAAATGACTTATGTAATCTTCATGCAAATTACATAAGAAAAAGCAAAAGCAATGGACTGTAATAAAAAGGTTCCGCACTCCCATCTTCCATCTAGGGATATATGCGTAACAGAACATTGAATCTTGGGATTGCAAGTTATAATATTCATCCACTAAAGTATATTTTATAAAATTGGGTCCATTATATATATTTTTGTTCAATTAATATATTCAAATATTATAATTTTCACATATTATATTTTTCTCACCAATCAAATCAAATGACATTAACAATAAATTTAAAAATCAAAATATTGCATTTTTGCAATTTTTGGAAATTTACAATCTGCTTAGGATAAATGAATCGTCAATACTCTATTGAATTTAAATTTTGCAATTTTTTGAATTATCTCCTTTGCCTTAATGCAATTTGAAATGATTTATATAATCTTCTGGCAAATTACTTAAGAAAAAGGCAAAGCAATGAACTGTAATTGAAAGGTTCTACACTCCCATCTAAGAATATATGCTTAACACAACATTGAAATTTGGAATTGCTATTTGTAATATTCATCCACTAAAGTGTATTTTATGCAATTGAGTCCATTACTTGTATTTTTGTTCAATTAAGATATTCAAATATTATATTTCTCTCACCAATCAAATCAAATGACATTAACATTAAATGTAAAAATCAAAATATTGCATTTTTTCACTTTCTAGAATTTTAACATCAGCTAGGGATAAATGAATTGTCAATTCTCTATTGAATTTAAATTTTGCTATTTTCAGAATTGTCTCCTTTGCCTTAACGCAATTTGAAATGATTTATATAATTTTCAGGCAAATAACATAAGAGAAAGCAAAAGCAAGTGACTGTAATAAGAAGGCTCTACACTCTCATCTAGGGATATATGCTTAACACAATATTGAAACTTGGGACAACTATTTATGATATTCATCCACTAAAGTGTATTTTATGCAATTAAGTCCATTACTTGTATTTTTGTTCAATTAAGATATTCAAATATTGTATTTTTCTCACCAATCAAATCAAACGACATTAAGAAGAAATTTAAGAATGAAAACATTACATTTTTGCAATTTTTAGAATTTTAAAATTTGCTAGGGATAAATGAATTGTCAATACTCTGTTGAATTTAAAATTTGAAATTTTCTTAATTGTCTCCTTTTTACGCAATTGAGTCCATTGCTTGAATTTTTGCTCAATTAACATATTCAAATATTATATTTTTCACATACTATATTTTTCTCACCAATTAAATCAAACGACATTAACAATAAATTTAAAAATGAAAACATTTCAATTTTGCAATTTTTAGAATTTGAAATTCTATTAGGGATAAATAAATTGTTAATACTCTATTCAATTTAAATTTTGCAATTTTCTAAATTGTCTCGTTTGCGTCAACGCAATTTGAAATAATTTATATAATCTTCAAGCAAATTACTTAAGAAAAAACAAGAGTAATGTATTGTAATAAGAAGGTTCTACACTCCCATCTAGCGATATATGCTTAACACAACATTGAAACTTGGGATTGCTATTCTTAATATTGATCCACTAAAGTGTATTTTATGCAATTGAGTCCATTACTTGTAATTTTGTTCAATTAAGATATTCAAATATTGTATTTTTCTCACCAATCAAATCAAACGACATTAAAAATAAATTTAAAAATCAAAATATTGCATTTTTACAATTTTTAGAATTTTAAATTCTGCTAGGGATAAATGAATTGTAAATACTTTGTTGAATTTAAATTTTGCAATTTTTTTAATTGTCTCTTTTGTCTCAATGCAATTTGAAATGATTTATAGAATTCTTGTCTTTAGACAAATTACTTAAGAGAAAGGAAAAGCAATGGACTCTAATAAGGTGGTTCCCCACTCCTATCTAAGGTGTCAGCTTTAGACAACCTTGAAATTTGAGATTGCTATTTATAATATTCATCCACTAAAGTGTCATTTATGCAATTGAGTCCATTACTTGTATTATTGTTCAATTAAAATATGCAAATATTGTATTTTTCTCACTAATCAAATCAAACGACATTAACAATAAATTTAAAAATCAAAATATTGCATTTTTGTAATTTCTAGAATTTTAAAATCTACTAGGGATAAATGAATTGTCAATTCTCTGTTCAATTTAAATTTTGCTATTTTCTGAATTGTCTCCTTTGCCTCAACGCAATTTAAAATGATTTATATAATCATCAGGCAAATTACTTATGAAAAAGTAAAAGCAATTGACTGTAATAAGAAGGTTCAGTACTCCCATCTAGGAATATATGATTAATACAACATTGAATCTTGGGACTGCTATTTATGATATTCATCCATTAAAATCTATTTTATGCAATTAAGTCCATTACTTGTATTTTTGTTCAATTAAGATATTCAAATATTGTATTTTTCTCACCAATCAAATCAAACGACATTAAGAATAAATTTAAAAATCAAAACATTACATTTTTGCAATTTTTAGAATTTTAAAATTTGGTAGGGATAAATGAATTGTCAATACTTTGTTGAATTTAAAATTTGCAATTTTCTTAATTGTCTCCTTTGCTTCAATGCAATTTAAAATGATTTATAGAATTCTTGTTTTCAGACAAATTACATAAGAAAAAGGAACAACAATGGACTCTAATAAGGTAGTTCCCCACTCCTATCTAGGGATATATGCTTCACACAACCTTGAAATTTGAGATTGCTACTTATAATATTCATCCATTAAAGTGTCTTTTACGTAATTGAGTCCATTGCTCGAATTTTTGCTCAATTAACATATTCAAATATTATATTTTTCACATACTATATTTTTCTCACCAATTAAATCAAATAACATTAACAATAAATTTAAAAATGAAAATATTTCAATTTTGCAATTTTGCAATTTTTAGAATTTGAAAATCTATTAGGGATAAATGAATTGTTAATACTCTATTCAATTTAAATTTTGCAATTTTCTAAATTGTCTCGTTTGCCTCAACACAATTTGAAATAATTTATATAATCTTCAAGCAAATTACTTAAGAAAAAACAAGAGCAATGGATTGTAATAAGAAGGTTCTACACTCCTATCTAGGGATATCTGCTTAACACAACATTGAAACTTGGGATTGCTATTTTTAATATTTATCCACTAAAGTGTATTTTATGCAATTGAGTCCATTACTTGTAATTTTGTTCAATTAAGATATTCAAATATTGTATTTTTCTCACCAATCAAACCAAATGACATTAAAAATAAATTTAAAAATCAAAATATTGCATTTTTACAATTTTTAGAATTTTAAATTCTATTAGGGATAAATGAATTGTAAATACTCTGTTGAATTTAAATTTTGTAATTTTTTTAATTGTCTCCTTTGTCTCAATGCAATTTGAAATGATTTATAGAATTCTTGTCTTTAGACAAATTACTTAAGAAAAAGGAAAAGCAAAATGAAAATATTCAAATATTGTATTTTTCTCACTAATCAAATCAAACGACATTAACAATAAATTTAAAAATCAAAATATTGCATTTTTGCAATTTCTAGAATTTTAAAATCTACTAGGGATAAATGAATTGTCAATTCTCTGTTCAATTTAAATTTTTCTATTTTTTGAATTGTCTCCTTTGCCTCGACGCAATTTAAAATGATTTATATAATCATCAGGCAAATTACTTATGAAAAATCAAAAGCAATCAACTGTAATAAGAAGGTTCAACACTCCCATCTAGGAATATATGCTTAACACAACATTGAATCTTGAGACTGCTATTTATGATATTCATCCACTAAAGTGTATTTTATGCAATTAATTAAATTACTTGTATTTTTGGTCAATATTCTAATATTGTATTTTTCTTATATTAATGTACATTAATATTCTAATATTCTAATATTGTATTTTTCTTATAGTGTATTTTATGCAATTAATGTACATTACTTGTACATTACAATATTCTAATATTGTATTTTTCTTACCAATCAACTCAAACAACATTAAGAATAAATTTAAAAATCAAAATATTGCATTTTTGCAATTTTTAGAATTTTAAAATTTGCTAGGGATAAATGAATTGTCAATACTCTATTGAATTTAAATTTTGCAAGTTTCTTAAGAGTCTCCTTTGTCTCAATGCAATTTGAAATGATTTATAGAATTCTTGTCTTTAGACAAATTACTTAAGAAAATGGAAAAGTAATGGACTTTAATAAGTTGGTTCTCCATTCTTATCTAGGGATATATGCTTCACACAATCTTGAAACTTGAGATTGTTATTTTTAATAGTCATCCACTAAAGTGTCTTTTATGCAATTGAATCCATTACTTGTATTTATGCTCAATTAACATATTCAAATATTATATTTTTCACATATTATATTTTTCTCACCTATTAAATCAAACGACATTAACAATAAATTCAAAAATCAAAATATTTCAATTTTTCAATTTTTAGAATTTTAAAATCTGCTAGGGATAAGTGAATTGTTAATAGTCTGTTGAAGTTAAATTTTGCAATTTTCTAAATTGTGCCCTTTGCCTCAACGCAATTTGAAATGATTTATATAATTTTCAGCCAAATTACTTAAGAAAAAGCAAAAGCAATAGACTGTAATAAGAAGATTCTGCACTCCCATCTAAAGATATATGCTTAACACAACATTGAAACTTGGGTTTGTTATTTATAATATTCATCCACTAAATTGTATTTTATGCAATTGAGTCCATTACTTGTATTGCTGTTCAATTAACATATTCAAATATTATATTTTTCTCTGCAATTAAATTAAATGACATTAACCATAAATATAAAAATCAAAATATTTCAATTTTGCAATTTTCTGCATTGCCTCTTTTGCCTCAAAGTAATTTGAGATGATTTATATAGTCTTCAAGCAAATTACTTAAGAAAAAGCAAAAGCAATGGATTGTAATAAGAAGGTTCTGTAATCCCATTTAAGGTTATATCTTTAACACAAAATTGAAACTTGGAATTATTATTATAAAATTCATCCACTAAAGTGTATTTTATGTAATTGAGTCTATTACTTGTATTTTTGTTTGATTAAGACATTCAAATATTGTATTTTTTCACCAATCAGATCAAACGACATTAACAATAAATTTTAAAATCAAAATATTGCATTGTTGCAATTTTTAGAATTTTAAAATCTGCTAGGGATAAATGAATTGTCATTACTCTATTGAATTGAAATTTTGCTATTTTCTGAATTGTCTCCTTTGCCTCAACGCAATTTGAAATGATTTCTATAATCTTCAGGCAAGTTACTTAAGAAAAAACAAAAGCAATGGACTATAATAAGAAGGTTCTGTACTCCCATCTAAGGATATTAGCTTAACATAACATTGAAACTTGGGATTGCTATTTATAATATTCATCCACTAAAGTGTATTTTATGCAATTGAGTCCATTACTTGTCTTTTTGTTCAATTAAGATATCCAAATATTGTATTTTTCTCACAGGTCAAATCAAACGACATTCA
>JAIRCJ010000439.1:0-40856 GCA_020883675.1 Bruguiera gymnorhiza | reverse complement strand
GGACAAGTCTATAATATATATGCTAATCATAATCCTTTCATTAAGAAATGGATCAGAAATGAAATCTTTATTGAGAGATAAAAAAGAAAAAAAAAAACAACTGCAGTTGACAATCATAATAAATTGATATTCATTTTGTGTTCAAGTTTCTTTTTCGGTAACTGAGTTCAACTTCAAATTCTTTTGAAACTTCTTCCACATGGTGAAAACGTATCAGAGGCAAAATTCCAATATGTACTGCTAAATTTTCCAACACGTAGTGAGTCATCTAATTTGCAGAAAGAGTCATAAGGGCTAGACAAAGACAAATAGAGATGGCCATATATATTGATCTAAGTATATATATTGCTTACATAAGTCATTTAATTTGATGTTATTTCCTACTTTCTCAGAGACCATAAAACTCTCCAATGCTTTTGGCTTTGCACTACTTGTAATTTTGCTACTTGGATTGGATGGTTGCAACTATGGATCACTCTTTCCAGTCAAAGGTAAATTTCACTAAATTACGCATTGCTAAGCTTATGCTACTTACCTTGTTAATTATAAGGACTAATAAACTTATATGTGTGACGTGAGCAATCAGAAATCATGAGTAAGGAAATTAACCAATTACATGTTACTAAGTTTATAATTGTTTTATGAGATCATAAAGGCAAACACATTAATATATTGATCTATTAAATTGATATAATTGCTTACAAATGCTTACAAGGGTTATTATAATCATTGAGCTTATATATTATTTTATTATGATTATTGGTTGTATAATTTTAGCTTATAATATTTGATTGTAATTAAAATGAAACTACAAATGTGTATTATATAATCATAATAGTACAATGTCAATCATCTCTTGGATGTGTCAAATTGACTGCTTTCATGTAATGGTCATATTTTCTTCTTTTGACATAATATAAAGACTTGACATTCTACTTTTCAAATCTCAAATGTAACTATCACGTTACAATATAGATTTATATTAACACTTCATAACCAATTCAATCATATCTCGTCTCTCTTAATAAGAAATTGTTTGGTTAAAATTTGTGTAAGTTAACTAGAATTATTCATATTACTTGCAAAAATGAAGTCTTAACATACAAAAAGTGAAAATCCCAATAACAGTCACCGAAACCAAGATTTTAGGTATAAAGTTTTTAGCGAGTCAAGCATAGAGTTAATATTGAGCCTTTTTGTCAAAGTTAACATAGAAAACTAAAACTTATCAAAGATTTCATACCATGACATGAACTTAATTAAACAAGTTCTTAACAATTACCTATCTCACAGATCATTTGTAATATAGATACTAGCATTTATGTAGTTATTTTCATTTTATCGAAAGAGTTTAAAATTAAAATATTTGTTCTTGTCTACTTGCAGTAAACTACATAATAGAATAATTTTTTCTTCCTTCACACAAAATTAAAATCTTCAACTTATATAAGTTTTATGATTAGGAATTGTTTCTTAATGAACAATTTCTTTTATATACAATAGCCAAAAAGTTTTAAAGTAAGGGTTCTTCTTATATAAGATACATAGGTGTGTAGTTGCGAGAATTAATATTTTTTCCAATGGAAAGGATTAAAGATAATAATTAAAAAATTGATAAGGCAACTAATGTCTTAATTTGCTAAGTTTGTTATAGGACATATAGATTAATATTTTGAGAATTAAACATGTTATATATGATTAAATCAAAATCTTTGATAACTTGATCAATTCAACCAAACTACAAAAAAGAGTATTTATTGGTTTTGAAGGCTAAAATTTTGAATTTGAGTTTCTCTATCTAAATATTTATCAATGTGTGTATTAATTCCTTTACATTTATATTAACTTAATTAATTTCTATATTTTACACCTTTAATTTTATTCAATATATTATTGGAAAAGTTGTAGACATAAGAAACCAAAGGTCAGAGGTTTCAATGGGCTGGACCAAGTTCACAAAACATTATGGCTTGAAGTGAATGAACAAGGGATCCATGATAACCCAACATTTTTCATAGCAATAAGCTCACCAAGTCTAATGCAAACAACACTTATTTTTTGAAACTTCATTTCTTACATGCTATGACCATTCCATTAATGTGTTTTTGGATGTCTTTTTTAAGTTTGATTACCTATGCCACGTATGAGATTTTGTTATGTTATTATCTTATATTGAGAAACTTGTTCATAGAAATAGTTGGATATGCATCTATTATCGAGTATTATAAAACCCAACATTAGGTCTAGACACCATTATTTTTTTAATAATTTTGTAATAAAACATAAAAATTTGTTTCTTGGTAAATGATTAACACTATTATTATACTTTGTTACAATGTATTTGATATAAATAAATAAATACATCTTAGAATAAGTCAATGCAAATAACCATAACATACCTTGATTTCAATAAGGAATTATGTTGCAAAAAGTAATATCAATACAAACTAAGATGACTATAAAAATAAATTAAAAAATATGAATAATATCATGTCTAAGAATCTTCAAAATAAGAATAACAAAAACTAAAAATTCCTAACATGACTATTATTATTATTCCTATAAAAAATAAGAATAATTACAATAAGAAAGTTTTCAAGGATCTTTTATTTTTATGTTAATAATTAAGAAGAAACCACTTATTTGGCATTATATGCTAAATTAGACATAAAGTTAGCATGATTCATCCCTTTGACTTGACACATTAGATTTAAGACTCATTGAAGAGTTCATGATATGTATATATGTATATAAGGAGTTTATGATAGATTTCAAACAAAATGAAAATTTTATTTATATTATGGGAATTAACTCTTCTTTTGTTTTCTCATATGGTTCATTTATCTTTTTAATGAAACATCTCACAACTTGTGTAAAAATATACATTTATACTTTGGGACCTTAATCTAACTTATTAGAGCGTATTGTGATAATTATAACTTTTAAAATGATAAGTTTCATTTACATGAATATGCATAAAATATTCCTTCATGTAATTTTTTAAAAAGTACAAATTTGCAATTAACTTTACTTCACATACATTGTTTATTACCGTAAGAACTGGTTGGACTGGTTAGTAGGACCAAAAAATGAGAACCAATGAGACATCCTGTTGCATTCAGTTGAGAAAAAAAAAATAATATATATATATATCTACTTCTCGTCCTTGCAGAGTTTAATTAGGCAATGGATTCTATGACCATATGCTTAGACTATGACAAGTGAAACCTAGATTGTTGACTTTCTCAAAGTTGGCCAACCTTGTTAGAACATTAGATTATGTTGTAGCTATCTGACCAACAATTGATCAGTTAAGAACAAACATTGGTCTATCTCAAAGGAGCAATAAAATAAAATTCTCTTTATATATTTTTGTCAAAGCAAGTATCATGTTATCTGATTGAATTTCTTTAAAGCAATTAACAGACATGCCAAGGGAACACTCAATCAATCGCATGAGCCTTGAATGGAAGACAGTACCATTATATGTTATGACTAAGATGTCATTGACCAAGATTATAATTAAGTGGGGATATAACTAACAACCCAATTAATTAAAGGTGTTTTTGGAATCATGCACCGATAATCTTGCCATATACGTGATTTTTGTTATGAAGTTGGATATCATTTGTTCGTTTGGAAATTAAGGGCATGACCGTGTTGCCTCGTCCAATTTGTGCTTGGAATCTGCAAAATGCAAGACTTTTACCTTTGAGAAGCCCAATTATTTGCAAGAATTTTATTTTTGTACAAGAAATATATTTTTATCTATTTTTCTAATTAAAATTACATTTGAACTACTCAAATATTTGGGTGGTTTGGATATCAGATAAGGATATATGTGTTATTTGAATTTTAAATTTTTTGAATTTCAAGTTTAATTAGTTTGTGGGTTTCATTGACTTTTTCATTCAGTGCAGATCAAATCTAGTTATTTTTTGGTGGGTTGAGTCACGTCAATTTTTGCTACCTTTAATTGTTAACATTTATCCTAGACAAAAAAAAAAGAGAATGAGCTCCAAAACTGAGTATATATATTTTTTTATCATAGTTATCGATAATATGAATTCAAAATTAACATGGTAAAACAAATTATCTAAATCAATAATAAAAACTTTTCTTTTTTTGTTTTTGAAAAGTTAATTGCAGTCAATCATATTGAATATAATCTCACACATTTCTTATAAGTTGATTTTATATAATTTGCATAATGTCAATAATAACTCATGTTTATTTTTTCAAGAAGAAAAATTTAAATTTTTCTCATTTATTTTATTTTCAGTATTTCTTAGTGTCTCCTGTGTCGCCTACGGGGCATCCCAATAATTGTCAATTTTAATTATTTTCATCGAGTATTAGTATTTGCATGACATTTTTTGTTTTTTTTTTTTTAATTTTTGTTTAAATTGATAATTTTTCCGAAGATGGAAGGCGCAACGTCGCTCAACCAATTCCAAGCAATTTTACTAGTGAGTGGTATCTATAAAATCCTTGCAAAAGTGTTGGCTCATAGACACAAACTGGTGATCGAGAAAGCACCTGGAGAATTTCAATCTGCATTTATAGAGGACATAACATTCTAAATAGTGTGTTGATAGCTAACGAGACAATTAAAGATATGAAGAAAAAGAAGGATGGGAGGGGGATCATCAGTAAAGTCGACTTTGAAAAAGCATACCACACAATGGAATGGAGTTTTTTGGATGAAGTTCTGGGAAATATGAGATTCACTGATAAATGGAGATGTTGGATATGAGAATCTATTTCGACCCCAAATATGTCTATTTTGATTAAGGCTAGTCCTACCAAACAATTTTGAATAGCAAAAGGATTAAGACAAGGTGATTCTCTTTCTCCTTTTCTGTTTCCATTTATAGCTGAAGGTCTCAACGCTCTTTTTAAGAAGGGTTTGGATTTGGGAATTATTAAAGGATTTGGTATTGGCAGTGACATTAAATTAACTCACCTACAGTTTGCAGATGACACAGTTATTTTTAGTGGAACTGACCATGATTGTGTAAGAAATTGTAAAAGGGTACTCTGATGTTTTCAGTGTTGTGCAGGGCTAAAAATTAATGTTAACAAAATTGTTATTTATAGGGTCAGAGTGGGTAATGTCAAGCTAACACAATGGGCTAAAAAGTCATTTGGTGGATTGGGTATTAGTAATCAAAGAGCGAGAGGACTATGGGATCCAATTATCCGTAAAATGGAGGCTTGGTTGGCGAAGTGGAAAGTCAGATTCCTCTCCAAGACTAGACGACTGGTATTGATCAAAACCAGTCGAAGGTCTCTACCCATATATTTTATATCCTTATTTAAGATGCCCAGGATGCACCAGATAGGCTGGGGTCTTATATGCCGAAAAAAGTCATTTGGTGGATTGGGTATTCGTAAATTGCGGGATAGCAATTTTGGGCTATTGACAAAATGGATTTGGAGGGAGGAGAACAACCCTTAGGCCACATGGGTCAAAATTCCAAGGGCAAAGTATGGTGAACATCGTTATTGGTCATGGGAATGGAATATTAAGAGGAGTCATATGTCCCTGGTGTGGCAAGGTATACGTTCAATGGTGCAGCAAGATGAAATGGATGCGGCCAAAGCCATATCAAACTTTAGATTTCTTGTTAGGGAAAGCGACAGAGTGGACTTTTAGCACCATATTTGGGCAGGCGGTGAACCACTAGGGAGAAGATTCCCTCGACTACTGGCTTTAGCGGTGAGAAAAATAGGCCCAGTAGGACACTTCAGAGAATAGGTAAAAATTTCGTACGCAAACATTTTGACTGGGAGAGGTAGCAACATAGCATATTCATGAAAATTATCCAAGACTGTTGTCTCTCACCAGGGGAATTGGATAGGTTCATACGGCAACAAGAGCAAAATGGTATCTTCACAGTCAAATCGTTTTGTGAATTGCGGGAGAGTCTACAAGGTGAGTATGCTAATGAAACCCCCTATATATGGCAATTATTGCTTGAACGCCTCTTAGTTAAGGATCGTCTATCACATTTAATGGACAACTTTTATTAGAACACTTATCGCACCATATGCTCGTCGGGAAAGGAATCTATCAACCATCTCTTCCTTCATTGTGAGTGTGCTTGGCAGGTGTGGTAAAAATGTTTGGGATGGTGGGGAGTAGTTTGGGTTGTTCCAAACTCAGTGACTGAGGCCTGGGATATATGGATGGGATTCAGACAATGCTGTCAATCAAAGGAATTATAGGTTATGAGATTCTTTGCAATATATGGTCCGTTTTGGCAAGGAACGATGGTATTTTTTGGGGTAAATCCTTTCAGCTGGAGAATATTTGTAATTTGATATGACTTAGAATGATGTGGTGGGCTAAGGCTAAATGGCCTCATTTTTCTTATACTATCAATGACTTCATATTAAATATTGCAAGTATTTCCCATCTTAAGAAGGATCTAGTTTGGAGAAGCGATGTAGTATGGAGAGCCCCTTTGAAAGGTACTTTTAAATTCAATACTGACATCTCCATCATTGACTCCACTGGAGTGACAAACATTGGTGGCGTATTGAGGGGTCACAATAAAAAAAGGTGTGCATTTTCTCCGGGGCAAAACGAGTGGCTAGTAGAAATCAGGTGGAATTGTTTGCAATTAAGGCGGCGGTGGAATTATGGGAGCTTGCAGATTCATTAACAAAATAGGGGAATACTAGAAATGCTGAGAATGGTAGCGAGGATCTATGAAAAGGATGCTGTTATCATTGCGCAGGGAAGCTGACAATATGCTAGTAAATGGGGAGTAGTTATTCCGTAAAGACAGGAAAGTTTTATAGATACTTATGGGTTTAGTGGGTCACTTTTGCCAACTAAACCCAATTGCTGTATCTACTCCTCATTGGTTGGCTCCGATCACGGGAGTATATGAATAAAAGCACCTCACTGT
Organism: Bruguiera gymnorhiza; assembly: GCA_020883675.1. NCBI lineage: Eukaryota > Viridiplantae > Streptophyta > Magnoliopsida > Malpighiales > Rhizophoraceae > Bruguiera > Bruguiera gymnorhiza. Next base: position 33,936 of record JAIRCJ010000439.1, on the reverse strand, counting down.
TCAAAATTTTTTTTTACTCTATTGTCCAAATATCTTTCCAACTAAACATCACTTTTTTTAGGGATCCCAATTTTAGTTCACTCTTACTTTTCATATTATTGGTCTACGACTAAACGGAAAACTCGTTGGAAATATATTTATGGCCTAAATCCAACTTTTTCCTAATGCTCATTACTGATAAAAATATGACACACAACACAACAATATGAAGAAGACAGAAAGTAAATCCACAAGTATATAATTTAGCAAAATAGTGTAAAATATGCCTTCTTACATACTCTAGCAAACAATTTGGGAATAGGATAGAAAACCAAGAAATAACATTCAATCTATGAAATTGTATATAATCAATCCAGTCTTTGTTAACGTCATTGAATACGAAGAGTTGAATAATGTTATTGGAATTGTACTAATGAATCCATTCCCTTCCAAATTCAAATGTTCCAAAAATGATGACCAAATTCAAACGTACATGAACCATTGTTTCTTTGTTTTTTCGTAGGAAATTTAAAGAACTGCAAACACAAGTTATAAATGAGCTATAGTTGAGTAAATGGCTGCTCTCAAAAGCTGCAATCTACAGTATAATCATTCAACTGCAACCATATATCTATTTAAACAATCACTAGCCCCTTGAAGGATGAAATTCGACCATTCATTTAGTATATAATGCAGCAAGTATCGTGCATCATACTGATGCAGATATTTGCGATGAAATTGTTCATTTAATATGCATTGAGCTTCATTTTTTGATGAGGCGCCAAGGATGAACACTCCTAAATAATGCTTATCCCATTGTATACCTTAAAAAGTGTTCCAGAGAAGAATTGTAAGCCTAAAAATGAATCTACAGCAAAGTAGACAAAATGCATCAGCGTAAGCGAATGTATTCAGTGAACCAATAACTTCCAATACCCAATTTGGTTCACAATGAAATACATGGGCGAGAAGAGTTCATGCAATTGGCACTAACTAATTTTCAGATCACAGCTTGGTAGAGTTTAGTTGAGCTGTGTGCGAGTGGTTCCAGGAGCACTGCCTGGTTTTCATGGGCTTGGAAAATGTATCAATGTTTGTCCATGCAAAATTGAGGAAAAAGGGGCAAGAAAACTTAAATAGAAAAATAAAAACAATTTAGTTTTCAGCCCTTAAAGCTCCCACAATTGTTTTCTTTTTCATTTGTGGCAAATCTTGAGAAACAAAGTAAACATCTGGGAAATTTTGAATTAGTAAACTCAACCAGCCAAAGTAGGAGTCGTGCTGCTTTTCCTCAGTAGTAACCTTACTCAATTTTATTGTGCTTCTTCACACACATTCTGATGTTTCCCACACTGCTTTTTCCCTTTGCATTCTCCTTCTGACCATCCTGTTATTAGGCTCATCTATAGTACAGATGAGGCCATTAATATGCTGAACAAGCACAAAAGAGGAAAACCAGATTAATGTAATGGGTTGCGCCCTATCTGAGCAACTCCCACATTGTCGAGGAAGAGGGAGACCTTGGGCCATATAAGCGGGTGTGCTGCACACCTAACAGGCTGCCTTTTGGGGAGAAAGTAATGACCCCGTGACATTAAGCTAGCAAATGAACCAGAGCAAGGCCTTTGAGCCATAGACAGGGAGATAATCCTATATAAGGGGTCCTCCATTCCCCCTTTCTTTTTTGTTTAAAATGTTAGCTGGACCGAGTCTGGCTACCTTTGCTGAAATTGAAATCAATGTGATAGAAAGCAAAATCTACATTGATAAGAATTGATACAAGGACCTATGGAGCAGGAAGAAGGAACAATAGAGTGCATTAGTTACAAAGGGGCACAAAATAAAAAGTCATTGATAAGGTTACTGTGCACAAAACTCATTCATAAGACTAATGCAAGTATTTGAATAAGGTTAATACCTTTCTTCACCATCTCATCAAAAAACTTTTATAGCTTGAGCAAGTTTACCATCAATAATATGGCCATCTAAAAGGTAACTAAAAATGACAACATTCAGCTCGTAACCAAGTTTCAACAATTCACTGACAAACAACATCAGTGGACATCCAGGAATTGTTAACTAGCACCAGGAAGAGAATTAAAATTGGCCTTGTGTCTCCCATTTCTTTACCCTTCTTTATCAGGGTGCCTTTTAACTCTGGAAGCCAGTAACAAGAAAATAGTGTTGAAGCATACTGAGATCAACTCAAGTGAAAGTTTCAAGTTTACAGCGTGTTGCTTCTGCAATTTTGCCACTCTACTGTTTGGACTACAGGAATGAACTTTCCCCATCTAAGGTGCAACAGAAATTTTGAATGGATTCAATTGCAAACAACAATTTGGGTTCTGCATACAAACTTATTCACATAGATGTCATGTGGGATTCATAGTAGTGCACAATAAACTTGGATCTATAAAAGAAAGAAAAGTGTGTTAAAAATAAGTTGAACTAAAATGGAAAAACAACCTAAAGTCATAACCGGCAAGAGAAGTAACAACCCTTGATTCCAAGGAACTCCGAAACTAGAGAGCACTGCAACATTGAATGGGAAGGATTTGTTTAATTCAATTGCAATATCCTTCATTAAAAAATTCAAACAGTCTTCTCATGAGAAGCCAAATTCATCAACAAACTTGATGCAGTTGAATCTGCAGAGAGTCCCTTACTAACCATTTCCTGAAGAAGTTCCGCTGCTGTTAATGTTTTCTTGTTTTTGAGAAAACCTTGGATCATTATGCTGTAAGAGCAACCATTTGGCACCAAGCCACACAACCACATATTCCTAAACAGCTCGTATGCATCATTAAGCAGCCCTCCTTTAGAAAGTCCTCTGATCATGATGTTATATGTAGGAATGCTAGGCAACGATCCTTTAACAGATAGACTAGAAAATAGACCTCTTGCAACTTTACACATGCCAACACTGAAAAAGCCATCAATAAGGACGGTAAATGTGACAATGTCAAGATCTAATCTGTTCTCCTGCATTACTTTAAACAGTCTTACAGCCTCATCCATTTGCTCTTGGGAACAAAGGCCAGTCATCAAAGCTGTGTATGTAAAAGTATCTGGATCTGTGCCTCTCAGAATCATCTTTTTGACCACTTGTTCCGCATCTGAGATCATCCCCTTCTTGCATAGAGCATGAACTAAGATGTTATGTGTCACTACATTTGGTTTGATATTCCTGCCAATCATTTCATCTAGTAGTCTTGTAACTTCCTCCCATTGGCCCAAATTGCAAAACCCATGAATTAAGGTGCTGTAAGTAACAATGGTAGGTTGAACGCCTTTTCCTAGCATTCCTGAGAAGAGGGTCGAAGCCCTGGTTACCAGTCAATTCTTGCAAAGACAATCAATAATGGTGTTATACATCACCACATCAGGGTCACAACCCCTTTCCTCCATTTTTTTGAGCACTTGAATGGCTGAGTTAGCATTTCCAGATTTGCACAAACCTTTGACAATGGTGTTGTAAATGACTAAATTAGGTCGGTAGCCCTTTTCCAACATAAAATCAAATATCTTAACAGCCTCAGCGATTTGACTTTGGATACAGAACCCATTGATTAGAGTGCAGTAGGTAACTAAATTAGGTCGATGCCCTTTCTCCACCATCTCGTCAAAAAACTTCACAGCTTGAGTTAGTTTACCACTTAGAATAAGGCCGTTGAGAGGGGAAGTAAAAGTAAAGACATTAGGCTCATAACCGAGTTTGAACATCTTGGTAACAACAGATAAACCGAAGTTCTCGCTTCTTAAGCGGCAGAAACAGTTCACCAATATACTTAGACTACATACATATATCGTGCTGGAAGAGAGAGTTTTGCTCGGCACGTTTGGACAATGAAATTACCGTGGAGTAGTGGCCCATTCTTGCAATTGCCGCAAAAAGGTTGTTGAAAACAACAATGGAAGGCAAAGGTCTGGTTTGAAGCATCGTATTGAAGAGAGAAAGGGCATCATCAAGACTAAGATCTTGTCAATCCTGTCCCACAATTTTCCTCCGAAACTTTTTGGTTGCTCTCTGAGGAGACGGAGAATGCGAATATGAGTAGGGACGACGAGAATGTAATTGCAGAAAAAAATTGGACAATTCAGTCGTAATCAGTCCTTGAACTACTCGAGAAGCAGAGGAAAAAGCATGCCTCTGCGCAAATGGAAATGCGAAAGCAAACTTCTTCTTCGTCATCATCGTCTCCCTCATTCTTGCTCGCTGTTGCTGGGCGGCTGCGGCGGCGACAGAGGTGAATGAACGAGTAGGGAGAGAGAGTAGAACCAAAGAGACCTACTCGAGAAATTCATAATTAAAGTTAAGGGGTAAATATGTTTCGACGTCGTCAAAAACAAAAAATACACAACAGCATATGAGAAGATGGATGAGCGCAAATCCTCCGCAAGTCTCCCATTAAATTGTCACATAATCGAGTTTTTTGTTTTTTAAATTATTACAATTCTGCACACAAACCTTCGACAAAGGTGTTGTAGACAATTAAATTAGATCAGAATAACCCTCCTTTGGCAACATCATTTCAAATATCCTCACAGCTTGGAGATTTGAACTTGTGCACAAAACCCTAAATCAGGTTGATAACCTTTGTGCAACTTCTCATCGAAAAAAATTTTAGAACTTAAGTTGGCTTTAATTTATTTCTACTTTTATATTTCAAAAAAAATATTTAATTTTAACAAAATATAAAAAAGAAAAATTTAAATAAAATACAAATTATAATATTTTAACTAGTAATATATCTAAATATTTTAAAAATATTTTTTTAAAAAAATAAAGAAAAATATTAGCATATATCATATGTGAATCAAAAATTTCACTTGAAAACTTTTCTTATTTGTTAAGTGGATCAATAAGTTTTGCATGATATTTGTATTCCTTTCAACAATTTCATCAAGCATACTGAGCGCCTCCTCTCACCTACTCAAATTACATGACGTGTGAATTAAAGAGTTAGAGCTAAAAACATAAGGCAAAATGCTTAATGTCTCTGCCCAAATTACATCATTTGGCTTACAACTCTCTCTCTCTCACTAAATTATTATCCGTAAGTTTAAATAGATTTTTAATAATTTTTATTCTAAATAATTAAATTAAGTTAATAACTCTTTTTAATATTAAATTAAAAAAATATATCATTTCTTAAATAATTTAAAATTATGTTATATTATAATTTAATATATAATTTATTTTTAAATCTTATCTAACAGTTTAAATTTTTAAATTAAATTAAATTTTAACATAATATTATAGTTTTATGACTAAAAATTTTTTTATTCAAACTCTATTAATCTTATATTTAATTGTGATGTTTATATGTAAAGTGAGTATATTTTTATAAATTTCAACACCACGTGTTTCTTTGTAAGGCTCATTAATCAAACTATTGCAAGTTATTTGATTAGAATGATACTTTTTCTCTACCGTCTTTCAAAAATTAGTATAGTTTAATACCGTTAACAAAATAACTAATGGAAAACAAAGAAAAAGAAAACTACGGTAGGCAAAATAGAAATATTATGATGTCGCTTTAACATGTTTCATTGACGTTACTTTTTATTTGCACCATTTTATTTGCACCATAAAATTTGCGTTTCAATTAATAGAGAGTGTTATGTTCAGAAGAACCGAGAGACACTGACGAATTCAATCAGATAAGAAAATAATATCTATAGGCCTTGTAAATTGTGATCTACATTTCCTATGAGACCAAAAGGCAATCCTTAAATTTTCCTTTTTCTTGTTCTTTTTATTTGTTCGGACGAGGATCCGAATCTTAGAGTTTGAAGTTAGGAAAAAACAGACAATTCTACCGGTGGCTGGTGAAATAGTATTTGAAACTTTGCCACACGTTTTTTCATTAGGAGGTGTTGTTGGCGAATGGTCTCCATACATGGATAAAGCTTATTAATGTCCGTTGCCAAACTATATACCATTTTCAGCCAAAATTATATTGCAATTCATGAGCACTTTAAGTTTGGTAATGCTTGTAGCCCAGGCTGTTAGATCATACATGAAGTCTAAGATTCAGATTGCATTAAGATCTTTTTTTAGGTAAGATCTTGGCAGATTTCGATCTAAAACAAAATCAAGTTAATGAAAAAGTTTGTCCCCTCTGCCAAATAAAAGAAGAAAAAATTTTATCAAAATTAGTTTAATTTTTGTTCGATCACTTATCAATAAGAAAAAAAAAAGGAATTGAATGATAAATTGATTAAATTCACAATTTTAAAAATTAGATGTACTACAATAAGATATTTAAAATATCCTTGTAAATAGATAGTTATATAATTTATTTTTTAATTAATATCAAAAAATAATAATTAAATTATCTTCATCTCTTAATTTCTAAATATATAATAATAAAATTATTTTTTTTTCTTGAGTTTATAGAAAAATATATCTCTAATTTAAAACATGTACATGTTTTTGATTCCCATGTACTCAAATAGGAAAGAAAAAAAATAGAAAAAATAAAAGCATCACATATGTAAATGAAACATTCTATATAAATTTACATGAAATTTCTAATTGGCAAAAAATTGTTTTACCCTAAAATATTAGTTTTGTTTTTACCCAAGGTTTTGGTGAAATTTTGGTTCCAATTTTCCTGCATAATAAAAATAAATAATCTAATACGTCAATAGGAAGGAAGCTGAAGCAGACACATACACATGAAGCAGTAGTGGATCAGTACCACCGATCTACAATGCAATCCACTGAAAATAAAGAGTGGCCACAGGCTCAACTTCGGCAGTACTACGGCAGGGACAAAGACCATCCGAGAGGACCACCACTGCCCCCCAAAGCACCATCTAGTCCAAGACCTTATTCTAGGCCATGAGCCGTACCACTTTTACAATCTATTGAAAGTAAGGCTCATATTGTCCATTAATTAAAATTTCATATATAACATCCTCTTTATTTACACATAACAACTTATGAGCAATAAGCTTTTGTCTTATATATTAATTTTGAATATAAGTGTCGAGCCTCATTTTTCTTTTTTCTTTTTTTTTTTAATTTTAAGTAACAACTTCTATTTCGGATATTACTATAGAGAAAAATAAGCAGTAAAAGAAATCCAAAAAGTTTAAATAATAATTTTATATTGAGTAACTTATAACTTGTTATATAATTTTGTCAATTTCAGAAACTAAATTGGATCTAATGCAAACTTTATAAGAGTAAAAATAATATTAAATATAGTCATAAATTCATAATAAAATTTTGAAACATATTCCCATGCACATCCCAATAATTTACTTTCAGTGCCATATTAGAATCCGATATGCAATCATTTATAATAATATGGCATTCGGACAATATAGTAATTTGGATGGTAAAACTGTAATTTCAACTCTGAACCACTCCTTAGAATATGTCTGTAGAGACCCAAAAATATTTGCTTATTAGATAGGTTATTGGGGGCCTCACATCACGGATCGCTATAATTTAAAATATAAATTGCACAAAAAAATATACACACATGAAAACATATATTGAAGATCACCATAATTCCTAGAAAAGTGACGACCATTCATCAAGAATTACAACGATCTATCAAAGGTTATATTACTTAATTGTTAAAAAAAAAATCATTTATAAGCATACTTGGGTTGAGTTGCGCATTTGAATTGCGGTGTTGCGCTTGCGTTTTAATTACGTAAAAACTTCTAGTCTACAAATCATAAGTTGGTTTTTACGAGTATTATTGTTGGAGTTTTTTTTGCACATGATTATAATCGAATAAAGATCTTTTGAGTGCTTACATTTTCTAAAATATATATTATGGTGCACGTTTTTTTATAAACAATTAATTAACTATCCAACCAACAAATGGACAATAGAATTAAAATTTAAAAAGAATAAATTAATTAAATAATCAATTTCTAGTAATAATGTTAAAATTTGATGTGCTGAATATATTAAAATTATTTTAAATTACTCAATTGATATATTAGTTATTAGGATAAGTACAAATTAAATTCACAGAAATTAAATTTTAATTAATTAAGTAATTACTAATTTTAATTTTATTAAGTTCACACAAATATAAATAAAGAATATAAATAAGGAATTTAATTTTAATTAAAATAATATAAATTAAAACAAAAATTGAATTACAAATAAAATTAATAAATGGACACATTTTTGATAATAAAAATATATATTCCTCTGAATTCATATTGCCCACAGAAGTCATTTAATTTGATGCTATTTCCTGCTTTCTCAAAGATGGCAAAACTCTCCAGTGCTTTTGGCTACGCACTTCTTGGGATTCTACTGCTTGGATTGGATGGCTGCACCGGTGCATCACCTTTTCCAGTTGAAAGTGCATTTCACTAAATTACATATAGCTAAGCTCATGCTACTTACCTTACCTTGTTAATTACAATGATCACTAAACTTGCATGTGTGATGCGAGCCATCAGAAATCATGAATGAGGAAAGTAATGAATTACACGCAGTTAAGCTCATAATTATTTCATGAGATCATTGAGGTGAACATGTGAATGTATTGATCTATTAAATTGATATGATTGTTGGCAAATGTTTACAAAGTTCAATCCAATTGTTTAAGCAAACTCGAATATTTTATTTTTATTATTTATTTATTTATTTGTATGTAAAACACTTGTGGTATATTAGGCCTCCAAAACAAGAAAACAAAATCAAGTTAATGTACAAGTTTGTCCTCCCCCCGGCGAAAAAAAGAAAAACAAAATTTGTCAAAACTAGTTCGATTTTTATTTGATTTTATTTTTTGTCACTTGTCAATAAGAAAAAAAAAAGGAATTAGATAATAAATTAATTAAATTTATAATTTTGAAAGTTAGATGTGATATAGTAAAACATTTAAGATATCAAAATAGATAAATAGTTATACAATTTATTTTTTAATTGAAATTAGTTAATATCAAAAAATAATAATTAAATTGTTTTCATTTCTTAATTTTTAAATATAAAATAATATATTTTTTTGAATTTATAGAATAATATATCTTTAATTTAAAACATGTACTTGTCTTTGACTTTTCAATATACACAAAAAAGAAAGAAAAAAAAAAAGAAAAGCATCATACATGTAAAGGGAACATTCTATGTAAATTGACAAATTTCCATTATGCAATAAATTACATGCAAGAAATTGTTTTACCCCGAAATATTAGTTTTGTTTCCGCCCTTGGTTCCAAGTTTCTTGCAGAATAAAAATAAATAATCTAATATATGAATAGGAAGGAAGCTGAAGCATACACACGAAGCAGTCGTGGATCAGTACTACCCATGAGCTCGACTTCCACCGAGCCGCGGCAGGGACAAAGACCATCCGAGAGGATCATCACCGATTCTCAAAGCACCACCTGGCCAAAGACCTTAGATTATAAATGTTTTAGACGTAAGAATGATCTTTTAATTTCAGAAGTATTTGCATAAATAAAAGTAAAATTCTAGGCCATGAGTCACACTACTTTTACAATCGGTTGAAAGTGGGGCTCATGCTATCCATTAATTAAAATTTCATTGTATAACATGTTAAATTAATTGACATAAGTGACCTTTATTATTTAAAGTATGACCAAATATAAAAGGTCTAATATGATGGTCGGTTAGAGATAACGGTAATTTGGGTCATTAAGTTTAAAATCTCTCCACTTTCCTCATTAAAAATAATGGTTACAGGAAAAGAGACAATCACTCTCCCTATTAAAGATAACGATTATAAGAGATGAGAGAATCACTCTCCTCATTAAAGTCCATTAAAAAAATAGGGAATCATTAAGAGAAGAGGGAATCACTCTCCCTGTTAAAGACCACAACTGTTACAGAAAAATAAAAGGGATATGATTTTTTCCATTATAGAGTTTTCTTTTCCTCTTCTCAACCATTACAGAAAAACTGAGAAAAGATAAAGGGAAAGGAGAAGAGTAGGAGAAATTCATCAAAAGGCAAAATCAGAAGAGAATTCTCATATTCACAACAGGAACTCGACATCATGGATAGAGATATGTAAATTTCGTTATAATTTGTATATTAGTATTCACATAAAAAAAGATCATGCATTACAGAATTGAGAATTTTAGAAAAGGAAATTCTCCCTTATTGTTTTAACATAACATGCACCATATTTATGCAAGACAATTTATAAACAATAAATTTTTGTCTTATATATTAATTTTGAGTACAAGTGTCTCCTTTTCTTTTGTTTTTTTTTCTTTTATGTAACAGCTTCTAATTTAAATATTACTATAGGGAAAAATAAGCAGCGAAAGAAATCCAGAGAGCTAGGTGATAATTTTCTAGTTGTTCAATAAAGGGAGAAATTGAAAATAGTTGTTCAATCTCTATTGCGCATATAATGCAGGTGTACAGTTGGATGACTACTTGTGTTTGTGAGTCACATGGGTGTTTCGCATTTGAAAATTGCACTCTCTTCGACGTTGCCGACTTTTCTATTTTCCTTTGTTTTCCCTTTCTAATATTCAACGCATCTTATGAGTTCTTGCAATGCACCAACAAAGAGAAAAACACGTTCAGAAACAAACTCTTCTTGTTGTTTAGATGTAAGCCCATTTCACAACCGCGTAGTTTGATAATAAACTATATACACTCTTCAAATCGATAATAAACTATAACCCTCATTTGCTTATCCACATTCCATGCTCTTTGATAACTTCAATTCTATCATATCAACTCCAGAAAGAGCCGAATGGTCCGATAAAACTGTACAAATATCTATGTCTCAGCATAAATCAGCTCTTGTAAACCAGGTACGATCCTTAAAAAAAAAAAACCAACAGTTAGTGTGATAGATCACATTAAGCACGTAAGCAACTTTGTGGAATCGATCAAGTTCCAAAAAATTTAGTCAGGTTAGGTAGAGCGTTATTCATTTGATTTTTATTGACTGCATATTATAGATGTTGGCTTTGTCCTCTGTTATTGCAGGAACAAAATCCTATAATTCAGATATTAGGGCCAAGAAAACTGTCAGATGCCGCAATATAAATGCCCCCCACTTTCTCCAGCAATAAATTGCCTGCTTTTCCCTAGCAATAAATAATTCATGAATCATAGTCGCAGACCGATTTTCGTTTTTTTTTTTTGTTTTTTTCTTCATTTTCAATTATCTGTTCGTTTAGTTATGGAGACCCTTGGAACCAACACTACAATTTATTTATGGGCGAGTCGTGGACCGAGTTAACCCAAAATCTTCCCTGTAGCTTAAAAACCCTTAGTAACCTGAGTGAAATCTACCATTTGATATGTGGGATTTGCCTAGTAATTTTGCGATTATCTCCATATTTTTCTCTGGGGAAAAATATGCCAATTATATATGTACGAACATATGTTAACAAAATAAGTGGACATGATGTCAACAATGCTTGAAAAGAGTACACAAAAGGCGTTATTTAGTTCCATAAAGTAAGTTTCTTTTTTTTTTCTTTTGTTGGGGGGGGTAATTTATGTCATTATTTAATTTACTAGATCTCCTGAACAACACGGTATCACATTATTTAGCAAAACTAAGATAATCTGGTACGCCAAGGAAGGTTGAAGGTGGGAGATGCTCAATTCCCATGTGGAATCCTTCCAGGAGGTGCAGTAGGGGGTCCTGGTGGATGTCTGGCCCTGTCCCCATCCCGTCCTTGAGTGGATGCTCTTCCACTCACAAATCGAGTTTGTCCCTTGTCAATCCTGTGCATTAAGTTTCTAGCTCCCTGGTGAATAAGTACACCTGAGGCATGGACTTCCTTCACCTTCGAACCTGTCCATTAGCAAGTTATAATTGTCTGTTCTCCCAAATTTTTACGAGATGAGAGTTTTAATTACGAAGCACCAAAAAAGTAGAAACCAAATTTATTTATGAATTGACATATACATATATCCCTTGCCGTATTTATATAATAGCATGGTTCTTGAGATTAAATAGATATAACTAAGATCCATGAGTTTAAATTAGAAGTAATAAGCAAAACCCTACTTAAACCTTGTCAATTTCAATCTGTCAGGATATTTGTATGCATCCTTGCTCATTCCTGCTTTCACCATCTAATTGTGAAACCTGGCCTGAGGACCACTCAAATTTTAAGGATACTTCGGGTACAAATTAAACTAAGCTGACAATTCAAACCACCGTTATTCCTTAGAAACTCATTTAGCAACAAATGAAAAAAAAAACATATATCAAAATTGACGTCAAGCAACGTGTAATTCGTCATACTTTAACATTACCTTCAATTGGAGAAGCCGATTCTCGGGAGCAACCATTTCGTACAAGCACCAGAATAACAATGAGCGTGAACAACACAACATTGAACTGCTTGGTCATGTTTGAGACGAATGAGCAAAAAGTGTGTGCAATATTACATGGGAGATAATTCTTGGGATATATATTGATGTACATTTGTGCGTGTATTGGGTGTTTGATTTACTTTGATTTTCATATTCTCATGCTTTGGACTAACAAATTCAAATATTGGAACTATACCGGAAGAGTTCCCATAATCAACTATTCAACATCGCTTTTTTGCTTCATGTCATGATATCTTATGTTCCTTTTTAATACTTCCTAGGAAATCAAACATTCTTTATTGAAAAACCATTAGTGGAGTAGGTGGGGAGGAAATTTGTAGGTCCTGTCTCCACAGATCATAAAGATGGTTCTTCAATTTGGTTTGTGGATTAATTCTAAACAAATCCCATAGAAAGTAGACTAGAGAAGAATGTGGACATGCTTGCAATATGTGTGCGGCCTTTTGCTATTCCTTCTATTCTTTCTTTTTAATAAAGTTATATGAATGTGGTACATAGAGCACGTCTTGAGTTTATATATTATATTATTATAATTATTGATTGTAGCTTCTAATATAGGATTACAATTAAAAATAAAATTACAAATGTGTATTATATAATTATAACAGTACAATGTCACTTATTTCTTGGATGTGTCAAATTGATTGCTTCCTTGTAATGGTGTTATTTTCTTCTTTTGACATAATATAAAGACTTGACATTCCACCTTTTAAATTTCAAGTTTAACTATTACCCTACAACCCAAATTTATATTACCATTTTATAACCAATCTAATTATATTTTGTTTTTCTTAACAAGAAATTATTTGATCAAAATTTTTGTTAGTTAATTAGAATTATTCATATTACTTTGAAAAAAGAAGTCTCAACATACAAAGAGGGAAAAACCTAATAATAGTCACCAAAACCAAGATTTAGGTATACAATTTTTGGCGAGTCAAGTATGAAGTTAATGTTGAACCTTTTTGTTAAAGTTAATTCACACAACTAAAACTTATCAGAGATTTCATACTGTGATGTTAACTTGTTTAAGTTTGTTCTTAATAATTACCTATATCAAGGATCCTTTGTAATATAGATATTGACATTTATGCAATTATTTATATTTTATTGAAAAGATTTGAAATTAAAATATTTATTTTTATTCACCTACAATGAATTACATAATAGAATAAGTTTTTTTTTTCTTTCACATAAAATTAAAATTTTTAACTTATATAGGTTTTATGTTCAGAAATTGTTTCTTGATTAACAATCTCTTTTATATACAACAATTAAAAAAATTTAAAGTAAGAGTTCTTCCTGTGTAAGATAAATAGGTATATTTAATCATATCAACAAAACTTAGAAAGCAAAATTGTAGCCTCTAGTTCAATAAAGTTGCAAGAATCAACAATCCACTTGCCTCTAAAATTTTCTCGATGGAAATGATTAAAGATAATAATTAAACAATCCATAAGGCAATTAATGTCTTAATTTGCTAAGCTTGTTATAGGACATCTAAATTAATATTTTGAGAATTGAAAATGCTATATATGTTTAAATCAAGATCTTTGATAACTCGATCAATTCAACCAAACTACAAAAAGGAGTATCTATTGGTTTCCAAGGCTAGAATTTTGAGTTTGATTCTCCCTACTTGAATATTCATTAGGGTGTATATTAGCATTTACATCAACTTAATTAATCTCTATATTTTTGCACTTTTAATTTTATTCAATATATTATTAGAAAAGTGGTAGACATGAGAAACCAAAGGCCAAAGGTTTCAATGGGTTGGACCAAGTTCACAAAACATTATGGCCTAAAGTGAATGAACAAGGGTACCGTGATAACCCAATGTTTTTCTTGGCAATAAGCTCACCAAGCCCAATGCAAACAACATTTATTTTATGAAACTTCATTTCTTACATGCTAGGGTCGTTCCCTTAATATTTTTTTGGATGTCTTTTTTTAATTTGATTACCCATGCCACATACGGATTTTCTTATGTTATTATCTTATATGAAGAAATTTGTCCATTAAAATAGTTGGATATGCATGCAATATTAAGTATCATAAAACCCGACATTATGTCTTGATGTTTTATTATTTTTTTAATAATTTTGTAATAAAATATAAATATTTATTTCTTGGTAAATGATTAACATTATTATTATACTTTATCACGATATACAATTTGATATAAATAAATAAATACATACATACATCTTAGAATTAGTCAATGTAAATAACTATGATATACCTTAATTTCAACGATGATTTATGTTACAAAAGGTAATATCAATACAAATTGAGATAACTATGAAAGTAAACTAAAAAATATGAATAATATTATATCGAAGAAACTTCAAAATAAAAATAATACAAACTAAAAATTCCTAACATGAATATTATTATTATTCTTAGCAAAAATAATAAAAACAACAATAAAAAAATTCTCTAAGATCTTCTATCTTTATGTTAATAATTAAGAAGAAGCCACCTATGTGGCATTATGTGCTAAATTAGACATAGAGTTAATAAAATTCGTCCTTTTTACTTGACAACGTATTAGGCTTAAGACCCATTGAAGAATTTGTGATATATATATGTCACATATTGAAAGAGTAATAAGAATGAGGGGTGTTAAGCTTTTTATCATCCTCACATTTTATCATCCTTTTTTTTAGAAAAAGGAGTTTATGATGGATTTCAAACAAAACAAAAATTCATGTATATTTTGGGAATTAACTCTTCTTTTGTTTTCTCATGTGGTTCTATGCTTTTGTTTTGTTGTTACATTTATCTCTTTAACAAAACATCTCACAGTTTGTGTTAAGCATGCATTTATAATTAGGGACCTTAATTTAACTTAGTGAAGCATATTATGGTAATTATAACTTTTAATATGATCAATTTCATTTACATAAATATAAATAAAATATTCATTCATGTAATTTTTAAAAAGGTACAATTTTTCAATTAACTTTAGTTTACGTATATTGTTTATTACTGTAAGAACTAGATTGGGCCAGTTAGTAAGAGCAAAAAATTGAGAACCAGTGGCACATCCCAGTTGAGGAAAAAAAAAAAATCTGCTTCTCATCATTGTAGAGTTTAATTAGGAATCAGATTATATGATCATATGCTTAGACTATGACAAGTGAAACTGAGATAGCTGACTTTCTTAAAGTTGGATAACCTTGTTAGAACATTAGATTATGTTATGGCCATCTGACCAACAATTGGTCAGTTAAGATCAAATATTGGTCTATCTCAAAGGAGCAATAGAATAGAATTCTCTTTATATATTTTTGTCAAAGCAAGTCTCGTGTTATCTGATTGAATTTCTTTAAAGCAATTAACAAACATGCCAAGGGATGACTTAATGAATTGCATGAGCCTTGAATGGAAGACAATGCCATTATATGTTATGAATAAGATGTCATTGACCAAGATTATAATTAAGTGGGGATATAACTAACAACCCAATTAATTAAAGGTGTTTTTGGAATCATGCATGGATAATCTTGGTATATTTGTGATTTTTGTTGTGAGGTTGGAATATCTTTTGTTCTTTTGGAAATTAAGGGTAAACAAAATGCAAAACTTTTACCTTTAAAAAACTTAATTATTTGTAGGAATTTTATTTTTATACAAAAAATATATTTTTATCTATTTTTGTAATTAAAATTGCATTTGAACTACTCAAATGTTAACATCAAAGGTCAGAAATGGGTGGATAAGATTGATTTTAGGTTGGGTCGTTTGGATATTAGATAATTTGGATTTCAAATATTTTGAGTTTATGGATATATGTGTTATTTGAATTTTAAATTATTTTGGATTTTGCATTTTTAGAATTTCAAGTTTTATTGGTTTGTGGGTTTCGCTGACTTTTTCATTCAATGCAAATCAGAGCAAGTCATTTTTGAGTAGGTTGATTCTTGTCAATTTTTGCTACCTTTAACCATCAACATTTATGCTGAAAAAAAATTTAAGTTCCGAAACTAAGTATACATATTTTTTATTATGGTTATCAATAATATAAATTTTGTATTTGTGTTGCTTGGGTTTAGTTATGTTTTTCCTCTACTAGTTATCACCCCACAAAAAAAAAAAAAAGAATTCTAAAATTAACATGATAAAGCAAATTATCTAAATTAATGAAATTAATCTTTATGAAATTTTTTTTTTAGTGTTGTTTTTAACTAATTGCAGTCATATTAAATATGAACTCACATATTTCTTATAAGTTAATTTTATATAATTTGCGTGATGTCAATAATAACTCATATTTATTTTTTTAAAAAAAATAATTTAAATTTTTCTCATTTATTTCATTTCTAGTATTTTTTAGTTTCTCCTCTCTCGCTTAGGGGGCATTCAATAATTGTCAATTTCAATTATTTTCATCGAATATTAGTATTTGCAAGACATTTTTTGTTCTTGTTGGTTTAAATTGATTTTTTTTTTCTTAAGATGGAAGGCGTGATGTTGCTGAACTAATTCCAACCAATTTCACTGGTAGGTTGTATCTATAAAATCCTTGCAAATGTGTTGTCTCATAGAGTCATAATAGTGATTGGAAAAGTTATTAGGGAATTTCAGTATGCGTTTATTAGAGAACATAATATTCTAGATGGTGTATTGATAGCTAATGAAACAGTTGAAGAGATGAAGAAAAAGAAGGATGGTGGGGTCATCATTAAAATCGACATTGAAAAAGTATACTACAGAGTGAAATAGTTTTTTGGATGAAGTTATGAGAAATATGTGATTTAATGATAGATGGAGATGGAGTTTTTGGGGAGTCGGCAAAGTGAAAAGCCAGATTCCTCTCTAAGGCTGGACATCTAGTATTGATCAGAGCTAGTCTAAGGTCCTCACCATATATTTTGTGTCCTTATTTAGGATGTCTAAGAATGTGAAGGATCAAATTGAACAAATACAACATTCTTTTTCTTGGGGAGAAGAGAACGGCTAGAGGAGGATGCACCAGATAGGTTAGCGTCTTATATGTTGGAAGAAGTCATTTGGTGGATTGGGTATTGGTAAATTGTGAGATAGCAATTTGGGGCTGTTGACAAAAATGGCTTTGGAGGGTGGAGAGCAACCCTCAGGCGACATGGGTCAAAATTCTAAGAGCACGGTGTGGAGAAAATTGTTATTGGCCATGGGAATGCCATATTAAGAGGAGTCATATGTCCCTGATGTGGTGAGGTATATGTTAAGTGGTACGGCAAAATGAAATGGATGTGGGCAGAGTCAAATCAAACTTTAGATTTCTTGTTAGGGAAGGAGATAGAGTGGACTTTTAGCACCGTACTTGGGTAGGCGGTAAACTGCTAGGGAGAATATTCCCTTGACTATGAGCTTTAGCAGTGAGAAAAACAGGCCCAGTAAGACACTTTGAAAAATGGGTAAATGGTAGATGGGAGTGGAGAATTTGATGGCAGCGCAATCTTTTTTATTAGGAGAGGGAGCAACACAGCATATTTCATGAAAATTATCCAAGAATGTTGCCTCTCACAAGGGGAATCGGATCGGTTCATATGGCAATGAGAGCATAATGGTATCTTCACAATCAAATTGTTTTGTGATTTGCAAGAGTCTACGAGGTGGGTATGCTAATGAAACCCCCTATATATAGCAAGGACTGGACGCACCTAAAGTGAAAATCTTTGCATTTTGTATGGCAATTATTGCTTGAATGACTCCCGGTTAAGATCGTCTAGCAGATTTAATGGACGACTTTGATTAGGACGCTTGTTGTACTTTTTGCTTGTCAGGACAGAAATCTATCAACCATCTCTTCCTCCATTGTTAATGTGCTCCACGCTGACACTTATGACTTGCTATTACCACAAAACTTCCTCGTGAAAAAAAAGCTTAATGACAACATAATTAAAGTGGTAAATATGTGTCGGCATCGTAAAAAGCAAAAAATACAGATGACGGATGAGTGCGCATCCTCCGCAAGTCTCCCATTAAATTGTCACATAATCGAGCTTTTAGCTTTTTAAATTATTACAGTTCTGCACAAACCTTCGACAAAGTTGATGTAGACAATTAAATTAGATCGGAATAACCATTTTCCAACATCAATTCAAATATCCTCACGGCTTGGAGATTTGACCTTGTGCACAAAACTCATTGATTAAATTGGTATAAGTAACTAAATCAAGTTAATAACCCGTGTGCAACATCTCATAAAAAAATTTCAGAGCTTGAGTTGGTTTTAATCTCTTTTATTTTTATATATTAGATCTGTATAATTTTTATTTCAAGAATAATATAAAATTTTAACAAAAAAAATTAAAATAAATTACAAATTATAACATTTCGACCATAAAATATAAATTATAATATATCTAAATGTTCAAAAAATATTTTTCCAAAAAAGTTAAGAAAAATATTGAAATACATTATATGTGAACCAAAAAACCTTGGCAAAAATGTTCTTTGTTTGTTAAGTGAATCAATACATTTTGCATAATATTGTTATTCCTCTCAACAATTTCATCAAGTTTCCTAATGGTGTGCTCTCACTTGCTCAAATTACATGACGTGTGAATTAAAGAGTTAGAGCTTAAAACATAAGGCAAAATGCTTAATACCTCTACTTAACATTCTAGAGGAAAGATTTAAGACCTCTCTTAGTAATTTGTCCTTCCAAATACAATTAATGATTTTGTTATAAGCAACAACATTTAGCTTGCAACTTCCTCTCTCACTAAATTATTATCTACAAGTTCAAATAGATTTTTAATAACTTTTATTCTAAGCTATTAAATTAACTTGATAACTCCTTTTCAACATTAAATTAAAGAGTATTTTTATTTTAAGTGATTTGAAGTTGTATTATATTGTATTTTAATATATCTCATTTAATAGTTTTAAATTTTTAAATTAAAGTAAAATTTGACATGATTTTATAGTTTTATGATTAAAAATTTTTTTATTCAAACTACACTAACATTTTATTAAATTATAATAGTTATATATAAAGTAAGTATGTTTTTTATAAATTTTCAACTTGACATACTTCTTTGTGAGACTTATTAATCAAACTATTGTAAGTAATTAGATTAGGATGATACCCTTTTCTCCATTGTCTTTCAAAATTCAGTCTAACTTAGTACCATTAACAAAATAACTAATGGAAAACAAAAGGAAACAAAATTACCTTAAACAAAATGGAAATATTGTACATTGTTGTTCAACATGTTTTGTCGACGTTACTTTTTATTTGTACCATTAAATTTGTATTTCACTCTATTGATCATGGATCTAACCATGATTTTTATACATAGCAACATGTCATGAAGTTAGGTTTCTTGTGTGTTAACTCGCGTAGTACTTAATCAATTTTGCATGAGAAGATAAACTAAGTAACCTTTAGAGAGTTTGAAAAAATCAACAGAAAACGTGTGAGAGACAAGTGAGTCAGAAGTAGAGAGAGCACAAAAGGACTTTGCAAGTAAACTTGTATTGAACATTTGAAAGTGTCTTCACAAATGGAAGGAGTGACCTATTTATAATTGTTTCACTCCCTTAAGGTATGGTTACAAATGAACATCTAAGATATGTATAAAGAATGTTATAGAAAGAGTTCTTACGAGAAAGTTTTAGGTGAGTCTCCTTGCTGGCCTTTGTTGAAAATATTTAGATGTGGCTCTTTCAGACACTTCAATACTCTTCTAAGACTTTCTGTTGCTGTGTCTAGGTAGCAAAAATGAGCTGGACAGTGCTGGCAGCCTGCAGAGTCTCAATCTGGCCTGAGTTTTTGTCTTCCCACTTGTTGGATAGGTTGGATATAAAGTGTCCACATGACAAGCAGCTCTATATATACACACAAATATATTCACTCTGTTTTCTCTGTTTTTTGAAAATTTCCAAAAATTGCCACAACATATTTAAAAGTTAATTCTTCATTCAATTTCACACTTGACATGACAAACAATGTTAATAAGTCTACAGAATTTGTAACCAATATTTAGCATACTAGCAAATATAAATTTCTTAAACAAGAAAAATTCATGTTATCAATGTGAGCTAAGCCCCAAACAAGTGAATTGGTAGATAGACTGAATTGGAGAACCAAAAAACTAATCCACTCCAACTCAACTCATCAAAGGACTATGAAGTAGTCCATCCAAGAATTAGCCCTTAGAATTGACATGGGACTGTACAAAATTTACATAAGAACTAAAGTTCAAGTGTATTATATTCCATTTTAGAGGCAGCTTTACCTCTGAGTGGAATTACTTCTCCACAACACCAACAGTTGCCCTGGGATGGTGAGCTCCAACAAGCATAATTGCTGAGATCCAGACAACCTTTCCAGAGTTTGCTTCAGGAAAGCTTCCTTGGCAAGAACTGATATAACATGAACAAAATTTTGGATTTCCTTGACTGCATTCACAACTCTGTCAGAATCCTGAGTGTAGTATACTTGCAAAAGTAATTACTTCAAGCTTTTGGGTCATACGGGAGAGCCCAGATCCCCCACAGCACCCCCACACATCAAAGAGGTAAGACATCTTCTGAATTTCTAATAGAATTAATCCAAAATTGCAGTTCTTAATGCTTCCAAAGACATAGTTTAAAGTCCACACTGCCACTTAGCCTACACATGATGGTTGAATTCCTTGATGAATATCTAATGCCCACCTGATCCCAATCAGACAGAAAGCTTAAGTTCAAAATAAAGTTGCAAGAAAGAAAGCATGTCAGCTTAAAGAATGCCTAAAAGTAGCTTCATGGATGAAAATGAGAAAGAGAGGTTCAATTTACCTTGCAAGAAAGCCCTCCAACATGTAATATTGCAGCTACTGCAGATGCCCATTTTCCGTATGCAGCAGTCAAGGCTTCCAGATTGGTATCCGTCTGACCATCAACAGGAGGTTCAGCAAGCTTTGAAACAACAAAATATGCTAGCACTTGGTCAGCATCACCAGGAACTTTACTTTGCAACCAAGGCTCCAGCGAAAACCAAATGTGCTAGATTGTCAACGTCCACTTATCAGCACCTGAAAGGGTATTACACAACCATCTAAGCAATGAAGGCACAATCATTTCCGTTGCAAGTTTAGCAATTCAAAAGAAAATTATTTGAAATGGTAGTTCACAAGCGACACTTCACTTGCAGTCAATTGCAATCATTGCGCCTAATACAGAAGCAAATACTTGCATAGGCCCACAAAATGCAGCAAACACAGCAATATCTGAACCTCAATTTATAGCATTCTTCGTATTCCTTAGCTAGCTTAGTCAATTAAGCAGTAGATTATTTTTCTTCATTATAATTGTGGCCGAACATTTACAACTTGCAAGCAGATATGCATCTGATCTAGTTCAATTTTTCTTGTTTTCTGGGAATGAATGATGATTCAATTATCAGTAAAGTTCATATCTTTCACCTTAATTCCTCAAAACAAATCCAAAATTATCGGGAATACGTACCCTTCCAACTGGACTTGGAAGTGGATTCAAGAACAGCATCAAGATCATCATTCCTAGTACAAACCAAAATAGGCCCTTCAAAATTAAGTGGCACGGAGTCCCCTCTCTTCGCCAACAAATCTTGGCCACCACCCATTTCTTGCAACGCCCTTCCCACTCGTCCACCGCCAACAATCACCGCCGGAGCAACCGTGGCAGCCGTTGGAGTAGCTGTGGCACTAGGGGCTGCTGCAGCCATTACAGAAAGTCGTGTGCTTTGGGTTGTAGGAATGAATTTGGAGCCTAAGAAGGTGAGTTTTGAAGTGGGTTTAGGGAGGAGAGGAGGTCGAGAGAGTGATTAGTGGTATAGACGCCATTGGATTGAGAGAAATGCTGAGGATGACGACAATGATGCTGCTGGGGGGAGCTCTGAGTGACTACAAAAAGTGTAAGAGAGAAGGAATCCAAGAAGATGAAAAAAAAATACCTAATACACATGAAATTAAAAAAAATCAAAATTTTTAGTTGGTATTTATAATTTTCTGTAATTTTTAGTTAACATACATATTAAGTATTTTTTATTTAAAAATAAAATTATGACAATTTTTTTAAAATAAATAAATAAATAAAATAAAATAATAAAAAATATTATTTGAGTTTATTAAAGATACACTTTGTATTTTAAATATAACAAGAGGTATATCAGTCAAATATAAAAAAAACAATGAAAAATATATTTTCTATTTTTTTAACAAAATTTGTATTTTTTTAAAATATGATTTTAACAATTAACAAAGTAGAAAAATAAATACAAAATAGGAAATTTATTTTTTTAAAATTTGTAATAAAAATATTGTCATTAAAAATTAACAAAATAAATAATTTAATTCAAAAATATTTATTTTCTTTTGATAAGTTAAAGGTAATTTAATTTTTTTAAAATATTAAAATTAATGTTGTAATAATTAGTTGAAAGTTTTATTAACATATTTCTAATAAAAGAAATAATAATTATTATTAAATTCAAATATTAGTATGAATTTTGTTATATTTTAAAATAAATAATATGAATTATTATCACAAATAAATTAAAATATGTTAAATAAAATTTTTTATATTTAAAATATTAAATATAAAATATATATTAAAAATAATATTATTTTTTAATTAAATAAAGTATGATGAATATATATTTTAGTTCGAGTGTTGGATAATAAGATAAATAATTTAAATTAAAAATTAAAAAATAATAAATAATTTATACAGATTGATAAAAATAATATAAAAAATTGAACTTATAAAATTTTTATATATTATATTTTAATCTAAAAAAATTCTTTTTATTCTTTATGTTTGAATTAAGTATGGGCAAAAAAAACATTTTTTAATAAGGATAATTACTATTTTTTAGTGGGAAAAAGAAGAAATTTTAATAAAATAACCTTATAAGTTCCATTCGAATTAAAAAAAAATTATATTTTACCGAGAATACTAAGATGTAAGTGAATACATATATATATATATATATATTTATAAAAAAATTATATATATATATTACAAAAGATCATAAAATTTAATTTATTTGACTAATTATTATATTTTTAGTTTTTCTTTCTATAAAAAATTTTAATTTTTTACTTTTATAATTATTGTCAATAATTTAGAATTATTTACCATATATTTATCTATAATAATATTTTTTAGATTTAATTACTATTATAAATCTTATCATTCATGATTAAAAAAACTTCTAAATTATATAAATAAATTGAAGAAATTAAATATAATAATAAAATAATAAAACTCTAAATTAAGAAAATAAATTATAAAATATTTTATATTAAATTAATTAAAAATGTTAAAAAATATAAAAAAATTGAAATATTTTGGGAAGCAAAAAAAATTTTAAAATTGCTTTAATGGTCATATAAAAGAAAATGAAAATTTAATAATATTTTATAAAACTGATTTTTATTGTAACTTTCATAAATATATATCACAAATATTAAAATTTTAAAATAAATATAATTATCGGATAAAAAGTACTAATTTGTTAACTCTTTAATTTAATTTTTTTACAACTAATTATTTATAATATTGTTTTATATTATATTCAATTTAAAATTTAATAATATATAACTAATTATTTTTTATAATTAATTATTTATAATATTATTTTTTATTATATTAAATTTAAAATTTAATAATATATTTTATTTTTAATTATTAAAAAATAATTAAAAATAAATAAATAAACGTGTAAAAATACTCTAAATAATTAATCAAACTTCTATTTCAAATGCTTACGTCCAGAGATTGGATGTCATAATCTATATTAAAAATAATATTTGTTTCTTTTTCTTATATGAAAAGGAAAATGGTATCTTTACGGAGAATGTTTTTCTTCTCTTTTCTTTTATTTTTATTTTTTATTTTTAAGCGAGAGAGGAAAGCTAAAGCCCTGCATAAAACCTGCTCTTTTCCCTCGACGCCCCACGGCAGCCGCAGAGAAGCAATATTATTAGTGAAGAAACTGATGGGTGTGTCCCAAGTGGATATCCCTCGGAGAAGCTTTTTCTTTGGGGTTGGATCTATCCCTTTCCTTTTTTTTTTTTTTTTTTTGTTCTCATTTCTGGGTTTTCTGAGTTTATTTTATTTTATTATGATTCTCACTGAATGCTATTTTTATTTGCTTATTTGAGATTTTTACTTGTTGGGGTTTGGTTCTTTCAAGTGGGTTGTCCAAAACTCTTTTTGAAGTAAATGGGGCCTGCTGTTTTTTGTCAGAAAGGGATGATTATTGGGCATTTTTGTTTTGAACTCATGTGCAAAGAATTTTCAAGCTCACTTGAACTCTCAGGTATTGTATTATTCCTGCCTATTTTTAGATGTGAAGCCTTTTGTCCCGTTTTTTTCTTTTTTCTGTTCTGTGTTGTCTTCTCTGTATTTGTTTCTCCAATGAGCTATTTGTTCATGTTGTCTAACTTTTGTGGTCCCTTTGAATCGAACATAGGTTATACTTTACATCCAGCAGTCCCTTTTTTTTTTCCTTTGTAAACTTTATAATCAACAATATTAGTGAAGAAGCCATAACCGCAATAATTGATTTCGCGTGGCTTCGCATGATTTAGTATCATTATGATTTTTTATCAATGCTAAAGTTATGTGGATTTACTTGATGCTCTTTTCCTTAGTGAGGATGTTTTTTTGATCATCATTTGAATTGTCTGCCTGATTTTATTTTGTTAGTGAAATGTGTGGAGTTTGTGACATCTTCTATCACATTTGGTTGTTCATTGCTTGTTATTTTTAAACAAGATTATTTCTTTCTCCTTATCCATATTTCCTTACTTTGGGCAGTGAAGGACTTGTATCTAGCTTCCTCTCTGTTTTGGGGCTGTTGCATCATAATCACAGCTATAGCTGTAAAATAAGAGCATTTATCACAGCCCCCATTCCTAGCAGCAGAAGAAACTATTCAAGCCAGGTTTTATTGGATCCTACTAATGAAAGGTTCAGTCATGATATTCCAAATTATGATCGTCCATATGAGACAAGTGATAATTTGCTTCATTCTCCTAACTGAACTGGCGAGACTTATTCGGTGCTCCCATCAAGTGCTCTTCAGCATTGGTACAAAAACTAGCAAGAAAAATGAAGGCATAAACTGACAGCAAGCACTTTTGGGGTGGCTATCAGATTTTGGCCTCACTGGAGGGTTCAGCTCTGGTTGGAGAAGATTGGTGCTAAAGAACCATTTTCAGGTAACCTGGCTACCTGTTGGAGCAATATCAAAGAAGAAGAAGCACTTGAGAGATACAAATTGGTAACAGGAAATAATATTTTGTTTCCTGAATTTCACGTGTATCGTGAGGACAATAAATAAAACAGTTGGCTTGCTGCGTCTCCAGACGGGGTGGTCGGCAGGCTTGTTTATTAGTTGCCTTCAGGAGGAGTGCTGGAGACAAAGTGTCCATTTTTTATGGTGATATAAGTAGGGCAACACCTTTGAAACGGGTTCCTCTTCATTATATCCCACAAGCTCGGGGTTTAATGGAAATACTAGATAGAGATTGGATGGATTTCTACGTTTGGTCCCCTAAAGGGAGTAGTTTATTCAGATTATTCAGAGAAGTAGAATACTGGGATTCATTAAGGATTGTACTTTCTGATTTCTGGCTGAAGCATGTTCAGCCAGCAAGAGATATGTGTAGCAGATATGTGATTACTGACCCCCTCAAACAATTGCAAGCACTCAAGCCAGCTCCTAGGCACGAGTTACGTTATTGTGTGATTGTTAAAAGCAAAAGGGTTGTCGATGGCTCCAAGTTAGTAGTGTGCAAGATTGGTGGAAAATTGCAAGATTGAAGCATATGCATTTCTAATTATGTTTCTCAAATTATCTGGTTTTCTTTTTTTTTGGGTGGTAGCCGGATTCTACGATGCAAGTCACTGAATCGCATAATCTGGCAGTGGATGGAATGATCAAAGATTTTACCGAAAATTGGTGCAAAGAATTCATGTAAGCTTCTCCTCTTCCTTAGTTCATGCATATCTTATATTGAGCATTATGAAATTTGATCATTGGAACTTCTCATGACCAATTGAGTTGCCTTCTGTTTTGGAGTTAACATTCTTAAATGTCCTTTTTTCTCCCTGAACTCCAGACATTGAGATCTACTTTGCAGAGATTCTCTAGAGTAGACACTTGTTGATTTATAATTAGAGATATTATTGCTTAGTAATTCCTGCCCTTGGCAACTTAGGCCATCTCAAAAACAGAAAGTTAATCTTTAAATAATTGAAATAGGATAGATACTTGGAATCATACAGAAATATTGATAATGGTATTGATGCACCTAATGGGCTTCTACAACCCTTTTCTGTTTTTTACCCTTTCACATCACAATAGCTGCCAAAATCTGATCGTTCCCATATCACATAGTGCAGGAGACTCCCCATTTCATCAGAATTGCAGTGCCAAATTTGTTCTCTGTCTCTCTTACATTCCCTGATTAGTTGGCTCCATAAGCATTCAAACACAGTCCTTTCTCCAAAACTTTCAGACTGAGACAGTTGAGAAAAACATTAAGGAATATACAGCAAAAATCTAGCTAAAACAAATGGAAGAATGGTGACAACATGGTCCAGTAACAACGAGCTACATTCACTGTCAATTTTAATCTATTCCGGAGTTGTCTCTGCGGAAAACCAGGGTGTTTGCCCTGTTCATCGTCACACAAAACCTGTTCCTTCAATTCACCGCACTGCTATATTAGCCAGCAGACAAATCCAGCAACAGATAAACCCTTTGCATCCTGCCTAACAATAGGCCCAAGATTGGTTACATGTAAAATACAGCACTAGAGCTTCTTGCTCACACTTCACGGTAAACTGTACTGATTGTTATCCAACATTTCATGGTATCTTAGATGGCATAAATCAACAAGTACCATGTAATGTCACATTCAATGTCTGGTGTTTCGGTTGTAATATTCAAGTTACAAGAAACTTAATACATATCTACTTTAATCCAACTCTTTTCCAACATTTAATACTTATAAAAACATAACACGCAATACAACAACCTCAAGACAGTAAGTAAATTCAATAAAGGCATGTCCAATACTACCATATAAAGTATTGCTATCTACATATACATAATTTAGCAAAATGATCCGACCAACTATGACTTCTTAACTACTCTAGAAAACAATTTGCGAATAGTATAAAAAGCCATGAAATGACAATCATCTATGAACTTGTCAATAAACATAAACCACCTTTTTCGCCAGTAAGGGTTGACATAGAGAACAGCTACGTAAGCCAACATGTATGCAACATAGGTTGCCACGAAACTTGCTAAGAAGGACACAGGATCAATAATGTCACGCCATTTTCCATTGCTTGCATTTGAAGATGGTGGCAATTCTGGTAAGTCAGTACTGCAACTCGTATCTAATGGAGGTCCACAAAGAAATGGATTTCCTTCATAGCTAGTGTTATCAAATGTGGCAAACTGTCTCTTCATGTCTGGAAGCCTACCTGAAAAGTTGTTGTAAGATACATTGAAAACCTCTAAAAAGTTCAGTGTAATCAATTCTGATGGAATTTCTCCACTCAATTTGTTGTAGGAAAAGTCTATGCTCTCTATTTGCCCCATATTTCCCCATGTTCTTGGAATTGATCCAGTCAACTGATTATGAGACAAGTTTATTGCCAGCATTGAGCTCAAATTTCCAAGTTCTGCCGGTATTTCCCTGTTAGCTTGTTAGAAGACAAATCCAGTCCAGACATCAATTCAAGAATGCTACCATTGTATATTCTGGATTGAGTTTTTGTCACAAAATCAACGTGTGCATGTTGCACATCTAAAAAGATTACTTCCTCAGCGAAGAAATTATAGATCCCCAAATTACACTGAAAATGTAGGACACATCGGCAAACATTCTAAAGGGCGAAATAAATTGTGCCAAATCAGGTGTGGTTGCCTTCCAAAGAGATGTAGCTAAAACAACTTGGTATTGGTCCAGAGAACCAGTTATGTGAGAGATCCAATATGCTTAGTTGATTCAATTGGCAGAGTGCTTCTCGTAACAAACCACTCAAATTATTCCCTCCTAAATAAAGAACTCTCAAATTGGGAAGCAAATTTCCAATTATTTCCAATATTCAACGTCATCATATCGGAAGAGTTGAATAATATTTCTGAAATTGTACCCGTGAATCCGTTCCCTTCCAAATTCAAATGATATAAATTTGATGACCAATTTAAGCAAGAAGGAAGAGTGCCCGAAAGATTGTTTTGAGAAATATCAAGAAGGTATAAACTAGACATGGATAGCTCACATGGAAATGTTCCTTCAAGCGCGTTATCTGCCATGTTGAGAATATATAAACTCAGATTCCCAATGAAGCCAGGAATTTTACCTGATATGACGTTGCCACTTATATCCAAAGAGTGTAGGTTTGGGTAATGAGAGATCCAATTTGACAGAGTACCAGTAAACCGATTTCCACCTAGTTAATCCACTGTTTGAGAGCACCAAATTTTTCAAATTAGAGGAATTTGTTAACAAAGTGTCTGGAATTCCTCCGAAAACTTATTGCTGGATAGATCTAAAGAGAACAAAAAGGGCATGCTTCCAGTAAAGGACGAAATGCCACCATGAAAAGCATTTGTCGAAAGATTAAATGCTTCTACTTGTGGAATAATATGGCCAATATTTTGTTGAATCTTTCCATGGAAGTGATTGTCTGAGATATCAATTTGGCTTATGGCAAAGCTAGAATTGGGGGATAAATGAAATGAATCCACAAAGGAGTTATTTCTAAGACTTAAAAAACTCCAATTGGGTATTGTTTTCAAGCAACCAATTAGGGAAGGTTCCTGTGAGGTTATTGTGGGAGAGATCGATGACTCTCAAGTTAGTTTGGTGAGTGAGAAATTGGGGAATATTGTTAAGTCTACAGTTTGGCATCGCAATAACCTTAAGCTGAAATGTAGGTAGCCAATCATATGAATAGTGAGTTTGGACCTCTAGCTTGTGGTTATTGCTTGATAACATCAGCACTTCAAGGTTTGTGTGATTAGCAATTGAGTAAAAAGGGAATTGACCTGAAAAGAGATTATTTCTGAGATCAACATACTCGAGGGATTTGAGAGAAGCAATTGGAAATGATGAAATGTCCCCTTCAAGTTGGTTTGATGACAAGTCTAAGAGTCTAAGAGATGTGAAATTGCCAAGACAAGATGGAATAATTCCACTTAGATTATTGTTGCTGAGATCCAACTCTTGAAGGTTCTTCAATGCGCACAAACCTAAAACAGAAGATGGTACAATATTTAGCATTTTCCACAAAAGAGGAATTTTGTGCATTGGTAAAGAGTTAACATCTACCTTCTTGGGCTAAAGATCCATTCAAATTGTTGTCAGCCAAGGATAAAGCTTTAAGTGAAGTCATATGGCCAAGATCTGTCCCCAAAATAAAATAGATATATAAAAAAGAAAAAACAACAACAGATTAAAACTGTAAAAAAATTAAAAAAATGCAATTCCAATTAGCATTCGACAAAAATATTTCAATTCAAAAACTCATAAATTGATGTCAGGTTCCATCATAGAGGCCCAAAATTGGTCCAATGTCAATGATGAAATACAATATTCGATGATATAATCAAAAACTTTTGAAGACCAAAGCGTTCATATGTTGCATAAGGGCCAATTTGTTGGCTTCATGTTGTATGCAATTGAAAGTAAAAAGTTGTCCAAATAAATAACCTCATAATTATTTTAGCTATTGATTTTTCTTTTCATTGTGTAATCAATGTTTTATAAGGTATATTGCTGAAAAAAGTTATTTATTTATAAGGAAAGGCTAAGAATGCTTTTAGAAACAATAGGTGCCTACAATTGGATGAGATTTTAGAGAAGGAAAAAGTTTATGAGAGCAGCATTAAAAGAAATTATGAGGTAAAAGAAGTATTTAGTGAGACAACTTCAAAAATACAAATTATAAGGATCTTAAGTAGGTATGGGTAGCTTATATAAAATATTAAATTTCTAGTAGATGTGAGAGATAAAAAGATTAGAAATTAAATTTGAACTAACAATGAATTTAGATGAATTAAATGAACCTTTTTGACACTTGCATTGTTTAAACACAAAAAAATCCCCATGGAAAGGAACAAGCAGTACTTGCTAGCATTGTTAAGGAACCATTGAGATCATTGTTAGAAAGATCCAAAATTTCTAAGTTCTTTAAACTTGCTAAATCTGTAGATTTGTATCAAAGAGAAAATAAATGAATCTTTTCAACACTTGCTCTCTTTAAACACACAAAATCCCCATGGAAAAGAACAAGTAGTACTTGCTAACATTGTTAAGGAAACATTGAGATAATTTTCAGAAAAATCTAAAATTTCTAAGTTCTTCAAACTTGCTAAATCTACAGATTTATATTAAAGAGAAAATAAATTGAGTTTTGCCAAAAAGAAATTTAATTCAGTGTCACTGTAAGGGAAACGTACCATGACTCTTGGGGAAAAGAACAAAACAAAACAAATTAAATTTAGAGAATTGTTGTACTTGTTGCAGAAATCAATGCGTCCAAATTGTTCCAGCAAAGATTTAGTATCCTAAGTTGATGTAAGGGTACTTAGAAAGGGTAGGATGCTGCTATTGAATCTATTAGATTCTAGATTTAGTACTGTCAAATTCTTCAACAACTTAAATCTACAACACATAAAGCACCTACAGCTCCAAAAGTTTCTGAAAAAAATAACCAATATTTTTTTTTTAGGACAAAACAAGAAAAAAAAACAAAAATAAATTTCATTGCCTGAGTTACTCTTTATACGGTAATTTACATGGCGAAGAAGAGTTGGACGTAAAGTTCAAGTGGCACAAAAGAATAGACATAAAAGAAGACAAGATTTCTTATAATGCAATGATTTTTTTAACTTAGAGTACTCTTTCATCATTTAAAAAATTCTTTATAATTCTCTCATTATATTAGTTTAGTTTGATTGGATAAATAAAAATTAAATTCAAATCCGTTGTCATTCAAAAACTTGTAAATTGTGAATTTATTTCTAAAATTAATAAGAGAAAAAAAAGTTAGCACATGCTGGTTTTTACTCTCCAATGTAGTCGAAGTGTTTTTGTCTCTCTAAGTCACAAGTCACAACTATTAGAATTCTTTTCTTTACCTTTTACCTTACTTTATACTGATTATCTCAAAGTCTCTTTTTTTCTTTTAATAAACTATGAAATTATATTAAATTCCCAATAATACTTCTCTTAGTCTTTTTTTTTTAATTTATAGT
The DNA here is from genome assembly GCA_020883675.1 of Bruguiera gymnorhiza. NCBI lineage: Eukaryota > Viridiplantae > Streptophyta > Magnoliopsida > Malpighiales > Rhizophoraceae > Bruguiera > Bruguiera gymnorhiza. The sequence goes on along the minus strand of JAIRCJ010000439.1, from coordinate 2,371 downwards.
TAAATTTTAAATTATAATTTTATAGTTAAATATGAAATAAAATATGAAGTATTTCAAAGTTTAAGGGTAGCTTATACAAAATATTTAAATTTCTAGTAAATGTAAATTATACTATTAAATTAAAGGAAAGAAAAGAAAAGATCAAGAAAAGAAAAAGATTAAAGGTTAAATTTGAACTAACAATAGATTTAGGAAAATAAGTATTTGACAATTTACATATGCAAGTAATACCTGCCAACATTATTGGGGAAACCACTTGAGATCATTTTCAGAAAGATCCAAAATTTCCAATTCTTCAAGTTTGCTAGATCTGCCAGATATATTAAAGGGAAAATAAATTAAGTAAGAAAGAACCAATTCTAATTTCATTATATGAGTTACTCTCTATATGGTAAATTTGCATGCCTTGTGCTAGGAAGACTCCATCCAGGCGACAATTTTGAAAGATCAAGATTCTTCAGAGAAGTTAGAGCACCCAACGATTTTAAACTGCTTTTTGTGATGTTATTTTGTGAGAGATCCAACACCTCTAACTTTGCAATCTTGACAGAGCTACAACAATTCCTTCAAGATCTTTAGACCAGTGTAACTCATGTCCAACTCTTCTAAGTTTTCCAAAGAAGCTAGTTCTGCCAAAAAGAAATTATGCAAATAAAAGGTGTTACAATAGCATAGCACTGTGACTCTGGGGTTTAAAAGAAAAGAACAAAACAAATTAAATTTAAAGAATTGCCATACCTGTTATGGAAATAGATGGCCCTAATTGTTGCCGAGCAAGATTTAGTGTCCTTAAGTGATGTAAGGGTACTTACAAAGTTAGGATTGTGCTATTGAATCCGTTGCCTTCTAGATTCAGTACTATTAAATTCTTCAGCACCTTAAAATCTGTGACACATAGATGTTTAATAGTCATTTCTCTGTACACATTTATAAGTCTACTTATGTTATAGAATGAAATTAAAGAAAAAAACAAAAAGAATTGAATAAAGTAAAATAAAAGAATGATGAGCTAAAACTCAAATATGCAGATGATGAGTTGTATGTTGCCTTTACCTTGGACATTTGGGGGACTGCTAAGATTGTTATAGCTTAAATCCAAGGTCTCCAAATGTCAATAACCTTTAACTCTGAGAACAAATTACAATTGTTCCATAGGAATAAAGACATATATGTGCTAATTTCAAGCATGCATAGTTAAAATAAAATTTTTTTACTCCATTGTAATAAGCAACAACAACTTCACAAGATATGATCGCCTTAAAGTTATTCCTTGAAAACTAGCTCCTTGGCAACTTGAGTACCCAACAATATCCCATGACACTGGAAGAAAACAATTTTGGAATCAGACACGTCAATGCAGTTAGAGCTTACAAAGATAACTTCAATTTGCATCATAATTCTCAAATTAAAGTAAAAAGGAAACCATACTTAACCCACCTTATATTTCATGAGACCAAATTAAGATGCAAATTAGTTTGACAAATTGGTTTGATAAAAACTTATCTTGAAATTTAATATCAAATTTTGTTTAATAAAAAATTTAAATTTGAATAATAATAAATTCAACTCATTTAATTTGTGAATAATTTTATTAAAAATCTTCTAAATTTTATTTTGCAAAATTATTAAAATATTTATTAAGTATAATTTTACTATCATATTTAGTCATATCCAAATTTTATTTTTGGTTATTAAGATTGGGGATATGTCTAGGAGAGTATTTGGATTAACTTTTTGGATCACAAAGTGCTCTAGTTCAAATTCTTTTTCATGATTTGCTTAAAAATGTTTTTTGTTAATAAAAAGTATAATTTAAAATTAAAAAAGATGAATAACTAAAATAATTAAATGAATATAAAAAGAAAAAAAAGAAATGTTTGATGAAAGGGGTTGCTATATACGTTCCTGGAGTACCTTTGACTGGGAAAGATCCTTCAAATATATTCTCACTTAGGTTCAGAGTCCTCAGTGATGTGATTTCACCTAGTGACCGTAGGATATTGTTTTGAAAGTTGTTTCCCATAAGATCTAAGACTTCCAACTTCTTTAAACTGGATATTTTCTCAAAACCTGCAGGGACAATTTTTTTGGTTATGCAACAAATTCCTTAAACAAATGCAGAATGATTATGTTTCTACCACTTAAAATGACCATGTTCTAATTCAGGCATTCACAATGGAGACAAGTTAATCTTAGAAACATTTGAACCCATATATGATCATAACTTTTTCAATTAAAAAATTAAAACAAAATTTAACTCAGAATTTCCTAAATAACATAAGCTAATTTAGCTATGTACGCAAGTCTGTGTGGATTTGGAACCCGCTGTGCACATGAAAACAAGAGGCAAAGAAGGAAAAGTAAAGAAGCC
>JAIRCJ010000464.1:0-40918 GCA_020883675.1 Bruguiera gymnorhiza | reverse complement strand
TATTTTTAGACTAAAATTATATACGTCATTTCAAATAGCATTGTGAAATGAAGACAATGAAAAAAATTACACAATTTAAATTCAACTAATTATTAAGAATTCATTATCCCTAAAGGTCTTTAAAATTCTAAAATTGAAAAAAGTGCAATCTTTTGATTTTTAAATTTATTGTTCATGCCATTGCATTTGAATGGTGAGAAACACATCATATTTGAATATTTTAGTTGAACAAAAATACAATTAATGGACTAAATATAAATACACCTTAGTGGATGAATATATAATAACAATCTTAAGTTTCAATGTTGGGTCATCATATTACTCTTAAAGGGGGTAGGGAAATGTCTTATTAGAATCCATTGCATTTGCTTTTCTTAGTGATATGTTTATAGACTAAAATTATATAAATTATTTCAAATAGCATTGTGTCAAAGGAGACAATTAAAAAAATTCAAAATTTAAATTCAACTGATTATTAACAATGCATTAATCCCTATAAGACTTTAAAGTTCTAAAAGTTGAAAAAAATATAATGTTTTGATTTTTAAATTTATTGTTAATGCCATTGCATTTTGAATGGTGGGAAAAACATAATATTTCAATATGTTAATTGAACAAAAATACAAGTAATGGACTCAATTGTTTAAAATACACTTAAGTGGATGATATTAAAATAGCAATCCCATTTTGCTCTTGAGGGAGTAGGGAAATTTCTTTTTAAAGTCCATTGCATTTGCTTTTTTTAAGTAGTATATTTTTAGACTAAAATTAAATAAATCATTTCAAATTGCATTATGGCAAAGGAGAGAATTAAAAAAATTACAAAATTTAAATTTAACTAATTATTAATAATGCATTTATCCTTATAAGACATTAAAATTCTAAAAGTTGAAAAAAATGCAATGTTTTGATTTTTAAATTTATTGTTAATGTCATAACATTTGAATGGTGAGACAAACATAATATTTGAATATGTTAGTTGAACAAACATTCTAGTATTATACTCAATTACATAAAATACACTTTAGTGGATGAATATTATAAATAGGAATCCCAAGCTTCAATGTTCAATCAAGCATATTTCACTTTAGTGGACGAATATTATAGATAGTAATTCCAAGCTTTAATGTTGGGTCAACCATTTTGCTCCTGAGGGGAGTGGGGAAACTTCTTTTTAGAGTCCATTACATTTATTTTTTCTTAAGTAACATATTTTTAGACTAAAATTATATAAATCATTTCAAGTAGCATTGTCGCAAAGGATACAATTAAAAAAATTATAAAAGTAAAATTCAAATGATTATTAAGAATGCATTAATCCATATAAGACGTTAAAATTCTAAAAGTTGAAAAAGTGCAGTGTTTTGATTTTTAAATTTGATGCTACTATCATTGCATTTGAATGGTGAGAAACCATAATATTTGAATATGTTAATTGAACAAAAATACAAGTAATGGACTCAATTGTATAAAATAGACTTTAGTGGACAAATAATATAAATAGCAATCCCAAGCCTCAATGTTGGATCAACCATTTTGCCCTTGAGGGGAATGGGGAAATTTTTTTATTAAAGTTTATTGCATTTGCTTTTTCTTAAGTATTTTTATATTAAAATTATATAAATCATTTCGAATAGCATTGCCACAAAGGAGACAATTAAAAAAATTACAAAATTTAAATTCAACTGATTATTAACAATGCATTAATCCCTACATGACTTTAAAATTCTAAAAGTTGAAAAAATGCAATATTTTAAATTTTTAAATTTATTATCAATGCCACTGCATTATGAATGGTGAGAAAAATAGAATATTTGAATATGTTAGTTGAACAAAAAATACAAGTAATGGACTTAATTGTATAAAATACACTTTAGTGGATGAATGTTCAAAATAACAATCCCAAGTTTTAATGTTGGGTCAAGTATATTAACACTTAAGGGGAGTAGGGAATCTTCATATTAGAGTCCATTATATTTGCTTTTCTTAAGTGATATGTTTGTAGACTAAAGTTATATAAATTATTTCAAATAGCATTGTGTTAAAGGAGACAATAAAAAATTACAAAATTTAAATTCAACTAATTATTAAAAATGCATTAATTCCTATAAGATTTTAAAATTCTAAAAGTTGAAAAAATACAATGTTCTGATTTTTAAATTTATTGTTAATGTCATTGCATTTGAATTGTGGGAAAAACAACATTTCATTATGTTAACAAAAAATACAAGTAATGGACTCAATTGTTTAAAATACACATTTGTGGATGAATATTATAAATAGTGATGCCAAGCTTCAAGTGTTGGGTCAACCCATATTGCTTTGGAGGGGTATGGGGAAACTTCTTATTAGAGTCCACTGCATTGCTTTTGGGGAAACTTCTTATAGAGTCTATTGCATTTGCTTTTCTTAAGTAGTAATTTTTAGACTAAGATTATATAAAAGATTCAAATAGCATTGTGGCAAAGGAGACAATTAAAAAATTACAAAATTTAAAATTCAAACTAATTATTACAATGCATTTATCCCTATAAGACTTTAGAATTCTAAAAGTTGAAAAAGTACAATGTTTTCATTTTTAAATTTATTGCTAATGTCATTGCAATTGAATGGTGAGAAAAACATAATATTTAAATATGTTAATTGAACAAAAACACAAGTAATGGACTCATTTGTATAAAATAAACTTTAGTGGATGAACATTAAAAATAATAATCCGAAGGTTCAATGATAGGTCAACCACATTGCTCTTGAGGGGAGTGGGGAAATTTCTTATTAGAGTCCATTGCATTATCTTTCTCTTAAGTAATATGTTTGTAGACTAAAATTATATAAATCATGTCAAATAGCATTGTCACAATGGAGACAATTAATAATATTACAAAATATAAATTCACTTGAGATTAATAAAAAATTACTACCTATAAGACATTAAAATTCTAAAAATGAAATAATCCAATATTTTTATTTATTAAATAATTTTTCATTCCATTTCATTTCAATGGTGAGATAAACCTAATATTTGAATATGTTAATTTACCAAAATAAAAGCAACGAATACAATTGTAAAAAATACACTTTAGTGGATAACTATTATAAATTCCAATCCTAAGTTTTAATGTTGGATTAAGTATATAGCTCTAGAGCATAGTGAACTAACTTCTTATTAGAGTCCATTGCATTCACTTTTATTTAATTAATATGTTTGTATATTAAAATTATATAAATCATGTCAAATTGCTTTGTGGTAATGTAGACAATTAAAAAATTACTAAATTTAAATTCAGTTGAATATTAATGAAGAATTTCTCCATGTAAGACTTTAAAATTCTAAAAATTAAAATAATGCAATGCTTTTATTTTAAATATTTAATTGAACACAGATAAAAGTCAATGACTTAATTGTACAAAATATAGTTTAGCGGATGACTATTATAAATTCCAATCCAAAGTCTTAATGTTTAATCAAGCATATAGCTCAAGAGCGTAGTCGGCTGATTTTTTATTAGAGTCCATTGCATTTGCTTTTATTTAATTAATATGTTTGTATGCTAAAATTATATCAATCATGTCAAATTGCACTAGGGAAATGAAGACAATTAAAAAAATTATAAAATTTAAATTCACTTGAATATTAATGAAGAATTACTACCTATGACACATTAAAATTCTAAAAATTAAAACAATGCAATGTTTTGATTTATTAAATAATTTTTAATTCCATTTCATTTTCAATGGTGAGATAAACCTAATATTTGAATATGTTAATTTACCAAAACAAAAGCAACAGACACAATTGTATAAATACATTGTAGTTGATGACTATTATAAATTCTAATCCAAAGTCTCAATCTTTGATCAAGCATATAGCTCTAAAGCATAGTGGGCTAATTTCTTATTAGAGTCCATTGCATTTGCTTTTATTTAATTAACATGTTTGTATACTAAAATTATATAAATCTTGTCAAATTAGTTTATGGTAATGGAGACAATTAAAAAAATTACTAAGTTTAAATTCATTTGAGTATTAATAAAGAATTTCTCCATGTAAGACTTTAAAATTCTAAAAATTAAAATAATGCAATGTTTTTCCTTTTTAAATAATTTTTCATTCCATTTCAATTTCAATGGGGTGATAAACCTAATATTTGAATATGTTAATTTACCAAAAAAAAAAAGCAATGGACTCAATTATTTAAAATACACTTTAGTGGATCACTATTATAAATTCCAACCCCAAGTTTTAATGTTGGGTCAAGCATATAGTTGTAGACCATAGTGGACAAACTTCTTATTAGAGTTCTTTGCATTTGCTTTTATTTAATTAACATGTTTATAGATTAAAATTATATAAATCATGTCAAATTGCATTCTGGTAATGGAGACAATTACTGAATTTGAATTCACTCAAGTATTAACGAAGAATTTGTCCCTATAAGACTTTAAAATTCTAAAACTTAAAATAATGCAATGTTTTTATTTTTAAATAATTTTTAATACTCTTGCATTTGAATGGTGAGATAAACGTAATATTTGAATATGTTAATTGAACACAAAAAAAAAGTAAGGGACTCAATTGTACAAAATACACTTTAATGGATGACAATTATAAATTCAATCCCAAGATTTAATGTTGTATACTAAAATTACATAAATATGTCAAATTGCATTGTGGAAATTGAGACAATTAAAAAAATTATAAAATTTAAATTCACTTGAGTATTAATGAAGAATTACTACTTGTAAGACATTAAAATTCTAAAAATTAAAATAATGCAATGTTCTTATTTTTCACAAATAATTTTTAATTCCATTGCATTTTCAGTGGTAAGATAAACAAAATATTTGAATATGTTAATTTGCCAAAATAAAAGTAATGGACCCAATTGTATAAAATAAACTTTAGTGGATTACTGTTATAAATTATAATCCCAAGTTTCAATGTTAAGTCAAGCATATAGCTCTAGAGCGTAATGGACTAACTTCCTATTACAGTCCATTACATTCACTTTCTTTTAATTAATATGTTTGTACACTAAAATTATATTAATCATGTCAAATTACATTGTGGTAATGGAGACAATTAAAAAAATTTCCAAATTTAAATTCACTTAAGTATTAACCAAGAATTTCTCCCTGTAAGATTTTAAAATTCTAAAAATTAAAATAATGCAATGTTCTTATTTTTTAAAAATTCATTAATACCATTGTTTTTTGAATTGTGTGACAAACGTAATATATAAATATGTTAATTGAACACAGATGAAAGTAAGGACTCAATTGCACAAAATACAATTTAGTAGATCACTATTATAAATTCCAATGCCATGTTTAATGTTGGATTAAGTATATATAGCTCTAGAGCACAGTGGACTAATTTCTTATTAGAGTCTGTTGCATTCATTTCTATTTAATTAACATGTTTGCACACTAAAATTATATTGATCATTTCAAATTGCATTGTGAAAATTAAGATAATTAAAAAAATTACAAAATTTAAATTCACTTGAGTATTAACGAAAAATTACTACCTATAACACATTAAAATTCTAAAAATTAAAATAATGCAATGTTTTTATCTTTTAAATAATTTTTAATTCCATTGCATTTTTAGTGGTGAGATAATCATAATATTTGAATATGTTAATTTGCCAAAATAAAACCAATGGACTTAATTATATAAAATAAATTTTAGTGGATGATTATAATGAATTCCAATCCCAAGTTTCAATATTGGGTCAAGCATATAGCTCTATAGTATAGTGGACTAACTTCTTACTTGAATCCATTGCATTCGTTTTTTTTTTTTAATTAACATGATTCTACAATAAAATTTTATAAATCATGTCAAATTGCATTGTGGTAATGGAGACAATTAAAAAAATTACCAAATTTAAATTCACTTGAGTATTAACCAAGAATTTCTCCCTGTAAAATTTTAAAATTCTAAAAATTAAAACAATGCAACGTTCTTATTTTTTAAAAAATCCCTAATACCATTGCATTTTGAATGGTGCGACAAACATAATATATGAATACATTAATTGAACACAAATGAAAGTAAGGGACTCAATTGCATAAAATACAGTTTAGCAAATCACTATTATAAATTCCAATACCAAGTTTTAATGTTGGATCAAGCATATAGGTCTAGAGCATAGTAGACTAATTTCTTATTAGAGTCTGTTGCATTCATTTTTATTTAATTAACATGTTTGCACACTAAAATTATATTGATCATTTCAAATTGCATTATGAAAATTGAGATAATTAAAAAATTACAAAATTTAAATTCACTTGAATATTAACGAAGAATTACTACCTATAACACATTAAAATTCTAAAAATTAAAATAATGCAATGTTTTTATATTTTTAGTAATTTTTAATTCCATTGCATTTTCAATGGTGAGATAAACATAATTTTTGAATATGTTAATTGAACAAAAATAAAAGTAAGGGACTCAATTGTACAAAGTACAGTTTAGCGGATGACTATTATAAATTCCAATCCCAAGTTTAATGTTGGATCAAGCATCTAGCTTGAGAGCATAGTGGGACAATTTCATAATATAGTTCATTGCATTCGCTTTTATTTAATTAACATATTTGTATACTAAAATTATATAAACCATGTCAACTTGCATTGTGTAAGTGGAGACAATTAAAAAAATTATAAAATTTAAATTCACTTGAGTATTAACGAAGAATTACTACTTGTATGACATTAAAATTCTAAAAATTAAAATGAAGCAATGAGTTTATTTTTTAAATAATTTTTAATTCCATTGCATTTTCAATGAGAAGATAAACCTAATATTTAAATATGTTAGTTTGCCAAAATAAAACCAATTGACTCAATTATATAAAATAAACTTTAGTTGAGGACTGTTATAAATTTCAATTCCAAACTTCAATGTTGGGTGAAGTATATAGTTTTAGAGTGTAGTGGACTAACTTCTTACTTGAGTCCATTACATTTGCTTCTATTTAATTAACATGTTTGCAAACTAAATTTTTATAAATCATGTCAAATTGTATTGTGGTATTGGAGACAATAAAAAAAATTACCAAATTTAAATTCACTTGAGTATTAACCAAGAATTTCTCCCTTTAAGAGTTTAAAATTCTAATAATTAAAATATTGCAATGTTTTTATATTTTTAATAATTTTTATTACCATTACATTTTCAATGGTGAGATAAACATAAATTTTGAATATGTTAATTGAACAAAAATAAAAGTAAGGGACTCAATTGTAGAAAGTACAATTTAGCAGATGACTATTATAAATTCCAATCCCAAGTTTCAATGTTGGATTAAGCATATAATTTTAGAGTGTAGTGGGCAAATTTCTTATTAGAGTTCATTGCATTTGCTTTTATTTAATTAACATATATATACACTAAAATTATATAAATCATGCCAACTTGCATTGTGGAAATGGAAACAATTAAAAGAATTACAAAATTTAAATTCACTTGAATATTAACGAAAATTTATTACCTATAAAATGTTAAAATTCTAAAAATTAAAATAATGCAATGTTTTTGTATTTTTAATAATTTTTATTAGCATTGCATTTTTTGTAGTGAGATAAATATAATTTTTGAATATGTTAATTGGACAAAAATAAAAGGGACTCAATTGTACAAAATACAGTTTAGCAAATGACTATTATAAATCCCAATCCCAAGGTTCAATGTTCAATCAAGCATATAGTTCTAGAGCGTAGTGGGCTAATTTTTTTATTAGAGTCCACCACATTCACTTTTATTTAATTAACATATTTGTACACTAAAATTATATAAATCATGTCAACTTGCATTGCGGAAATAAAGACAATTAAAAAATTACAAAATTTAAATTCACTTGAATATTAACGAAGAATTACTACCTGTAAACATTAAAATTCTAAAAATTAAAATAATGCAATGATTTTTTTAAATAATTTTTAATTCCATCGCATTTTCAATGGTGAGATAAACCTAATATTTGAATATCTTAGTTTGCCAAAATAAAAGCAATGGATTCAATTGTATAAAATAGACTATAATGGATGACTCTTATAAATTACAATTCCAAGTTTCAATGTTGGGTCAAGTATATAGCTTTAGAGCGTAGTGGACTAACTTCTTACTTAAGTCCATTGCATTTGCTTTTATTTAATTAGCATGCTTGCATACTAAAATTATATAAATCTAGTCAGATTGCATTGTGGTAATGGAGACAATACCAAATTTAAAGTCACTTTAGTCTTAACCAAGAATTTCATCTTGTCAGACTTTAAAATGCTAATAATTAAAATAATGCAATGTTTTTATATTTTTCATAATTTTTATTACCATTACATTTTCAATGGTGAGATAAACATAATTTTTGAATATGTCAATCAAATGAAAATAAAAGTAAAGGACTCAATTGTACAAAATACAATATACCGAATGAATATTATAAATTCCAATCTCAAGCTTTAATGTTGGATCAAGTATATAACTCTAGAGCGTAGTGGGCTAATTTCTTATTAGAGTCCATTGTATTTGCTTTTATTTATTTAACATATTTGTACGCTAAAATTATATAAATCATGTCAAATTGCATTGTGATAATGAAGATAGTTAAAAAAATTACCAAATTTAAATTCACTTAAGTATTAACCAAGAATTTCTCCTTATAAGACTTTAAAATTCTAATAATTAAAATAATACAATGTTTTTATATTTTTAATAATTTTTATTACCATTGCATTTTCAATGGTGAGATAAACATAATTTTTGAATATGTGAATTGAATAAAAATAAAAGTAAAGGACTCAATTGTACAAAATACAGTTTAGCAAATGACTATTATAAATTCCAATTCCAAGTTTCAATGTTGGATCAAGCATATAGCTCTAGTGCGTAGTGGGCTAATTTCTTATTAGAGTTCATTGCATTCGCTTTTATTTAATTAACATATTTGTACACTAAAAGTATATAAATCATGTCAACTTGCATTGTGTAAATGGAGACAATTAAAAAAAATTACAAAATTTAAATTTACTTAAATATTAACAAAGAATTACTACTTGTAAGACATTAATCTTCTAAAAATTAAAATAATGCAATGATTTTATTTTTTAAATAATTTTTAGTTCTATTGCATTTTCAATGGTGAGATAAAGCTAATATTTGAATATGTTAGTTTGCCAAAATAGAAGCAATGGACTCAATTGTATAAAATAGACTTTAATGGATGACTGTTATAAATTCCAATTCCAAGTTTCAATGTTGGGTCACCCATATAGCTCTAAAGTGTAATGGACTAACTTCTTACTTGAGTTCATTGCATTCGCTTTTATTTAATTAACATGGTTGCATACTAAAATTATATAAATCATGTCAAATTGCATTGTGGTAATAGAGACAATTAAAAAAATTACCAAATTTAAATTCACTTGAGTATTAATGAAAAATTTCTCCCTATAAGACTTTAAAATTCTAATAATTAAAATAATTTTTTTTATATTTTTTATAATTTTTATTACCATTGCAGTTACTGTAGTGAGATAAACATAAGTTTTGAATATGTTAATTAACCAAAAATAAAAGTAAGGGACTCAATTTTACAAAATACATTTTAGTGGATGACTATCATAAATTTCAATCCGAAGTTTCAATGTTGGATCAGGCATATAGCTCGAGAGCATGGTGGACAAATTTCTTATTAGAATCCATTACATTCACTTTGATTTAATTAACATATTTGTACACTAAAATTATATAAGTTATGTCAACTTGCATTGTGGAAATGGTGACAATTAAAAGAATTATAAAATTTAAATTCACTTAAATATTAACAAAAATTTACTACCTGTAAAACTTTAAAATTCTAAAAATTAAAATAATACAATGTTTTTATATTTTAATAATTCTTATTAGCATTGCATTTTTTTAGTGAGATAAACATAATTTTTAAATATGTTAATTGAACAAAAATAAAAGTAAAGGGCTAAATTGTACAAAATGCAATTTACCGGATGACAATTATAAAATCCAATCTCAAGTTTTAATGTTGGATCAAGCATATAGCTCTAGAGCGTAGTGGGCTAATTTCTTGTTAGAGTCTATTGTATTCGCTTTTATTTAATTAACATATTTGTACACTAAAATTATCTAAATTATGTCAACTTGTGTTGTGTAAATGGAGACAATTAAAAAAATTACAAAATTTAAATTCACTTAAATATTAATGGAGAGTTACTACTTGTAAGACATTAATATTCTAAAAATTAAAATAATGCAATGATTTGATTTTTTAAATAATTTTTAATTTCATTGCATTTTCAATGGTGAGATAAACCTAATATTTGAATATGTTAGTTAGCCAAGATAAAAGCAATGGACTCAATTGTATAAAATACATTTTAATGGATGACTATTATAAATTCCAATTTCAAGTTTTAGTGTTAGGTCAAGCATATAGCTCTTGAGCGTAGTGGACTAACTTTTTACTTGAGTCCATTGCATTCGCTTTTATTTAATTAACATGTTTGCATACTAAAATTATATAAATCATGTCAAATAGCATTGTGGTAATGAAGATAATTAAAAAAATTACCAAATTTAAATTCACTTGAGTATTAACCAAGAATTTCTCCCTGTAAGACTTTAAAATTCTAATAATTAAAATAATGCAATGTTTTTATATTTTTCATAATTTTTATTACCATTGCATTTTCAACAGTGAGATAAACATAATTTTTGAATTTGTTAATTAAATGAAAATAAAAGTAAGAGACTTAATTGTACAAAATACAATTTAGCAGCTAACTATTATAAATTCCAATGCCAAGTTTCAATGTTGGATCAAGCATATAGCTATAGAGCGTAGTGGGCTAATTTCTTACTTGAGTCCATTGCATTCGCTTTTATTTAGTTAACATGTTTGCATTCTAAAATTATATAAATCATTTCAAATTCCATTGTGGTAATAGTGAAGGGTAAAAAAATTACCAAATTTAAATTCACTTGAGTATTAACTAAAATTGGTCCTTATGAGACTTTAAAATTCTAATAATTAAAATAATGCAAGGTTTTTATATTTTCAATAATTTTTATTACCATTGTATTTTCAATGGTGGGATAAGCATCATTTTTAAATATGTTAATTGAACAAAAATAAAAGTATAAGAGTCTATTGTACAAAATACAGTTTAGTGGATGACTATTATAAATTCCAATGTCAAACTTTAATGTTGGATCAAGCATATAACTCTAAAGTGTAGTGTTAGAGTCCATTGCATTCGCTTTTATTTAATTAACATCTTTGTACACTAAAATTATATTAATCATGTCAAATTGCATTGTGGAAATCGAGACAATTAAAAAAATTACAAAATTTAAATTCACTTGAGTATTAACGAATAATTACTACTTGTAGACAATAAAATGCTAAAAATTAAAATAATGCAATGCTTTTATTTTTTAAATAATTTTTAATTCCATTGCATTTTTAATGGTGAGATAAACCTAAGATTTCAATATGTTAGTTTGCCAAAATAAAAGCAATGGACTTAATTGTATAAAATACACTTTAATGGATGATTGTTATAAATTCCAATTCCAATTCCAAGTTTTAATGTTGGGACAAGCATATATAGCTCTAGAGCGTAGTAGACTAACTTCTTACTTGAGTCCATTGGATTTGCTTTTATTTAATTAACATGTTTGCATATTAAAATTATATAAATCATGTCAAATTGCATTGTGGTAATGGAGACAATTAAAAAATTACAAAATTTAAATTCACTTGAGTATTAACCAAGAATTTCTCCCTATAAGACTTTAAAATTCTAGTAATTAAAATAATGCAATGTTTTTATATTTTTAATAAGTTTTATTACCATTGCATTTTTAATCGTGAGATAAACATAATTTTTGAATATGTTAATTGAACAAAAATAAAAGTAAGGGACTCAATTGTACAAAATACAATTTAGCAAATGACTATTATAAATTCCAATCCTAAGCTTCAATGTTGGATCAAGTATATAGCTCTAGAGCATATTGGGCAAATTTCTTATTACAGTCCATTGTATTTGCTTTTATTTAATAAACATGTTTGCATACCAAAATTATATAAATCATGTCAACTTGCATTGTGCAAATGGAGAAAATTAAAAAAATTATAAAATTTAAATTCACTTGAGTATTAACGAAGAATTACTACTTGTAAGACATTAAAATTCTAAAAATTATAATAATGCAATATTTCTATTTTTAAATAATTTTTAATTTCATTGCATTTTTAGTGGTGAGATAATCCTATTATTCGAATATGTTAATTGAACAAAGATAAAAGTGAGGGACTCAATTGTACAAAATGCAGTTTAGCGGATGACTATTTTAAAATCCAATCCCAAGCTTCAATATTGGATCAAGCATATAGCTCTAGAGCGTAGTGAGCTAATTTTTTATTAGAGTCCATTGCATTTGCTTTTATTTAATTAACATATTTGTACACTAAAATTATCTAAATCATGTCAACTTGCGCTGTGTAAATGGAGACAATTAAAAACATTACAAAATTTAAATTCACTTAAGTATTAATGGAGAGTTACTACTTGTAAGACATTAATATTCTAAAAATTAAAATAATGCAATGGTTTAATGTTTTAAATAATTTTTAATTTCATTGCATTTTCAATGGTGAGATAAACTTAATATTTGAATATGTTAGTTAGCCAAGAAAAAAGCAATGAACTAAATTATATAAAATACACTTTAATGGATGACTATTATAAATTCCAATTCCAAGTTTTAATGTTGGGTCAAGCATATAGCTCTAGAGCGTAGTGGACTAACTTCTTACTTGAGTCCATTGCATTCGCTTTTATTTAATTAACATGTTTGCATACTAAAATTATATAAATCATGTCAAATTGCATTGTGGTAATGAAGATAATTAAAAAAATTACCAAATTTAAATTCACTTGAGTATTAACCAAGAATTTCTCTTTGTAAAACTTTAAAATTCTAATAATTAAAATAATGCAATGTTTTTATATTTTTCATAATTTTTATTACCATTACATTTTCAATGGCAAGATAAACATAATTTTTGAATATGTTAATTGAGTAAAAATAAAAGTAAGGAAATGAAGACAATTAAAAAATTATAAAATTTAAATTCACTTGAGTATTAATAAAGAATTACTACTTGTAAGACATTAAAATTCTAAAAATTAAAATAATGAAATGACTTTATTTTTTAAATAATTTTTAATTCCATTGCATTTTCAATGGTGAGATAAACCTAATATTTGAATATCTTAGTTTGTTGAAATAAAAGCAATGGACTCAATTGTATAAAATAGACTTTAATGGATGACTGTTATAAATTCCAATTCCAAGTTTCAATGCTGGGTCAACCATAGCTTTAGAGCGTAGTGGACGAACTTCTTACTTGAGTCCATCGCATTTGCTTTTATTTAATTAATATGTTTTCATACTAAAATTATATAAATCCTGTCAAATTGCATTGTGGTAATAGGGACAATTAAAAAAATTACCAAATTTAAATTAACCTAAGTATTAACCGAGAATTTCTTCCTATAAAACTTTAAAATTTTATAATTAAAATAATGCAATGTTTTTATATTTTTCATAATTTTTATTACCATTTCATTTTCAATGGTGAGATAAACATAATTTTTGAATATATTACTTGAACAAAAATAAAAGTAAGAGACTCAATTGTACAAAATACAATTTAATGGATAATTCTTATAAATATCAATCCCAAACTTCAATGTTGGATCAAGGATATAGCTATAGAGTGTAGTGAGCTGCTTTTTTTTATTAAAGTCCATTGCATTCACTTTTATTTACTAAACATGTTTGCATACTAAAATTATATAAATCATGTCAACTTGTATTGTGGAAATGGAGACAATTAAAACAATTACAAAATTTAAATTCACTTGAGTATTAACGAAGAATTACTACCTATAAGACATTAAAATTCTAAAAATTAAAATAATGTAATGTTTCTATTTTTCAAATAATTTTAATTCCATTGCATTTTCAGTGGTGAGATAATCCTAATATTTGAATATGCTAATTGAACAAAAATAAAAGTAAGGGACTCAATTGTACAAAATACAATTTAGCGAATGACTATTATAAATTCCAATCCCAGGCTGCAATGTTGGATTAAGCATATAACTCTAGAGCATAGTGGACTAATTTTTTATTAGAGTCCATTGTATTCATTTTTATTTAATAAACATGTTTGCATACTAATTATATAAATCATGTCAACTTGCATTGTGGAAATGGAGACAATTAAAAAAATTACAAAATTTAAATTCACTTGAGTATTAACGAAGAATTACTACCTGTAAAACATTAAAATTCTAAAAATTAAAATAATGCAATGTTTCTATTTTTTAAATAATTTTAATTCCATTGCATTTTCAGTGGCGAGATAATCCTAATATTTGAATATGCTAATTAAACAAAAATAAAAATAAAGGACCCAATTGTACAAAATACAATTTAGCGAATGACTATTATGAAGTCCAATCCAGGCTGCAATGTTGGATTAAGCATATAATTCTAGAGCATAGTGGGCTAATTTCTTATTAGAGTCCATTGTATTTATTTTATTTAATAAACATGTTTGCATACTAAAATTATATAAATCATGTCAACTTGCATTGTGGAAATGGAGATAATTAAAAAAATTACAAAATTTAAATTCACTTGAGTATTAACAAAGAATTACTACCTGTAAAACATTAAAATTCTAAAAATTAAAATAATGCAATGTTTCTAATTTTTAAATAATTTTTAATTCCATTGCATTTTCAGTGGTGAGATAATCCTAATATTTGAATATGTTAATTGAACAAAAATAAAAGTAAGGGACTCAATTGTACAAAATACAATTTAGTGGATGATTATTATAAATTCCAATCCCAAGTTTCAATGTTGGATCAAGTATATAGCGTTAGAGCATTGTGGGCTAATTTCTTATTAGAGTCCATTGCATTTGCTTTTATTTAATTAACATATTTCTACCAAGATTATCTTTCTCTAGTTCTTTAACCTTTGTCTCATTTGGAGATAGATGAAGATATTTTTCCAACTATTCTTTTTTTTCTTTTGGATTTGTAATCTTATCAATAAGATCCAATATCAAATTATCTTTTTTTGTAAGGACTAATAAGCCATTGATGGAAAGCTAATTAAGATCAATGACTCCTATGTTTGATGAATTTCCATGGATTCAAACTAATAAAGGTGTATTTATGTGTTTGTCATGGCAAATATAATATTTAGTGTAGCAAAAAAAGTTAATTTCATCATCTTTTGTGTGAATGAATTCTTGCATCCGAAGGAGAAGTCTTATTTGTAAGAAATAAATTGATGATCTCATCCTTCATGAATTAAGCCATTCAATCCTTACAAGATGTGCAAATAAAGATCAATGCTTCATATCTTTGATGAAATTCAATTGATTCAGAGTAACAATTGTGCAAAGACATGCTTGTTGCAATAAATATAATGTTTTACGTACAAAGTGGATTTTATACTTAATCTTAGCCCATTAAACATATCAATCATATTAATAAAGCATTGATCTTCTTTCAAGTTTGAATTCATGTTATTTAGTGAATTTATGCTTACCCAACATTGAAGGTTAGGATTGTTATTTATAATATTCATCCACTAAAATGTATTTTATACAATTAAGTTCATTACTTGTATTTTTTTTAGTTAACATATACAAATATTATATTTTACTCATGATTCAAAATGCAAGGGCATTAACAATAAATTGAATAATCAAAACATTGTGTTTTTTCAACTATTAGAATTTTAAAGTCCTATAAGGATAAATTCTTTGTTAATAATCAGTTGAATTTAAATTTTGGTAATTTTTTTTATTGTCCCCTTTTCCACAATGCAATTTGAAATAATTTTATATAATTTTTTTTTCTACTAACATATTACTTAAGAAAAAGTGAATGCAATGAACTCTAAGAAGAAGNAATTTAGCGAATGACTATTATAAATTCCAATCCCAGCTTCAATGTGATAAGCATATACTCTAGAGCATAGTGGACTAATTTTTTATTAGAGTCCATTGCATTTCATTTATTTAATAAACATGTTTGCATACTAAAATTATATAAATCATGTCAACTTGCATTGTGGAAATGGAGACAATTAAAAAAATTACAAAATTTAAATTCACTTGAGTATTAACGAAGAATTACTACCTGTAAACATTTAAATTCTAAAAATTAAAATAATGCAATGTTTCTATTTTTAAATAATTTTTAATTCCATTGCATTTTCAGTGGTGAGATAATCCTATATTTGAATATGTTAATTGAACAAAAATAAAAGTAAGGACTCAATTGTACAAAATACAATTTAGCGATGACTATTATAAATTCCAATCCAGGCTGCAATGTTGGAGCATATAACTCTAGAGCATAGTGGCTAATTTCTTATTAGAGTCCATTGTATTTATTTTTATTTAATAAACATGTTTGCATACTAAAATTATATAAATCATGTCAACTTGCATTGTGGAAATGGAGACAATTAAAAAATTACAAAATTTAAATTCACTTGAGTATTAACGAAGAATTACTACCTGTAAACATTAAAATTCTAAAAATTAAAATAATGCAATGTTTCTAATTTAAATAATTTTTAATTCCATTGCATTTTCAGTGGTGAGATAATCCTAATATTTGAATATGTTAATTGAACAAAAATAAAAGTAAGGGACTCAATTGTACAAAATACAATTTAGTGGATGATTATTATAAATTCCAATCCTAGCTTCAATGTTGGATCAAGTATATAGCGTTAGAGCGTTGTGGGCTAATTTCTTATTAGAGTCCATTGCATTTGCTTTTATTTAATTAACATATTTCTACCAAGATTATCTTTCTCTAGTTCTTTAACCTTTGTCTCATTTGGAGATAGATGAAGATATTTTCCAACTATTCTTTTTTTCTTTTGGATTTGTAATCTTATCAATAAGATCCAATATCAAATTATCTTTTTTTGTAAGGACTAATAAGCCATTGATGGAAAGCTAATTAAGATCAATGACTCCTATGTTTGATGAATTTCCATGGATTCAAACTAATAAAGGTGTATTTATGTGTTTGTCATGGCAAATATAATATTTAGTGTAGCAAAAAAAGTTAATTTCATCATCTTTTGTGTGAATGAATTCTTGCATCCGAAGGAGAAGTCTTATTTGTAAGAAATAAATTGATGATCTCATCCTTCATGAATTAAGCCATTCAATCCTTACAAGATGTGCAAATAAAGATCAATGCTTCATATCTTTGATGAAATTCAATTGATTCAGAGTAACAATTGTGCAAAGACATGCTTGTTGCAATAAATATAATGTTTGATGTAGACACAAAATTTAGTTTTATAATCACTTTGTGTGAATTACTCTTTACAATGAGTAGAGAAGCCTTCTTTACCACAAATGAAGTGATAATCTTGTCATTCAACCAATGAACCATTCAAACCATGTAAGAAAAGCTAATCAAGATAAATGACTTGTATGTTTAATAAACTTCAATTGATTTAGATTACCAATGGTGCATTAATAACCTTGTCATTATGGATCTAATAATAGGTGTTGATAGAAAATTTAATTTCATGATCATTTTGTGTGAATAACTCCTTACAATGAAACATGAAGCCTTGTTACTAAGAAATGAAGTAATGATCTCATCTTTATGGCAATGAACCATTCAAACCATGTAGGAAAAGTTAATTAAGTATAATGACTAATATGTTTGATGGATTTCAATGGATTTAGACTTGTAAAGGTGTATTAACATACTTTTCTATAATCTTTAAGAAAAATTTTAAATGTTTAACATGTTATTTAATGGTATTAGAAAACACCGAGACATCATCAATATAAACAATCATAAATGTTTAATAAACATTAAATATTTCATTCATTATCTTTTGAAATTCAAAAGGTGTGTTTTTTAACTAAACGACATTACATTCCATTCATTATGACCAAATAGAACTATAGATGTTTTCTTATATTTATCTCTTTCATGAATTTGGACTTGTCAATAACCAGATTTAGCATCAATTTTGAATATATTTAAGCTTTATAATGCCTATTAAGCAAATCTTTCTTATTAGGTATAGGATACGTAATCCATCTCAAGGCTTTTATTTAAAGGCTTGTAATTAATTACTAATCTTGGTACTCCTTTTTCCAATTCAACTGCATTTCCAACATATAAAGCATGGCAACTCTAAGGACAATTACTTTTTCTAATATGTCTTTTCTTTAAAAGATCATTTATTTCTTTTTAGATATTTCTAATGTCTTGATCTCATAACAATGGATCTAACTTTCTTTCGAATCAAGCATTCATTAAAAGTCATTTCATAAGGTAGTTCTACTATGTGCTTCTTTCTATTCTAAAAAGTCATAGGAACATCTGAACAAACCATGGTTTCTAGCTTTTTTTACTTGAATAATAGGAGTATTAATTTTATTCATTTAGATGTTTTCTTTTTATTTCAGAAAATAAAGATTGAATAAATCTCCTTTTTCTTTTAATATGTTTTTAAACTACATCTATCTCTTTATACTAAGGAGTAGATACAAACTTAAAGCCAATAAGATTTCTATTTACTTTGAAATAAATCCCTTGATCACTAATCTCCTTTATAAGATATAACATAAAAAAAATGGGATTTTCAAAAATAACATCTTGGGATAAATTTGTTACAAGATAAAAAGGAATTTTAATACAAATTTCTTTACTACATATGGCAGCTTGTGATAGCTTGTATCTTGTAATAAGCTTACTTTTATCAATAATGTTTAATACTTCTATACTTTTTGAAAAGTATTTTGAAAATACTATTTCTTCATTAATATAGTTTATATTTGCACCTAAGTTTATTAAAATAATAGTAGAAAATATGTATTCTTTGTCAATTATAATTGTAATCTTTGTATGTCGTTTATGTTAATAACCTTATCAATAAGATTGACATGTTAAAGAGCTCATAATTCCTCTTTTAATGAGGTATCTTGTATATCTAAAGAGTCTTTGATCTTTTCAAACATAGTTTGTATGATTATAATCCTTTCTTTAAATTCCTTTATCTTAGATTTTATTTAATTAATTTCAACTTTAAACTCACTTATAAAAGGCTTTAATTCTTTAGTTTTTAAATTAAAATGATTATTTCTAATTCTTTGAATCACAATTTTTAAACTATACCATTCATCTAGTTCTTTAATCTTAGTATCCTTTTAAGCCAAATGAAGATATTTTTCTAATTACTCTTTTTTACTTTGGATTTGTTATTTTATCGATAAGATCCAAAATCAAATTATCTATTTTTGCAAAACTAATAACTTCTTACTTTTACATATTTGTTTGATAATAGTTGCATTGTCCGTTACAATTATTATCTTAATTAGTATCTAAGGTAGCTTCTTCCTCAAGAAGGTCTACTTCTAAATTTGATTTTCCTAGCTCACTTTTTGATAAGAAAATATAAATTAGTAATTTCTTAAGGTCTTCTTTTATAGATAACTCTTGAATTTTTTACTTCATTTTACATTTATTAGATTAATGCCTTTTCTTCCTGCATTTATAATAGATTATTGTTTGTCTTTTCTTTTGGAATTAAGCTTCCTCTTGGATTTTTCCTCTTTCTTTTCCTTTATATAAAAGGTTTATCTTTTTTTTTTGAGCTATGGGTTTATAACCTTTTTTCTTGACTTTTCTAGAATAATCCATGGGTGGATAATCCATTTGTTTGTAGAAATTTTGCTAATTGAGGGTCAAAATTACCCTTTGATTTTGCAGCAACATCATCATATGATAGAGTATATAATAAACATCTGACGTTCCAACATTCCATCGAGATTCCATTCTACTATGCTACTATCATTATGCTAAACATAACTATACCCAAGTTGTTCCTTTAATAAAAGGTTGGTTAGAGTTGGCCTTGGATAATATAATTTAGTAGGGACCTTATTAAAAGTTATTTGTTAATGTTTATCATTTCCATCTCATAAGAAGGCATGGATCTTTTTGTTCTAATAAAAACATTTCTTGAAGTTGATCTATATATTCTTTAGATTTTTCTTCTTTTTTAATCTATTTCTCTTTTCCTAAAACAATGAATTCCTTTTCTTTTAGTCCAAGGTTCCTTAACCTCTCAACTATTTTCATCAAATTTTGTTTACTCTGAATTTTTACCTAACATATTGTAGCTTACTTCTTCTAAAGGCAAGGGTTTAAATAAAACCCATTTTTCTATTTCTAGTTTAACTAGAGGTTTTGCAGCCTGTACAACAATTTCTTCTATCTTTTCCTTAACTTGGCTAAGTTGGTTGCTTATTAACTGAAGATATAGATTGGTATAATTTTTCTGCAAAATTACAACACAAGTTATAGGTTTGACTTTATATGGAAAATCTATAACCTCACTATCCTCAAATTTTAGACTTAAATTTAGAGCAAAAAGGTGGACACTATAACCCTTTTTCTTTTCTTTGTAATGTATTCTTAATAAGTTTTTTCAAGAATCATACACTCTTTTGGGGTTGAAAAATTAGGAAAAAAAAGTTTCTTGATCTTATAAACCCTTTCTAAGTGAGTAAAGATATCAAATTTCCCCATTTCTCTAATTTATTGTTTATGACGTTTAATTCAGAGTTCCTATTCTCTCTCCTCAAAAGTAATAAAAAATAATTTTCCTTTTACAATATTTTTATAAAAGTAAAATAACTTTTTTACTTTTTCTTCCTCCTCATTTACAATTATAAGGACGTAAAGACTATTATCTTTATCTTGATATCCCAAATCAAACAAAGAAGGAGATCTACGCCTAAAAGTCTAACTAGATGTTTCAAGTGATTCATTAACCACTAAAGCAGTAGTTGGGGGTGGAAAGTCAACTTTATATGGAGGTTGACTAACATACCTTTTGGTTCTTATTCCTTGCAGTTCTATAATAGGTATTGAAAAGGGAGAGTATCTAAGTTTAACCATATCTTTTCCTTTTTTGAGGTCTAACCTTATACTTTGGGATGAAGCAAATCTAATTTTGACATCCTTATCCTTATATTCAATAATTTCTTCCATTTGTCGATTTACCTATTCAATAGGTTCAACTATTTTTTCTATAGTCCACCTTTTGGGTAGCTTAATTTAATCCCATGTAATGGCTTAAGGAATTGAAACATTAACTTTTAGCCTATTAGTCAAAAATAATATTGTAGTTCATTTATCTACATATTTTGAAGGAATTTCTTGAATTCCTAAAATAGTAGTGTTCATGACTTTATAATGAATCTTATAAATAAGTTTCAAGTTTTTTGAAACTAGCATCATATCAAATCCTTTATCTTTATGTCTAGGCATAAAGCATGAACCAAATTTGGATTTAACAAGGATAACGCAAATGTTAGAAAATAAGAGAACCAAATAGATCTGTTACTTAAACCTGATTCAGCTACTCCTAATAGGGAGTTATGGAACTGATTTTATCTTTTATCTCTAACAAAAATAATTGTTGAGCTATTTAAACTCAATCATTGTAGGCTTTAAAGCTACCTGAACCATTCCTATATGTATGAATTTATATTTTTGTTGATGAGAACTAATAAGTTCTTTTGACAATAAGAAGAAAGTCATTGTAACTCTAAGTTAAAGGTAATACTTCTTCTATAGTTTTGAAAACATAATATATTTTTAAAAAGAAACTTCCTTGTTTACAAACATAGGAAGATGAGGACAAAGGGAAAGTCCAATTTTGTAAATAACTATTATTTAAATTTTCATTAATAACTATTTTTTTATTTATATTTCTATTAAAACTATTACTTCTAAATAGACAATTAGGTCTCAATCTAGTCATACTTTATAGTATCACTGTCAATGATTTGTGCTACTATTCTTTAATGCCTAATCACAACTAACATAAGCAATAAAATGATGAGAAACTAAGAGATAATACATGGAAGGTTTCAAAGGATGTAAGAGATCTATTGCATATTCCAAAAGGTCCAATGATGAGAAGTTTAGAGATGATGCATGGAAGGCTTCAAAGGATGCAAGACGTCCATTGCACATTCTAAAAGGTCCAATAACACAAGGTTGAGCCAAAAAGATGAAAGAAATAATAAATGGGATGATTGAGGACATTCAGGCCAACCAAACTATAAATGGTGTGAATTTAAGTTTGAAAGAAAGTCAAGGACTTATTAATATGATTGAAGTGCTTAATGGGTTAAGGCTAAATAATAGCATTCAATCCTAAATAAGAGTTTATGCTAAATAAATGATTGTTATAAAAGTGAAAGTTTTTGTTATAAGAATTTGTCATAAAAAGGAGTTTATACTAAATAAGGATTTGTCCTAAATAGGAATTGTGCCTATTTAGAATTGGTGTCTTAGCTTATAAATAGACACCTCCTTGTAAGTTTTGAAAAATCAGACAATTTTGAGAGAAATAAAAAATAAGGGTTTTCTCCTTTGGTTCTTTGAAATCTTAAGAACTTACCAAAAGTACCTCTTCTTGTGGCATTCAACTCGACTTATCAATCCTAATTCCTTTCTTTTCTAGAGTGTGGTCTCCATATCCTTCTTAAATACCCTAGGTACATGTTCTTTTGAATGTTAGGTCTAGAGTTTATGTAATTAAAGTCTAATTTAACATTCTTGGTTATTCTTTAATTTCTTGTGTACATTAGGTCCCTAATTCATATCTTTTTAAGGGGTTTTTTGTTGGGCTCAATGGTCCTTTCCTTTATGGATATATAGCCTTAACCTTTTTTTTTTTGGGCCACAACCTAAAATAATTAGAATAGGTATAAATACTCCTTTTTGTCTAAAAAAAACTAATCAACCTATAGATAGAGAGAAAAGGAGGCTACCAAAAGAGAGCGAAGAAAAAAGGCAGTGTTCTTTCCTTTTATGTTTGGAAGGGAAATCAGTGTCCAATCAAGCTAAAACTTAGATAGTTGATATATGACGTTTGGTTCTTAATTCTGAATGGTGGAGATTGTGTTTCGAGTACATTAAGTCTTGCTTCTCTTTAGTTTTTCGTAGGTCTATACTTTGGGCAATTTTCTGCTTGAAGTTTTGATCAATTATGTACTCGGAGGATTTTTTTGTGGTCCGATCAAGCTGATTTTTGGTCAGTAGTTAGAGGACACATATATCTTCTTTATAACAGTTAGATTGTGTTTTTATGATCTATAAGGGTAGGTTTTCCGTTAGAGTTGAGGCCTCTTAATTCTTGTGACATTATGTTCTCTCATCTACGACAAAGTTGGTAATCTATGTGGATGAATATTGATCCATGGTCCAACTAAGATAAAATCTGGATAGCTCATAGGAGACATTTGGGAATTCATTTTAAATGGCTGGATTACTGCCTTAAGGTGTTGAATTGTAGTTATTAGAACATGGTTGGCCTATTTTGCTCAACTCATTAGTCTATCATTTAGTCCAAATTGAATTTATTTAATCTGTTTGATGTAATTGAGGTTATGTACCTCTATTGTACTCACTTGATTATAGTGGAGTTGACATTTGGCACGGAGTGTCTTATAGTTTTTTCCCATTTTTTGATTTGGATGGGTATTCCATGTAAAAATTAGTGTGTTCTCTTACATGATTTATTTGGATTGTCATATTTGTTATTTAATCATCTTCTCATAGGTTCAAGCAAGCAAGAGAAGTTTCTTGGGCTATTCATACTACACTGTCTCCTTCTTTCATCAGAATGGTATCAGAGCTTGGTTAGTGTATTTGGCTCATTTGAATGATGGAGTTGAACATGAATAAATTGGTTTGTTTGAATGGCATGAATTATCATATATAGAGGAGTAAAATGAAGGATCTCCTATTTGTAAAGAAATTGCATTTGCCAGTGTTGCTACTACAAAACCTAAGTCTAAGACTAATGAAGAATAAGAATTTAAGCATCAATAGGTTTGTGGTTTTATATAGCAATTTGTTAATGATAATGTTTATAATCACATTTGCAAAGAGATACATGTATAGACTTTGTGGAACAAACTTGAGACTTTGTATACTTCAAAGTCTTGTAATAACAAGTTGTTCGTGTTAAAGAAAATGATGCATCTAAAATATAACAAAGGGAGTTCAGTTGCTGACCACTTGAATGAGTTTCATGGTCTTATTGATCAGTTGTCAAGCATGAGCATTAAGTTTGATGACGAGATTCTTAGGTTATGGTTACTTGCTACTTTACCTGATTTTTAGGAGACTTTTTGAATCTCACTCGCTAATTTTACCTCCTGAAGAATTTAGAGAAAAGAATTGTGATAACTTTCGATGATTTTGTACTAGGATTACAAAGCTATTTATAGGGCTTCTACGAATGCTAATTAAGAAAAAAAAACAGATTTGTAAAATATAGTTATAATCCCACAAATCAAGGGATATTGATAAATCATAATCCCACAAATTAAGGGATACTGATAAATCATTTCCTAACTAATCATTTATAATTATTTCCTAATAATTAGGACCAAAAATCAGGATTAAATATTCCCAATAATCAAATCCTAAAAATCAAGATAATTCAACACTCTCCCTCAAGCTGAGGAATAGATGTCTTCCATTCCCAACTTGGAGATTATTTCATGAAAGATCCCGCCATTAAGTCCTTTGGTTAGCACATCAGCTAGTTGATCTCTGGAGGGTATGTAGGACATGCTGATCAACCCCTCTTCTATCTTTTCTTTGATGAAATGCCTGTCAATTTCAATATGTTTTGTCCTATCATGCTGTACGGGATTATGAGCGATATTAATTGCTGATTTATTGTCACAATACAGCTTCATAGGACCCTCCCACTTGATTTTCAAATCTTCTAGGATGATTTTAAGCCATAATAGCTCACATATTCCTTGGGCCATTGCTCGAAATTCTGATTCAGCACTTGATCTGGCAACTACATTTTGTTTTTTACTCCGCCAAGTCACTAAATTTCCACCAAGAAAAGTGCAATAACCAGATGTCAACCTTCTATCCACCATAGATCCTGCATAGTCAGCATCGGTATAAGCTTGCAGCACTAGTTTTTGATTTCTTTTGAATAGGACTCCTTTTCCGGGACTTCCTTTTAAATAATGGAGCACTCAATTGACGGCTTGTAAGTGTGATTCTCTTGGGTCATGCATAAATTGACTAATCACACTTACTGAATATGCAATATCAGGCCTAGTATGAGCCAAATAGATGAGTTTTCCAACTAATTTTTGATACATTTCTTGATCTACAGCAGGTTCTTCCTTTGCCTCCCCAAGCCTTTTATTAGGCTCAATAGGTGTAGCTACTGGTTTACAACCAAGTTTTCCAGTTTCCTTCAAGAGATCAGTCACATACTTCTGTTGTGAGACAAAAATTCCTTGTCTAGAGTAAGAAACTTCAATGCCAAGAAAGTATTTGAGTCTTCCTAACTCTTTTATTTCAAACTCTTTAATCAAACATTGTTTTAGCTGTTGTTTCTCCTCATCATCATCCCCTGTGACAATAATATCATCAACATACACTAAAAGTGCTGTCACTCTCCCTCTTGTCGAATGCTTAATGAAGAGGGTATGATCACCTTGACTTTGTTTGTAGCCTGAAGCTTTCATAACTCTAGAAAATCTCCCAAACCAGGCTCTAGGTGATTGCTTGAGCCCATATAGTGCTTTCCGTAATCTACATGCTTTATTTGTTGTCTTTTCTCCTTCAAATCCTGGTGGAATACTCATGTAAATCTCCTCTTCTAGGTCTCCATGTAAGAATGCATTCTTCACATCATACTGTTGAAGTTGCCAATTAAAATGAGTTGCCAAGGAGAGTAAAATCCTCACAGTGTTCATCTTTGCCACCAGAGCAAATGTCTCCTGATAATCTACTCCATAAGTCTGAGTATAACCCTTTGCCACCAATCATGCTTTATATCTTTCAAGAGAACCATCAGCTTTATATTTCAAGGTAAAAACCCATTTACAACCCACAAGATTCTTCCCCTTAGGTTTTTCGACAATCTCCCAAGTCTGATTTTTTTCTAGTGCGTTCATTTCTTCTCTCATTGCATTTCTCCATTCTTCTTTAGACAATGCTTCAGGTAAAGTACTTGGAATAGAAAAGGTGTTTAGACTCACAATGAAATTTTTATGAGATGGTGATAGGCGGTTAAGTGACACATAGTAAGATAGTGGATATAGGGATCGCTTTGTGCACTCTCTAGTACCTTTTCTAACAGCAATGGGAAGATGTAAGTCATTTTCTAGCATATCAATTGATGGTTTATGTAAAGGAGAGTCGGAACTTACTGGAAATTCATTTGCAAAACCCAGATGGGAATCTTGAACTTGTGTTTGGTCTGGAATTGTTGTATTTCTTGAGTATACCTGAGGAAATCTCATAGAGTCATAAATATGGGGAGATATGAGAGTGGACTCTTGTTCCAGAATAGGCTCAATTGTAGAGAATGAGTCCGGGATTGAAGTAGCATGAACGGATTCATCAGAAACTGATTTATGAGGGGCCCGTTGATCAAAGTTAGAGGCTGATTGGTCAGAAGTTGATTGATCAAGGATTGGTTGAACAAAAGTGGAAGCCCAGATTGGAAGATTATTAGGAGGTAAGTCAAGATTAAGGTCATCAAAGTCTTTATCTTCAATTAATGACTTCTCCCCTTGAAGATAAGACTGTGGAAAGTAAGGTTTATTTTCTACAAATGTAACATCGACTGATATATAGGTTTTTCGAGAGGGAGGATGATAACATTTATACCCCTTTTGTGTAGAGGAGTAACCAAGAAAGACACATTTGATTGCTCTAGGATCTAGTTTTTCCCTTCGCTGATTATGAACATGTACAAATGAGGTGCAACCAAAGATTCTAGGTATGAGATTATTTGTTGTCCTGAAATGGGGATAAAAGCTAGAAAGAACTGTCATAGGAGTTTTGAAATCTAATACTCTTGATGGCAATCTATTAATCATGCATGTAGATGTAAGGACAGTTTCCCCCCAATAAAACTTAGGGACATTTCCATGAAACAATAATGCTCGAGTAGTGTTAAGCAAATGACCATTTTTTCTTTCAGCCACCCCATTTTGCTGTGGGGTGTTTACACAAGATGACTCATGGATGAACCCTTCCTTTTGGAAGTATCTTGACAAAGTCTGATTAAAGTAGTCTTTAGCATTATCTGATTGAAAGCGCTTAATTTTAACTCCAAATTGATTTTGAACCATAGAATTAAAATTAGGAATAATACTACTTACATCAGATTTGTGTTTGAGTAAAAATATCCATGTGACCCTAGTGCAATCATCGATTAAAGAAACGAACCATTGAGCCCCTGAGATATTTGGAATTGTGGAGGGTCCCCAAATGTCACTGTGAATCAAATCAAAAGGATGAGAACTTCTTTTGTTGTTTATAGGAAAAGATACACGGGTGTACTTAGCAAATTCACAAGTATTACATTGGAATTGACTTATATCTAATCCTTTAAACAAAGAAGGAAACATGATCTTTAAGACACGGAAAGATGGATGCCCAAAACGAAAATGGTAAAGCCAAATGACATCCTTATTTGAAGTACTAAGAAATGATAAGGGTGAATTGTTCATGACTTTCTTTGAAATACTTGGCATCTCAAGATAATACAACCCATTCCTTTCCTTAGCAAGTCCAATCTTCCTCTCCGAATCCTGTTCCTGAAAAACATAGTAGGTAGGGTAAAACATTGCATAACATTTGAGGTCGTTGGTGAGCCTTTGTATAGAGACTAAGTTGGCTGATAGTTTCGGCACATGGAGAACATCTTTTAGAGTGAGAATAGGTGTAATATAAATATCACCAACTCCTGAAACAGTAGCCATAGAGCCATCTGCCACTACTATTTTCCTATTCCCTGGACATGGGGTGTAGGTAATAAAAAATGTGCAGTGTGAGTCATGTGATCAGTGGCACCTGAGTCTATTATCCAAGCTTCACTTGAGAGTTTTTCTGAGGCATTTAGACTAAAAGAGAATGGAGACTTACCTGAGAGTGCTAAGGAACATGCACTAGAGGGTTTATCAAGAGACCCTAAAAGCCCTTTAATTCTTTCAATTTCCTCATTGCTGAAGGATTCTTTCACCTGTCCTTCACTGTGATTGATTTGCTGGCTAGTGTGTTCAATTAAATGAGCCTGGGGCCTGGGCTGTCCTCCTTTGTTTCCCCACCCTCGGCTTGAGGTTGCTGGTTTTCCATTCAACTTCCAGGAACGTTCCTTTGTATGCCTTGGCTTCTTACAGTGGGTACACCATAAACTATCTCGATTATCCCTCCATGTAGGCCTCGAAGTATCCACCTTTCCTCTTTCTTGTGTTGACACATTGCGAGTTACTAATGCTGAGCCTTCCATAGCTTGAGGCTCTAACATTACTCCCCTTCGACTTTCTTCTGCCCGAATTAGAGAGATTGTCACTTCCAAAGAAGGGATTTCTTCCTTCCCAAGTATTTGAATCCTAACTTGGTCAAATTCAGAATTAAGACCTGCCAGGAAATCAGATACTCGATCCTTCAATGAAGGTTTTTAGAGTTGCAGCATCATCCGCACACTTCATCTCAAATACTCGATAATGATCGAGTTCTTGCCATAGATTTTGAAGGGAATTGGCATATTCCGTCACCGTTTTGCTCCCTTGTTTTGTTGCATTTGTCTTTACCTTGATTTAATATACTTGTGCTGCATCTCGAGCCTTTGAATAAGTCCTACGAATAGATTCCCAAATCTCCTTTGCAGTTTTGAGAAACATACATGTATCACTTATAGTTGGATCCATTGAATCCCAAAGCCATGACATAATCATTGAATCTGCCTCATCCCATGCGTTGAATGTGGGATCTTCTGGTGTTAGACCTGTTCCGAGAAGATGACTGAGTCTTCCTTTACCCTTTAAATAGGTCTTGACGAATTGAGACCATTTGAGATAATTCTTTTCATTCAACCTATAAGTTACTCTCACATTTTGTAGATCTCCAGTCATATGGTTGGTGTTAGACTCCTCATTTTGACCCAAAGTATTTCCAATCAATTTTGTCTCAGACATGGATAATTCCAGGTACAAAGAAAGTACTTGGAAAGGAAGGACAAAAAAAAACAGAAACAATAAAGGCTGCAAGTGAATTAGGTTTTAGGGCAAGAATTGGGACAAGTTTAGAAGCGAGAGAGGAAAAAATATAGCTAAAGAGATCACAATAATAATAGCTGCGATCAGATTGTTAAAGACAAAGGCAAACCCAACAATAAAGGCTGTGATTGGAAGATTATTGTATCAATGAAGGATGCACTGCAACACTATCTCAGAAAAATGAGCCTAAAGCTCTGATACCATGAAGAATTTAGAGAAAAGAATTGTGATAACTTTCGATGATTTTGTACTAGGATTACAAAGCTATTTATAGGGCTTCTACGAATACTAATTAAGAAAAAAACAGATTTGTAAAATATAGTTATAATCCCACAAATCAAGGGATATTGATAAATCATAATCCCACAAATTAAGGGATACTGATAAATCATTTCCTAACTAATCATTTATAGTTATTTCCTAATAATTAGGACCAAAAATCAGGATTAAATATTCCCATTAATCAAATCCTAAAAATCAAGATAATTCAACACCTCCGATGGTGTTTTATCATTGGAACTTGTAAAGGGTGGTGTGTTGAATAAGGAGATGAGAAGAAAATCTCAAGGTTCACCATCATCCAAATTAGAGGTTTTAATTACTAAAAATAAGGGGAGAAGTCAAGAAAAAGGAAATGGTAAAAAGGGTATAAGTAAGAGTCAAAGTAAGTCAAGATCTAAGTATAAGAATGTCCAGTGTCATTATTATGGGAAAATGGGTCATATTAAAAAAAAGTGCTACAAGTGGAAGAGAGAAAATAAAGATGGCAATGATAAGCACGAGAAGAAAAATGTGAGTAATGATTGTGTTGCTACTACATCCACTTCTGGTACTAGTGACCTCATTATTGTTTGTGATGAGATTATGATTAATTTAACATCTCATGAGATTGATTAGGTCATAGATATTGGTGCTTCTCTTCATGTTACTTTAAGAATGGAATTCTTCACAACATATACTCCTGGTGATTTTGGAGTTTTGAAGATGGGTAATAATGGCTTAATAGAGGTCATTGGCATTAGTGATGTTTGCTTAAAGACCAACAAAAGAGCACCATTGACATAAAGGGATGTTAGACATGTCTTTGATATTTGTTTGAATTTGATTTTGATGGGAAAGCTAGATGATAAAGGTTTTTGCAATACTTTTAGTGATGGCTAGTAGAAGTTTACTAGAGGCTCCTTAGTTGTGGCACGGGGTAAGAAATGCTCCAATTTATATCTCATATAAGCTGTTATCTTTAAAGATGTTGTAAATGCAACAGAGAATGATAATTCTATTGAAATATGACATAAGAAATTTGGTCACATGGGTGAAAAGAGAATGAATTGTTTAGCAAGAAAGAACCAACTTCCAGACATAAAGAGTGCAGTTTTAAAGAAGTGTCCTTATTGTTTTGTTAGGAAATATAATATAGTTACAATTAAGAGTCACTTAACTTCGAGAAAACCAGAGTTGCTTGAAATAATGCATTTTGATATGTGTGGTCTCTTGAAAGTATGCTCACCTAGTGGTGCTTTCATTTTGTGACCTTTATTGATGATCACTCAAGGAAGCTTTTGGTTTATGTTTTGAAGACTAAAGATCAAGTCTTTAATGTATTTAAATAATTTCATGCCTTTATTGAGAGACAAACTAGTAAAAAGCTAAAATGTGTTTGCATTGATAATAGTGGTGAGTACAGTGGTTCATTTAACGAGTATTGCAGAGAGTATGGGATTAAACACCAAAGGACACCTCCCAAGACACCACAGTTAAATGGTTTAGCAGAAAAGATGAACAAAATGCTAATTAAGAGAGTTAAATGTCTTTTTTCATATGCAAAATTACCTAGATCCTTATAGGGTGAAGCCTTGAATACAATGACACATGTAATTAATTTGTCTCTTAGTGTTCCACTATAAGGTGATGTTCTAGATAGAGTTTGGTTTGGTTTGGTAAGGAAGTCTCTTATGACCATTTACAAGTCTTTAGCTATAAAGTTTTTGTTCATGTCTCAAAAGATGAAAGAGGGAAGTTAGATGTCAAGCCTTGGCAATGTATCTTTCTTAGTTATGGTGAAGATGACTTCGGGTACTATTTATATGATCTAATTGAGAAAAAGGTTATAAGAAGTAGAGATGTGTTTGTTAAGGATCAAAACATTGAAGACATTGAAAAGTCAATTCCTCAAGTTAATGATAATCTTGTTGATATTGTTCCACTCCCTCATACACCTCTAAGTGATCTTATTGATATTTATAATGATGTTTAAGAACATAATGAGAATGTTTAATAGGATCATAATATATAGGGTGCAGGTGATATTGATGCTCTTATAAAAAATCATCCACACACACCTCCACCTTCATTTCAGTTATGGAGGTCCAATATAATTCTAGCGCCTTCTACTCAGTACTCTCCCAATGAGTTTGTGATGTTAACTAATAGGGGAGAACTTGAGTGCTATACAAAAGCAATTAAAAGTGAGTATAGGTAGCACTAAATAGATGCCATGATAAATGAGATGAAATCCTTATATAATAACTCTACTTATGAGTTAGTAAAGTTACCTATAGATAAGAGGACTTTGAAGAATTGGTGGATTTACAAAATAAAGCAAGAAGAAAATATTTTACATCCATGATATAAAGCCAAATTGGTTGTCAAGGGATTCAATCAGAAACAAGGCATTGACTTTGAAGAGATCTTCTCATTAGTGGTGAAAATGTCTTCTATTTGAGTTGTGTTGAGTTTGGTTGCTAGCCAGGACTTAAAGATCAAGCAAATGGATGTGAAAATAGCTTTTCTACATGGTGACTTCAAAGAAGAAATTTATATGGAACAACCATAGGGTTTTGAGGTGAAAGGAAAAGAGGATTATGTGTGTAAGTTAAAGAAAAGCTTGTATGGCTTGAAACAAGCTCTAAGACAATGGTATAAGAAGTTTGAGTCTATTATGGGGGAGCAAGGCTGTAAAATGACTACTTCTGATCATTATGCTTTTGTTCAAAGATTCACTGACGGTGATTTCATCATTTTACTGCCTTATGTTGACGATATGCTTATTATTGGTCGTAATGCTTCTAGAATTGACAAGTTAAAGCAAAAGTTGAGCAAGTCCTTTGCCATAAAGGACTTGGGACTAGCAAAGAAGATCCTCAACATGTCAATCACTTGGAATAGAAAAAAGAAAAGGTTATATCTATCTCAAAAGCAGTACATTAAAAAGGTGTTTTAGAGGTTTAACATGGATAATGCTAAAGTGGTGAGCACTCCTTTTGCTACCCATTTTAAATTATCCATTAACCAATGTCCTTCAATAGAGAAAGAGAAGGAAGAGATGCAAAAAGTTCCTTTTGCATCCATTAACCAATGTCCTTCCATAGAGAAAGAGAAGGAAGAGATGCAAAAAGTTCCTTTTGCATCCATTAACCAATGTCCTTCCATAGAGAAAGAGAAGGAAGAGATGCAAAAAGTTCCTTTTGCATCAACTTTTTACATTAGTTGTGGGTAATTTGAAGTATGCAATGGTGTGCATAAGACCTGATATAGCTCATGCAGTTGGTATAGTTAGTTAGCCCTTTTCAAATCTTGGTAAAGAGCATTGGAATGCAATGAAGTGGATAATGAGATATTTGACTCCAAAAAGTTTACTTTGGGTTATGTGATTACTCTTGTAGGGGGAACAGTGAGTTAACAACTTCAATTGCAAAAGTGTGTTGCATTGTTTACTATAAAGGTAGAGTTTATTGCAATAATTAGAGTGTCTAAAGAGTTGCTTTCAATGAAAAGGTTTATGAAGGAACTTGATTTTATACAATCAAATTATGTGTTCTACTGTGATAGCTAGAGTGTCACCCATCTTGGTTAGAATCCAACCTTTCATGCTAAGTCAAAACATATTAAAATACAATATCATTGGATACAGGATATTCTTGATTTTAAACAGCTGACACTTGAAAAAATTCATACAAATGATAATGTTGCTAATATGATGACAAAGATATTGCCAAGATGAAAATTTGAGTTGTGTTGTTCATTGACTAAGATGACCAATATCTTCACATAGTCGGGAAGGGGAGAATAATTGGGCTCATTGGTTCTTTCCTATGTGAATATATAGCCTAAATATTTTTTTATTTTTTATTATTTTTTTAGGGCCATAACCCAAAATAATTAATGTGGGTATAAATACCCTTTTTTGGCTAAAAAAAAAACCTAATCAACTAGTAGAGAGAGAAAAAGAGGCTGCCAAACAAGAGTGAGGAAAAGGGGCAGTGTTCTTTCCTCTTACATTTGGAAGGGAAATTAGTGTCTAATCAAGCTAAAACTTGGATAGTTGATAGAGGACATTTGATTCTTAATTTTGAATAGTAGACATTGTGTTTTAGGCATAGTAAGTCTTGCGTCTCTTCAGTTTTTCGTAGGTCTATATTCTAAGTGATTTTCTGCTTGCAATTTTGATTTTTCCCCTTTTTTGATTTGAAAGGGTTTTCCGCATAAAAATTGGTGTATTCTCTTGTGTGATTTATTTAGGTTGTCATATTTATTATTCAATCATCTCCTCACAAGTTCAAGCAAGCAGGAGAAGTTTCCTAGGCTATTTATACTACACTACCCCCTTCTCCCATCATTTTTACCATTAATTGGTATCAGAGCCCAACTTTAAATCAAGTTAGATCCATTAATTCTTCAATTTGATGCCTTGTGATTTATTTATTTCTATTTAGTTTGTCTATTAAGTGCATTACCATTCAAATACACTAATTTGTTCATTTGCAATCCTTCTTACTTTGCTTATTTATTTAAGATCATAATTATCAAAATGTACTATTTTCTATTCCACTTGTTATCTCTAAATATTCTATTGTTATTTTGTGTTGATCAAAAGAAAAAAAAAAAAAGAAGAATAAAAAAAAGGCATCAAATTTAAGCTATTAATAAAAGTTAAATAGTTTACTTATATTGGCCACAATAATAATATAGTTTTCTTAACTCCAACTCTTTCATCTATTTTCTTGTTATGCCATTCAAGTTTGTTCTCTAAGTTTAACTCTACATCTTGTTTTATATCAATCTAGTTCATTAAATTCATTTGCCTTGATGTCCTATTTCATTTTTTTTTTACTCCTTGTTCTCCAATTAGTTCAATTATACCCTATTGACCTTTTTTTGTTCTAAAGTAATCCTCTTAATTTAACTTGTTTAGTTCTTTAAAGGAGCTAAAAGGGGAAATTTGAGTGGTAAAAGGCAAGAGTGTGAGTTCATCTTAAGAAAAAGCCATAAAACATGTAAGTATGAAGGAGTGTAACACCTTTTCTTTTAAGTGAAACACATAAGGGAGTGTTCTATGAGATATCTTAATCATTTTGTGTAGAAGTAATACTATGATTTCTATAGACAAAGGTGTAGATTAGAAGGGAGTTAATGGTATGTCCTTTACGATTAAAGTTATACAATAACAATTTGAGTGCATGAATACCAGATTTGATGATATAAGAGAGAGAATGGAGGAGCAAGTTAATACAATAGCAAAGTTACAAAAAAGGCATAAGGACTATGAGGTTTTTATACAAAAAAGCAATTGAGATGAGCTTATGGCCATAAAGATGATGTAAAAGATGATGAATTTGATGATTGAACTACTATGGTTAAAATTGCTAACAATAAAAAGAATCAGAAAAATTTTAGGAGGCAAGGCACCTATGACCATAATTTGGGCAGTATTAAAATGACAATTCCTCTATTCCAAGGTAAGAATGATCTTAATGCATACCTAGAATAGGAGATGAAGGTTAAGTTGATTTTTCACTACCATAACTATTCTGAGGAAAAAGGTAAAACTTTCTACCATTGAATTTACTGATTATGCAATTATGTGGTGGGATAAACTTATTTTGACTAGGAGAAGGAATCGTAAGAGGCCTATTGATACATGGGAGGAGATAAAGGTTATCATAAAGTAGAGGCTTGTCCCTAATCACTATTATAAGGAATTTTACCAAAGGCTGCAAGAGCTCACTCAAGGCACCAAAAGTATGAAGGACTACCACAAAGAGATGAAGATTGCCATGATTAGGGAAAATGTAAAAGAAAATAGAAAGACAACCATGGCTTGATTTTTGCAAAGGCTAAATAACAACATGGTGCACATAATAATGAAAGTTGAGAGATAACTTAAAAAAAAGGTTCCATAGGGTTTACGCAAAATTCAAGTTCTACTTTATCTTAGAAGTCAAATTGGAGTAAAAAGGTTAGGAAGGCTAATTATAAGTCCAAAGCTAAGCTATCCAAGAACCAAAATGTAGGTTATAGTGAGAAGGCAAATAATTTTGATACCTAACCAAATAAAAATAAAGATGTTAAATGTTTTAAGTGTTTGGGAAGGGGTCACATTGCATCTCAGTGTCCAAATAAGCGTGCAATGGTATTAAGAGGTAATGGTGATGTTGAGATTGCAAGTGAGTTAGATGATGATTCTATGCCATCATGGGAGGGTAATGGTGATGGAGAGGAGTATCCAATTAATGGAGTAGCTCTTGTCATAAGGCGAGCATTGAATGTGCAAGTGAAGGAAGAGAATGAGGTGCAATGAGATAACATCTTTCATATGAGGTGTCTTATCAAAGATAAGGTATATAGTATAATATTGATGTTGGGAGTTACAATAATATAACTAGTACAATTATGGTTAAAAACATGAATTTACCTACTATGAAACATCCTAAGTCATATAAGTTTTAATGGTTGAATAAGAGTGGTGAAGTCAGGATAAATAAGCAAGTGCTCACGTCATTTTCTATTAAAAGGTACCATAATGAAGTTTTATGTGATGTTGTTCTTATGCATGAGGGTCATATTTTATTAGGAAGGTCATGTTGGTTTGACCAACGGGTTATGCATGATGGCTTTAAGAACCAATATTCCTTTGTAATAAATGAAAAACTCATCATTCTTGTACCATTATCTCCTCGACAAGCTTATAAGGATTAATTAAGGATTAAAAATGAAAATGAAGAAAAAGAGAGATTGAAAAGAAAGGGACAATTGAAATAGAAAAGAGAGGAGAAAAAGTGAGGACACAAGAGAGAGAGAAGAGGAAAAAAAGTTTCTATGCAAAAGAAAGTGATGTTAAAAGAGCATTTTATGCAAAACAACTTATAATTGTACTTTTGTACGAAAATGATTAATTTAACACTAACAAGTTTGCTTTATCTTTATCCAATATTGTTATTTTTTTTTGTAGGAGTTTGAAGATGCATTCCTTGAGGATGTTCCAAGTGAATTCCCACCTAAGAGAGGAATTGAACATCAAATTGATTTTATCCTTAATGTATCCATTTCAAATCAACTAGCATATAAAAGTAATGCTAAGGAGACAAAAGAGTTTTAAAGGCAAGTTAGGGAACTTATGTTGAAATGATATGTTAGAGAGAGCATGAGTTCTTGAGCGGTTCTTATTTTACTTGTACCCAAGAAAGATGAGACTTGGAGGGTATGTGTTGATTGTTGAGTCGTCAAGAAAATCACTATAAAGTATCATCATCCCATTTTATTTCATACTAATCATACCACATTATGAATGAGTTTTTAATAAAATATTATTCAGGAATAGTCTACCATGATTAATTAGGAAATTTTAACATTTTCTCTTTCAGACTGATTAAAATTTATTAGATTAATTGTTATATGCAAATGATGACAACAATCTCTTGTAATCTCGTTATAATGTCATAGATAAATGGTTCAATGTGAGTTATAATGGTTATATCTTATTTATTCAAAATACTCTCTTTTATATACTATAATACTTACAATTTACCATACAAGTCTCATAATATATATATATATAATTTCATAATATTCTATAATAATATCTCATAGAGATAAATTAGTACTTTATAGATACTTTTTGTTTCTAAACCTTTTTTTAATGATAAAATACTTTAATACTCACCAAATTTAGTATCTTTTATGTATTTGTCATTCTCAAATAAGAATACTACTGTGAAATTATCATATAAATTTTTAGTAGCTAGATAATGACATTAACAACCTCAAGTGTTAAACTAAAATTTTATAGTTATAATGCATAAATTAAAAATTTTAATAATGTCATAAACTCTATTTTTAAAATGGATGAAATAATAATAGACAATTTTCTATTATTCCATAATCCTACTCCTTCTCTCAATAGAAATAGATAATTTAAAGTAAATTTCTACCATCAATACATCTAGTAAAATCTAAATTTGAATATCCAATCACATTTAAGTGGTTAAATTTCTTATATATGAACATATAATTCTCTATTCTTTTAAGTACCTTAATACTTTCTTTGCAACTTTCTAATGATCTATTATATGATTAATTTTACATCTGCTTAACACTTCAATCTTAAAACTAATATGCAATTTAATACAAGTTAGCAAATACATTAAATTATAAATAATAGACGTATATGAAATCAAATCTATTTCCTTACATTTGACATTATTCTTAAAACATTGCATAAAACTAAATTTATCACCTTTTTGTATGAGAATAACCATAGGTATACCTTTTTGTATGAGAATAACCATAGGTATACACTTACTTATATTAAATTTCTTTATAATTTTTTTTAAATAGTTATTATGAGACAATTCTCATTCATTGTGATTTGTTACAGAATAGTTCTACTTCTATAACATAGAATATCTCTCTCATATTTTTCATTATAAAATTTTTTTTAAAGAAACTCTTTAATCTCACACAATATACTTAAAATATTAGTAGTAAACAATATATAAGATTAGAAAATAAATTTACTCTCATTGATCTTTTGGCACATAGCATTGATCAACGGTGTTCTTTCTTTAATCAAAAAGATAACATTATATCATTGAATTTAATATATCATTGTAAGTAAACTTATTTCAATCCATATTTATTCTTTAGTCTACACATTATTCAATCCTTATTTTTAAAGGAAAAACCTTCAAGTTCATCCATGCAAACTTGCTTTTCAAGATTTCTATTAAAAAAGACAATTTTCATATTTATTTATTGTAACTTTAAGTGATATGAAACCACCAATATTATAATTATTTTTAATGAATATTTTTTATGACATGTGAAAACAAAATTAAATCAAAATCTTAACTTTTACAAATAAACTATATGATTATTCAAAATAGTTGCTTTTCTTTCTCTTTGAGAAATTCTTAATACTATCTCTTTTAGTTAGTTTATATTAGTCAGTTGTGAGTTAAATTCTTCAAAAAATATCTCTTCATCCAAATGTTCTTTAATTTCTAGAATAACATTTGGTATCGTAATGGACGAAGGAACTATTATGGATAAAGAAATATTTACTTTAATTTTTTTAAGTTTACATTTTGATGTTCCTTAGTCCCACTAACTTCATCATTTTGAATGAATCATACATTACTAGTTTCTATAATTCTTAGAATACAATTATATACCTTTTAAACTTCTTTGAACAACTAATAAAATAATCACTAATTGTTCAAGAGTATAATTTCTTTTTATGTGAGTTCTTATTTCTGTTGAGTAACTCCAAACATTCAAATGCCTTAAATTAGATTTCCTTTACATATATAGTTCAATAAGAGTACTTGAGTTGCCTTACTAATAATCTTATGTAACAATTAATGCATACATCCATAAAAATTTAAGTATATAGAAGTTACTCATTATACTTTTGACCATGTTTATTAGTATTCGATTCTATCTTTATGTCACACATTTTATTTAGATATATTTGATATAATTTACCGTACACATATATCTTGACTTTTGAAGAATTTCACAAATAGAGTTGGACACTATCTTAAATCATTATATTTTCTATAATATTCAACACTACTATAAAATCTTATAATTTTTACCTTTTGTCTAATTATTTGTAATCTTTTTTATATATATCTCAAGGCTATTTAATAATTGAGATTTTTATGAAATAAATAGATATAACCATAACATGAAATATCTATAAAAATGATGAAATACAATTTTTCATTAAGAGTTAGAGTGTTGAAAGGTCCATAAATATTGATCTATATAATTTCAAAAAATTGAGGGCTTTTTGTAGTTTCTTTTCATAATATATTTGGCTATTTGGCTTACTTACATTTAATGTAATTCATACTTAATTTAAGATTTGAAAGAATCTCATTATTAACCAATATTATTAGTATTTTTTTAGTCATATGACCTAAACATTTATACTACAATTAAACAATTTCA
This sequence comes from Bruguiera gymnorhiza, assembly GCA_020883675.1. Classification (NCBI taxonomy): domain Eukaryota; kingdom Viridiplantae; phylum Streptophyta; class Magnoliopsida; order Malpighiales; family Rhizophoraceae; genus Bruguiera; species Bruguiera gymnorhiza. Next base: position 1,430 of record JAIRCJ010000464.1, on the reverse strand, counting down.
ATCATCATGTTACATTTAATTTTAATATTATGATGTATAGTAAGAAAAAATTCTTTTAAATTTTATTATATTCCAATTGATATAAAATATTAATAAGAATACATTAAGAAAAATATTCATATTTTTATATCAACTGAAATAATTGGATCATAATAAATCATTATATCATTATGGATATATGAATAGTAACAATGTAATCAAGCTATTAAGTATTATGAGAAATTTTAATTAAATTTAATTTAAAACATATTATAGTATTTAATTTTTCATTGTTTTTTTCAAATCAAACTTTATATTTCAAGTAATTTTTATGATAATATCTAACCTTTTTTTTATGGTTTATAGGAGTAAAGGTTATAACTCTTTATTTCTTTTTTTGAGCTTAAAAATATAAATAGGCTTTTTCATTTTTTAATTAGTTGACTTCCATTTTCATTTCTTTCCCAACTTTCTTGGGCTTAAGATTAATAACATAATTTACTTTTTTTTTTGTCTTATTTCTTTTTAAACAAGCATATTAATTAATTCATTAACATTCAACTTTTCTTTTATATTATTGTAATGAGTTTGAAATAACTCTTAATTAGTAGATTAGTAGGTTAAAATGAATTGCACCAAAAAAAGAGTTATCTTCTATTAAACCTTAACGTCTTAAATTTTGCTATGACGTTTAATCCATCTCGAATAATGTTTTTGCATAATTCATGAATCTAAATATAATTTTATGATCATTAAGTTCCTTTTTATAAAAGTATCAGATTGGTGACATGGCTCCTTAAAACAAAATTATCTTTTCACAGACTACAAATTTTCTTTCGCACTTTTTATTTGTGAAATAGTTTTTTTAAATGCTGATTAACAACAATCCAATTTTATAACATAAGGCTTAATCTATTATTTTGCTTCAATTTATGATGTTACTTCTTTTTTCATTATTTAAATCTATAATAGTAGTAAAATTTATTCATTAATAATACAAGTCCAGTTTCATAACATATAAGTAAAAATTAAAATGTTCATATCATTTTGAAAAGTTTAATTCACTGAACAAAACTGATGAAACATCCAAGTAAATTATAAATACAGTTAAATATTCATTAATAACAAATATCATAACATTTAGGTCTATAAGTTTGTCAAACATATGCTTTGAAAAAATGCACACAAACTATACGCATTTGGACAAGACATACAATTATGTACATAACCCATAAATTACTGTAATATATATATATATATATATATATATCCACATAAGAGCCGAATAATCAATCATAACTTACATATGCATAAGGTCAATGAATGATCATTAACTAGCTATATATGTTCTTTATCATACTAAAAAAAAACATTTAATTTCAAAATACATACTCTAATACCAAATTGTTCGATTTTTTTAAATAAATTTATCATTATAAATGTTAAACTTT
>JAIRCJ010000440.1:0-41089 GCA_020883675.1 Bruguiera gymnorhiza | reverse complement strand
TTAAGTAGATATCCTTAGATGGCAGTGTAGAACCTTCTTGTTACAATCCATTACTTTTTGTTTTTCTTAAGTAACTTGCTTGAAGATTATATAATCATTTCAAATAGCATTGGGGCAAAGGAGACAATTTTTAAAATTGCAAAATTTAAATTCAACAGAGTATTGACAATTCATTTATCTATGACAGATTTTAAAATTCTAAAAATTGCAAAGTTGAAATTTTTCATTTTTATTTTATTGGTAATGTCGTTTGATTTAATTTCAAGATTGTGTGAAGCAATATCCCTAGATGGAAGTCCATAACCATGTTATTAAGTCGATTGTTTTTCCTTTTTCTTAAGTAATTTGTCTGAAGTCAAGAATTCCTATAAATCATTTCAAATTGCATTGAGACAAAAGAGACAATTTATAAAATTGCAAAATTAGTATTCTACAGAGTATTTGACAATTCATTTATCCTTAGCAGATTTTAAAATTCTAAAAATTGCAAAAATGAAATATTTTGATTTTTAAATTTATTGTTAATGTCCTTTGATTTGATTGGTGAGAAAAATATAATATTTCAATATCTTAATTGAACAAAAATACAAGTAATGGACTCAATTGCATAAAATACAATTTAGTGGATGAATATTATAAATAGCAATCCCATATTTCAATGTTGTGTTTTGGATATATATCTAGACGGGAGTGCAGAACCTTCTTATTACAGTCCTTTGCTTTTGTTTTTTCTTAACTAATTTGCCTGAAGAATATATGAATTATTTCAAATTGCGTTGAGGCAAAGGAGACAATTAAGAAAAGTGAAAATTTTAAATTGAACAGAGTATTGACAATTTATTTATCCCTAGCAGATTTTAAAATTTTAAAAATTGCAAAAATGCAATATTTTGATTTTTAAATTTATTGTTAATGTCGTTTGATTTGATTGGTGAGAAAAATACAATATGTGTAAAATATAATATTTGAATATGTTAATTGAACAAAAATACAAGTAATGGACTCAATTGCATAAAAGACATTTTAGTGGATGAATATTATAAATAACAGTCTCAAGTTTCAAGGTTGTGTGAAGCATATATCCGTAGATAGGAGTGGAGAACCATCTTATTAGAGTCCATTCCCTTTCCTTTTTCTTAACTAATTTGTCTGAAGACAAGAATTCTATAAATCATTTCAAATTGCATTGAGGCAAAGGAGACAACAAAGAAAATTTCAAAATTTAAATTCAACAAATTATTGAGAATTTATTTATCCCTAACAGATTTAAAAATTATAAAATTGCAAGAATGCAATATTTTGATTTTTAAATTTGTTGTTAATGTCGTTTGATTTGGTTGGAGAGAAAAATACAATATTTAAATAAGTTAATTGAACAAAATTACAAGTAATGTACTCAATTGCAAAAAAGACACTTTAGTGGATGAATATTATAAATAGTAATCCCAAGTTTTAATATTTTGTTAAGCATATATCCCTAGATGGGGGTGCAAAACCTTCTTATTATAGTCCATTGCTTTTGTTTTTTCTTTCGTAATTTGCCTGAAAATTATATAAATCATTTCAAATTGCGTTGACGCAAAGGACACAATTCGGAAAATTGCAAAATTTAACTTCAATAGAGTATTAAAAATTCATTTATCCCTAGCAGATTTTAAAATTCTAAAAATTGCAAAATTGAAATATTTTGATTTTTGAATTTACTCATAATGTCATTTGATTTGATTGGTGAGAAAAATATAATATGTGAAAATATAAAATTTGAATATATTAATTGACCAAAAATACAAGTAATGGACTCAATTGCATAAAAGACACTTTAGTAGATGAATATTATAAATAGCAATCTAAAGTTTCAAGGTTGTGTGAAGCATATATCCCTAGATAAGAGTGGGGAACCATCTTATTAGAATCCATTCCTTTTCCTTTTTCTTAACTAATTTGTCTAAAGAAAATAATTCTATAAATCATTTCAAATTGCATTGAGGCAAAGGAGACAATTAAGAAAATTTCAAAATTTAAATTCAACAGATTATTGAGAATTTATTTGTCCTTAACAGATTTTAAAATTCTAAAAATTGCAAAAATGCAATATTTTGATTTTTAAATTTGTTGTTAATGTGGTTTGATTTGATTGGTGAGAAAAATACAATATTTAAATATCTTAATTGAAAAAAATTACAAGTAATGGATTGCATAAAATACACTTTAATGGATGAATATTATAAACAGCAATCCCAAGTTTCAATATTGTGTTAAGCATATATCCCTAGATAGGAGTGTAAAACCTTCTTATTATAGTCCATTTCTCTTGTTTTTTCTTAAGTCATTTGCTTGAAGATTATATAAATTATTTCCAATTGCGTGGAGGCAAAGGAGACAATTTAGAAAATTGCATAATTTAAATCCAACAGAGTATTGACAATTCATTTATCCCTAATAGGTTTTAAAATTCTAAAAATTGCAAAATTGAAATATTTTCATTTTTAAATTTATTATTAATGTCGTTTGATTTAATTGGTGAGAAAAATATAATATGTGAAAAATATAATATTTGAATATGTTAATTGAACAAAAATTCAACTAATGGACTTAATAGCATAAAAGACACTTTAGTGGATGAATATTATAAATAGCAATCTCAAGTTTCAAGGTTGTGTGAAGCATATATCCCTAGATGGGAGTGGGGAACCACCTTATTAGAGTCCATTGCTTTTCTTTTTTCTTAAGTAATTTGTCTGAAGACAAGAATTATATAAATCATTTCAAATTGAATTGAGGCAAAGGAGACAATTAAGAAAATTGAAAAATTTAAATTCAATAGAGTATTGAAAATTCATTTATCCCTAATAGATTTTAAAATTCTAAAAATTACAAAAATGTAATATTTTAATTTTTAAATTTATTGTTAATATCATTTGATTTGATTGGTGAGAAAAATACAATATTTGAATATCATAATTGAACAAAATACAAGTAATGGACTTAATTGCATAAAATACACTTTAGTGGATGAATATCATAAATAGCAGTCCCAAGTTTCAATATTGTGTTAAGCATATATCGCTAGATGGGAGTGCAGAACTTTGTTATTACAGTCAATTGTTTTTACTTTTTCATAAGTAATTTTCCTGGTGATTATATAAATTATTTCTAATTGCGTTAAGGCAAAGGAGACAATTCAGAAAATAGCAAAATTTAAATTCAACAGATAATTGACAATTCATTTATCTCTAGCAGATTTTAAAATTCTAAAAATTGCAAAAATGCAATATTTTGATTTTTAAATTTATTGTTAATGTCATTTGATTTGATTGGTGAGAAAAATATAATATTTGAATATCTTAATCAAACAAAAATACAAGTAATGGACTCAATTGCATAAAATACACTTGAGTGGATGAATATTATAAATAGCAATCCCAAGTTTCAATGTTGTGTTAAGGATATAACCCTAAATGGGTTTACAAAAACTTCTTATTACAATCCATTGCTTTTGCTTTTTCTTAAGTAATTTGCCTGAAAATTATATAAATAATTTCAAATTACTTTAAGGCAAAGGAGGCAATTCAGAAAATTGCAGAAATTAAATTCAATAGAGTATTGACAATTCATTTATCCTTAGCAGATTTTAAAATTCAAAAAATTGCAAAATTGAAATATTTTGATTTTTAAATTTATTGTTAATGTCGTTTAATTTAATTGCTGAGAAAAATATAATATGTGAAAATTATAATATTTGAATATGTTAATTAAACAGAAATACAAGTAATGGACTTAATTGCATAAAGTACAATTTAGTGAATAAATATTATAAATAGCAAACCCAAGTTTCAATGTTGTGTTAAGCATATATCTATAGACGGGAGTGCAAAATCTTCTTATTACAGTCTATTACTTTTGCTTTTTCTTAAGTAATTTGTCTGAAGATTATACAAATCATTTCAAATTGCGTTGAGGCAAAGGAGACGATTTAGAAAATTGCAAAATTTAAATTGAATAGAATATTGACAATTCACTTATCCCTAGCAGATTTTAAAATTCTAAAAATTGCAAAAATGCAATATTTTGATTTTTAAATTTATTGTTAATGTCATTTGATTTGAATATCTTAATTGAACAAAATTTCAAGTAATGGACTCAATTGCATAAAATACACTTTAGTGGATAAATATTATAAATAGCAATCCCAAGTTTCAATGTTGTGTTAAGCATATTACCCTAAATGGGAGTGTAGAACCTTCTCATTACAGTCTATTGCTCTTGTTTTTTCTTAAGTAATTTGCCTGAAAATTATATAAATTATTTTAAATTGCGTGGAGGCAAAAGAGACAATTTAGAAAATTGCAAAATTTAAATTTAACAGAGTATTGACAATTCATTTATCCCTAATAGATTTTAAAATTCTAAAAATTGCAAAAGTGAAATATTTTCATTTTGAATTTTATTGTTAATGTCGTTTGATTTAATTGGTGTGAAAAATATAATATGTGAAAAATGTAATATTTGAATATGTTAATTGAACAAAAATACAAGTAATGGACTCTATTGAATAAAAGACACTTTAGTGGATAAATATTATAAATAACAATCTCAAGTTTCAAGGTAGTGTGAAGCATATATTCCTAGATAGGAGTGGGGAACCACCTTATTAGAGTTATAGTTCCCAACTTCACCTTAAAAGCAAACTCTTTCTCAGATTCAACTAAGGTAGATCTATTGCTACCTACTAATCACAATAGTCCCCAAAGTCACATTTCAAACACCTTGCCTAATAGACAATTCGAATGTTCTTGTTTAGGTCTTTGTTAGGTTATGGGTTGGTTGATACTTTAGCTATGTTCACAACTCAATTCAAAACATAGAACGTAAAGCAAATTAAGGGTACACGAGATTTACGTGGTTCCGTCAACGAGATGTACATCCACGGTGGTAGGGACTCTCCTTTACCGAGACTATCCACTATACTTGAGAATTCCAGTTACAATGGATGTCTTAATCTTCTGCTCCTTTCACTATTGCAATTACTAAGCAAGTACAATACAAAGAATGTCACTTATTGTGTTTACCCTTCTTCTAACTTGTCTTGCCTCTGTTGAATTGAAAGGCTGCTCCACTGCCGCTTAGAAGTTCACCGTAATGCTTTCTAACCTCTCTTGAAGAAATCTGGAAATATGTTGAGTTCTTTCTAATGCTTCGTCGAATTCCTTCTCTAAGTTGTCTCACACAGCTCCTGCTTTCACCGTCTCACGGTCTCACCCGTCTCCTATTTCACGGTCTTATTGTTTCACGGCCTGTCCTCACACTTCTGGTCTGTCACACCATTGCATGTTCTGGTCTCACGTTGTCTTCTGACATACACCCACGCTTCTGGTCTGTCGTTTCACATCTCTTGGCCTGACTCACACTACTGGTTTTTCTGGTTCACGTCTTTCTGCCTGCCTCACGCTTCTGGTCTGCTGTCTTCTCTTCTGGGTGGTGTCATGGATACCAGGTCTGCTGTCTTCTCTTCCGGGTGATCTCACGGATACCAGATCTGCTGTCTTCTCTTCTGGGAGGTTTGTTTCTTATTTCTCCTCTTGCTGGTTGTGTGTTTCTGGTTTGCTTGCAGGACGTGTTTCTGGTTTCCTTGCAGGAGGTTGCACGTTCTGGTTTGCTCTCCCGGTGGTGATGTTTCTGGTCTGCTCTCCCAGTGGTGTCGTTTCTCATCTCTTGCTGTTCTGCTATCTTTCCAGCTGTCTCCTCTCGACCTCTGTTCTTCGTTCAGCCCCCCTTCGGCCGTCTCCTCTTTTTCTCCTTCTTTTTTTTTTTTGCCGACAGTGGGGTTCCCTTTTGGTATATTATTTTCTCTTCTTTTTGGCCGGTTGTTGTAGGGTTGCTGTTTATTCAATTTTTTTGGCCCCCTTTTTTTGTTTTGTCTTCCAAGGTCTTTATATTTTGGCCCCCTATGTTTCATTCTTCTCGATTTGATCCAACTCCTCATTGATAGCTTTGACCCAGGCTTTGTCTGTGCAGCCTCTTCGACAGAATTAGGTTCAACTTGTGAGAGTAAAGCAGTAGCTCCCACAATTCTTCTTCTTATTGTAACTCCTATTGATGGATCACCTATTATCTATTTTCCTTGATAAGCACTGGTCCATGTCTTCTTTGTCTTTCTCTCTTGCACAGTTTTAGTTGCAAGAGAATCTCCTTCTTCATCTTCAGACTCACTCTTCTCTAAGTCTGAAGTTACTTCTTTTCCCTCTTCTTCATGTTGGTCAGATTCTTCATCTATCTTGAAGTCATCTTCTTCACTGTCCTCAGCTTCTCCATTATGCATTATTTTCCAGTTTTCATCTATTCTCACATTATTGAAAGTGACCACTTTTCCCAATTTATGTAGAAAAACTTTGTAACCTTTTGTCTTTGCTAAGTATCCCACAAAGATGCCTTCATCTGACCTAGCATGGAATTTTCCCAAGTTTTGCTCCTTGTTCTTCACAAAACATGGGCTACCAAAGATTCTAAGATACTTGGTTGTTGTTTTCTTCCCACTCCATAGCTTATATGGAGTCTTATCAGTATTGGGCCTTAGTAAAACTCTATTTAATAGGTGTACGACTGTAAATGTTGCTTCTATCCAAAATCTTGTGTGAAACTTGGATTCCAGCAATAAAGTTCTTGCCATTTCAACCACAACTCTATTTTTCCTCTCTACCACCCCGTTCTGTTGAGGTGTTCTTGCTGCTGCCATCTAATGGTGAATTTCATGCTTCTCAAGGTAATCTTCAAAAGCTCCATTTGTGAATTCAGTGCCTTGATCTGACCTCAATACTTTGATCTTCTTTCCACTCTCATTTTCAACCAATCTTCTGTATCTCTTGAAGCATTTCAAAACTTATGACTTGTGTTTGAGGTGCATGATGTAGGTCCTTCTGGAATAATCATCAACAAACAAGATGAAGTGCCTCTCACCATTCAACCCTTTTGTTATCATCGACCCATACAAATCAGTATGTACAATGTCAAGTACTACTTTAGAACTAATCTCTTTGGTCTTATACTACTTTCTGACTTGTTTTCCTTTAGAGCATGTTGAGCAGACATACTCCCTCTCTCTCTTGAGGTCTAGAATGTCTCTGATTGCATGAGTAGTGGTCAGCTTCCTCATATTCTTCTGTGTTAAGTGTCCCAACCTCCTATGTTAGAGTTGATTTTCTTCTTCTTTTGTAAGTAAACAGTTGTTTGTCTTGTCTTTATCAATCACATATAAATTTCCAACTATTCTCTTCCCAGCTGCAACAATATTGCCTTATTTACTCTTTACTTGGCAACCTATTTTTGTGAATATCACTTTATGGTCTTCATTGCATAGTTGGCTAATAGATGCTAGATTATATCTGAGTCCTTTAACGTGCAGAACATCTTTCAGCTTCCCTTTTCTAATATTTACTGACCCTTGACCACTGATGTTGAGTGAATCATCATTGTCAAACTTGACTCTGCCTTCTCTTGACTTGTTCAGTTTTGATAATTTACTCTTGTCTCCTGTCATGTGTGAAGTGCACCCACTATAAAGGATCCACTACTTATCCTTGTAGTCAACCTTTAGTGCAATTTCAGCTATATTAGTCACCTCCCTTTTAGCTTTATATTCCTTCTTTTGAACTGGATTGATGATAGTTTTCTCCTTTTTCTCAACTTTGACTGTACTAATTTCTTTCACTGCGCCATTTAGTGCCTTCTCTTGCTCAGGGAGAAGTGTCATGCATCTCTTGGCATTATGGCTATCTTGCCCGCACCTTTCACACTGTTTCAAATCTCCCAATATAGCAAACTTGTTCTTTGAAACCACTGGTTTGGGCTTCCACCAACAATTCTTGTAAGTGTGTCCTTGCCTTTTACAGTATGTGCAAGAACTCATAACAAGTGTTCTCCTCTGAATTTTGTATTGTCTCCCCCTGTATGCAGCATCGTATCTTCTCAAGTTGGAGACATATACTGGCCTTCTCCACCAGCATTTACTTGCCTTATGACCCTAAATTTCACAATAAAGACAGTAACCTTGAAACTGTCTCTTCTTGGGTCTAATCACAGCTTGTTTTCTTTTGTTCATTACTTGCTGTGTAGGCAAGGTTGCTGGCTTCTTTGCTTGTGTGACTTTCATTTCAGTCACCTTCTTCTCCTTCTGTTCAGCCGTAGCCCTTTGCTGGCTGACTTTCTTTTCTTCATTTTTGTTTACAACCCTAGGTTGCTTCTTCAAATCTTCTTTATTTTCAGCCTTCACTGTTCTTGGCTGATCAGTCTTTTCTTTCTGCGACTTAACCTTCTCTTTCAACTTATGTGGCAAAGTCTCGTTATCTTTAGGCAGTGTAGCATCAGATTGCTGCACTTTCTCTTCATTCTTCTTTTCTCTTGCAGAGCTTGTTTCTCCTATCACTTCAAACTTCTGCAAGTTCTCTTCAATCTTTTTGAGTTGTTGCTGAAGTCTCAGCAACTTTATCTCCATTTCTTCAATTGTTGAAGTCCTTGAGCCAAGCTCCATAGTAAGGTCTTCACATATTTTGATTTGTTCTTCAAATCTTCTCTTCAAGTCAATATGTTCAGCCCTTATTTCATCCTTTTGACTTTTTGTTTCCTCAATCTTTGCTTCAACTTGTTTTATATGGGCCTCCAACCTTCTTATGGTTCTACCCCTTCTGATTATCTCTTTTGAAGCTGCTTTTAACTCAGCTTCAAGATCTGGTTCTTCTTCATCAATCTCCTCTTCCTCTTCAGAGGTTGAACTACCACATCGAGCTAATGCCATAAAGGCATGCTCATCTGATGAGTCTACATCTTCCTCCTCATCGGCTTCTTTTGTTTGGCTCACATAACTCTTGAATGAGCCTCTCTTCTTCTTCTGTGGGTTAGCAGTCTTCTTGCTGGACTTCCTTGACTTGAATGATGGTCTTCTCCATTTTGAATTCTGCTCATCATCACCATCCTCATCTTCATCATCAAGTTTCACTTTGTACTGAGAAGCAAAGTGTCCAGTCTGTCCATAACAATAACATCTTAAGGACAACTATCCTTTTCCCTTCTTAGACCCCTTTTTGAACTTCCTTGTGAAGTATGCCAACACTTCAACTTCACTCTCTTCCTCATCATCATCATCATCCTCACTGGATGATTCTTCCTCTTCTTTTATCTTCAAGTGTTTCATAGCTTTGAAAGCTGCCTCCTTTGATACCTTTGACGTTGAGGAGTTCTCAATTGACTTTATTCTCATCTCATATGCAATGAGATTGCACTGGAGATCATGCAGAGATATAGAATTGAGATCTCTACTCTCCTCTATGGCTGCCACCTTTAAGGAAAACCTCTCAGGCAGAATTCTCAGAATTTTCTTCATAATAGATGAGTCCTTCTTGTTCTTCCCATGACTTCTAAGATCGTTTACAACATCAATAACCTTGGTGAAGAACTCTTGGACTGTCTCATTTTTCTACATTCTAAGAGATTCATACCTCTCCTTGAAAACTTGAAGCTTGGCCTCCTTCATTCTGCCATCACCTTCATAGACTTTCTGCAATCTGTCTCATATCTCCTTGGCAGATTTGCAGTCCATAACTTTAGCATATTCAACATCTGTCAATGCTGAAATGATGATGTTTGAGGCCTTTCCCATTTATCTCAAACTGTCTTAATTCCTTTGGGGTTGGATCTTTACCTTCTTTTGGAGGCTCAAAACGCTCCTGTACAGATTTCACCATGTTCAAGCCCATGGTTGCAAATACCACCTGCATTCTCACTCTCCACATATGGTAGTTGGTTCCGTTGAAGATTAGAACCTTCTTGCTGTAAGTAGTGCTGGTGCTGGTACTAACGTCCATTTCTCAGTATGTTAAACAAGTTAAAACTTCTGAAGCTCTTTAAACTAGTACACCAAGCTGTTAAGTTTTATCCTGGTGAACTTGTGCTCTGATACCAATTGAAGTTCCCAACTTCACCCTAGGATCTACTAGTTTGTCATACTGAGAGGGGGGGTGAATTAGTATCACCACAATTCGCAATTCGCAGGTAAGTGAACAACTTCAATCTCTTCTTAGAAGGGAACTCTTTCTCAGATTCGACTAAGGTAGATCTATTGCTACCTATTAATCACAATAGTCCCCAAAGTCACCTTTCAGACACCTTGCCTAATAGACAATTCGGATGTTCTTGTTTAGGTCTTCGTTAGGTTATGGGTTGGGTGATACTTTAGTTGCGTTCACAACTCAATTCAAAACACAAAACGTAAAGCAAATTAAGGACACATGAGATTTACATGGTTTCGTCAACGTGACATTCATCAACAGTGGTAGGGACTCTCCCTTACCGAGACTATCCACTATACTTGAGAATTCCAGTTACAATGGATGTCTTAATCTTCTTCTCCTTTCACTATTGCAATTACTAAGCAAGTATAATACAAAGAGTGTCACTTACTGTGTCTACCCTTCTTCTAGCTTGTCTTACCTTTGTTGAATTGAAAGGCTGCTCCACTGCTCCTTAGAAGTTCACCGCAACACTCTTTAACCTCTCTTGAAGAAATCTAGAAATACATTGAGTTCTTTCCAATGCTTTACCGAATTCCTTCTCTAGGTAGCTCCTGCTTTCACCATCTCACGGTCTCACCCGTCTCCCATTTCACAGTCTTACTATTTCACAGCCTATCCTCATGCTTCTGGTCTGTCACGCCGTTGCACGTTCTGGTCTCACGCTATCTCCTGACGTACACCCACGCTTTTGGTCTGCCGTTTCACGTCTCTTGGCCTGCCTCACGCTACTGGTTTTTCTGGTTCACATCTTTCGGCCTGCCTCACGCTTGTGGTCTGCTGTCTTCTCTTCTGGGTGGTGTCACGGATACCAGGTCTGCTGTCTTCTCTTCCGGGTAGTGTCACGGATACCAGGTCTGCTGTCTTCTCTTTTAGGAGGTCTGTTTCTTATTTCTCCTCTTACTGGTTGTGCATTTTTGATTTGCTTGTAGGACGTGTTTCTGGTTTCCTTGCAGGAGGTCGCACGTTCTGGTTTGCTCTCCCGGTGGTGACATTTCTGGTTTGCTCTCCCGGTGGTGACATTTCTGGTTTGCTCTCCCAGTGGTGTCGTTTCTGATCTCTTACCGTTCTGCTCTCTTTTCAGCCGTCTCCTCTCGACCTCTATTCTTCGTTTAGCCCCCCTTCGGCCATCTCCTCTTTTTCTCCTTTTTTTTTTTTTGCCGACAGTGGGGTTCCCTTTTGGTATATTATTTTCTCTTCTTTTTGGCCAGTTGTTGTAGGGTTGCTGTTTATTCAATTTTGTTAGCCCCCTTTTTTTGTTTTGTCTTCCAAGGCCTTTATATACTCTCTTCTATGAAACCCTAATAGGGCTTACGTGGTGGATTTATGTTCTTGCCCTTATGCGGTGGATTTACTTTCTTGCCCTTCCATGTGGCTTTACTTTCTTGCACACTTAACCCTAATTGACAACAATTACAACCCATACAAGGCTGTGGGAACAACAAGAGTCCATTACTTTTCCTTTTTCTTAAGTAATTTGTCTGAAGACAAGAATTCTATAAATCATTTCAAATTGCATTGAGGCAAAGGAGATAATTAAGAAAATTGCAAAATTTAACTTCAACAGAGTATTGACAATTCATTTATCCCTAGTAGATTTTAAAATTCTAAAAATTGCAAAAAGGTAATTTTGATTTTTAAATTTATTATTAATGTCGTTTAATTTGATTGGTGAGAAAAATACAATATTTGAGTATCTTAATTGAAAAACAATACAAGTAATGGACTCAATTGCATAAAATACACTTTAGTGAATGAATATTATAAAGAGCAATCCTAAGTTTCAATATTGTGTTAAGCATATATCCCTAGATGGGAGTGCAAAACTTTTTTATTACGGTCAATTGCTTTTGCTTTTTCATAAGTAATTTGCCTAGTGAGTATATAAATCATTTCAAATTGCATTGAGGCAAAGGAGACAATTCAGAAAATAATAAAATTTAAATTCAACAGAGAATTGACAATTCATTTATCCCTAGTAGATTTTAAAATTCTAGAAATTGCAAAAATGCAATATTTTGATTTTTAAATTTATTGTTAATGTTGTTTGATTTGATTAGTGAGAAAAATACAATATTTGAATATCTTAATCGAACAAAAATACAAGTAATGGACTCAATTGTATAAAATATACTTTAGTGAATGAATATTATAAATAGCAATCCCAATTTCAATGTTGTGTTAAGGATATAACCCTAGATGGGATTACAGAACCTTCTTATTACAATCCATTACTTTTGCTTTTTCTTAAATAATTTGCCTGAAGATTATATAAATCATTTCAAATTACTTTGAGGTAAAGGAGACAATTCAAAAAATTGCAGAATTTAAATTCAATAGAGTATTGACAATTCATTTATCCGTAACAGATTTTAAAATTCGAAAAATTGTAAAATTGACATATTTTGATTTTTAAATTTATTGTTAATGTTGTTTAATTTAATTGCTAAGAAAAATATAATATGTGAAAAATATAATATTTGAATATGTTAATTGAACAAAAATACAAGTAATGAACTTAATTGCATAAAATACAATTTAGTGGATGAATATTATAAATAGCAAACCCAAGTTTCAATGTTATGTTAAGCATATATCTCTAGACAGGAGTGCAGAATTTTCTTATTACAATCAATTGCTTTTGCTTTTACTTAAGTAATTTGCCTGAAGATTATATAAATCATTTCAAATTGCGTCGAGGCAAAGGAGGCAATTTAGAAAATTGCAAAATTTAAATTGAACAGAGTATTGACAATTCACTTATCCATAGGAGATTTTAAAATTCAAAAAATTGCAAAATTGAAATATTTTGATTTTTCAATTTATTGTTAATGTCGTTTGATTTAATTGGTGAGAAAAATATAATATGTGAAAAATATAATATTTCAATATGTCAATTGAACAAAAAATACAAGTAATGAACTCTACAAGTAATGAACTCAATTGATTAAAAGACACTTTAATGGATCAATATTATAAATAGCAAACTCAAGTTTCAAGGTTGCGTGAAGCATATATCCCTAAATAGGAGTGGGGAACCATCTTATTAGAGTCCATTCCTTTTCCTTTTTCTTAGCTAATTTGTCTCAAAACAAGAATTCTATAAATCATTTCAAATTGCATTAAGGCAAAGGAGATAATTAAGAAAATTTCAAAATTTAAATTCAACAGATAATTGACAATTTATTTGTCCCTAGCAGATTTTAAAATTCTAAAAATTACAAAAATGCAATATTTTGATTTTTAAATTTGTTGTTAATGTCGTTTGATTTGATTGGTGAGAAAAATACAATATTTGAATATCTTAATTGAACAAAATTACAAGTAATAGACTCAATTGCATAAAATACACTTTAGTGGATGTATATTATAAACAACAATCCCAAGTTTCAATGATGTGTTAAGCATACATCTTTAGACGGGAGTGTAGAACCTTCTTATTAAAGTCCATTGCTCTTGTTTTTTCTTAAGTAATTTGCCTGAAAATTACTTAAGAAATTTTTTCAAATAGCGTGGAGGCAAAGGAGACAATTTAGAAAATTGCAAAATTTAAATTCAACATAGTATTGACAATTCATTTATCCCTAATAGATTTTAAAATTCTAAAAATTGCGAAATTGACATATTTTTATTTTTCAATTTATTGTTAATGTCATTGATTTAATTGGTGAAAAAAATATAATATGTGAAAAATATAGTATTTGAATATGTTAATTGAACAGAAATACAAGTAATGGACTCAATTGCATAAAAGACACTTTAGTAGATGAATATTATGAATTGCAATCTCAAGTTTCAAGCTTGTGTAAAGCATATATCCCTAGATGGAAGTGGGGAACCATCTTATTAGAGTCCATTCCTTTTCCTTTTTCTTAACTAATTTGTCTGAAGACAAGAATTCTATATATAATTTCAAATTGCATTGAGGCAAAAGAGACAATTAAGAAAATTTCAAAATTTAAATTTAACAGATTATTGACAACTTATTTATCCCCGGTAGATTTTAAAATTCTAAAAATTGCAAAAATGCAATATTTTGATTTTTAAATTTGTTGTTAATGTTGTTTGATTTGATTGGTGAGAAAAATACAATATTTGAATATCTTAATTGAACAAAATTACAAGTAATGGACTCAATTGCATAAAATACACTTTAGTGGATCAATATTATAAACAGTAATCCCAAGTTTCAATGAAGTGTTAAGCATATATCCCTAGATGTGAGTGTAGAACCTTCTTATTACAATCCACTGCTCTTGTTTTTTCTTATGTAATTTGCCTGAAGATTATATAAATTATTTCAAATTACATGGAGGCAAAGGAGACAATTTAGAAAATTACAAAATTTAAATTCAACAGAGTATTGACAATTCATTTATCCCTAATAGATTTTAAAATTCTAAAAATTGTGAAATTGAAATATTTTCATTTTTCAATTTATTGTTAATGTCGTTAATTTAATTGGTGAAAAAAATATAATATGTGAAAAATATAATATTTGAATATGTTAATTGAACATAAATACAAGTAATGGACTCAATTGCATAAAAGACACTTTAGTAGATGAATATTATGAATTGCAATCTCAAGTTTCGAGGTTGTGTGAAGCATATATCCCTAGATGGGAGTGGAGAACCATCTTATTAGAGTCCATTCCTTTTCCTTTTTCTCAACTAATTTGTGTGAAGACAAGAATTCTATATATAATTTCAAATTGCATTGAGGCAAAGGAGACAATTAAGAAAATTTTAAAATTTAAATTGAACAGATTATTGACAACTTATTTATCCTCGGCAGATTTTAAAATTCTAAAAATTGTACAAATGCAATATTTTGATTTTTAAATTTGTTGTTAATGTCGTTTGATTTGGTTGGTGAGAAAAATAAAATATTTGAATAACTTAATTGAACAAAATTACATGTAATAGACTCAATTGCATAAAATACACTTTAGTGGACGAATATTATAAACAACAATCCCAAGTTTCAATGATGTGTTAACCATATATCCCTAGATGTGAGTGTAGGACCTTCTTATTACAATCCATTGCTCTTGTTTCTTCTTAAGTAATTTGCCTGACTATTATATAAATTATTTGAAATTCCATAGAGGCAAAGGAGACAATTTAGAAAATTACAAAATTTAAATTCAACAGAGTATTAACAATTCATTTATCCCTAATAGATTTTAAAATTCTAAAAATTGCGAAATTGAAATGTTTTCATTTTTCAATTTATTGTTAATGTCATTTGATTTAATTGGTGAAAAAAATATAATATGTGAAAAATATAGTATTTGAATATGTTAATTAAATAGAAATACAAGTAATGGACTCAATTGCATAAAAGACACTTTAGTAGATGAATATTATGAATTACAATCTCAAGTTTCGAGGTTGTGTGAAGCATATATCCCTAGATGGGAGTGGGGAACCATCTTATTAGAGTCCATTCCTTTTCCTTTTTCTCAACTAATTTGTGTGAAGACAAGAATTCTATATATAATTTCAAATTGCATTGAGGCAAAAGAGACAATTAAGAAAATTTCAAAATTTAAATTGAACAGATTATTGACAACTTATTTATCCCTAGCAGATTTTAAAATTCTAAAAATTGCAAAAATGCAATATTTTGATTTTTAAATTTGTTGTTAATGTCGTTTGATTTGGTTGGTGAGAAAAATACAATATTTGAATAACTTAATTGAACAAAATTACATGTAATAGACTCAATTGCATAAAATACACTTTAGTGGACGAATATTATAAACAACAATCCCAAGTTTCAATGATGTGTTAAGCATATATCCCTAGATGTGAGTGTAGAACCTTCTTATTACAATCCATTGCTCTTGTTTCTTCTTAAGTAATTTGCCTGAAGATTATATAAATTATTTCAAATTGGGTGGAGACAAAGGAGACAATTTAGAAAATTGCAAAATTTAAATTCAACAGAGTATTGACAATTCATTTATCCCTAATAGATTTTAAAATTCTAAAAATTGCGAAATTGAAATGTTTTCATTTTTCAATTTATTGTTAATGTCGTTTGATTTAATTGGTAAAAAAAATATAATATGTGAAAAATATAGTACTTGAATATGTTAATTAAATAGAAATACAAGTAATGGACTCAATTGCATAAAAGACACTTTAGTAGATGAATATTATGAATTGCAATCTCAAGTTTCGAGGTTGTGTGAAGCATATATCCCTAGATGGGAGTGGGGAACCATCTTATTAGAGTCCATTCCTTTTCCTTTTTCTCAACTAATTTGTGTGAAGACAAGAATTCTATATATAATTTCAAATTGCATTGAGGCAAAGGAGACAATTAAGAAAATTTCAAAATTTAAATTGAACAGATTATTGACAACTTATTTATCCCTAGCAGATTTTAAAATTCTAAAAATTGCAAAAATGCAATATTTTGATTTTTAAATTTGTTGTTAATGTTGTTTGATTTGGTTGGTGAGAAACATACAATATTTGAATAACTTAATTGAACAAAATTACATGTAATAGACTCAATTGCATAAAATACACTTTAGTGGACGAATATTATAAACAACAATCCCAAGTTTCAATGATGTGTTAAGCATATATCCCTAGATGTGAGTGTAGAACCTTCTTCTTACAATCCATTGCTCTTCTTTCTTCTTAAGTAATTTTCCTGAAGATTATATAAATTATTTCAAATTGCGTGGAGACAAAGGAGACAATTTAGAAAATTGCAAAATTTAAATTCAACAGAGTATTGACAATTCATTTATCCCTAATAGATTTTAAAATTCTAAAAATTGCGAAATTGAAATGTTTTCATTTTTCAATTTATTGTTAATGTCGTTTGATTTAATTGGTGAAAAAAATATAATATGTGAAAAATATAGTATTTGAATATGTTAATTAAATAGAAATACAAGTAATGGACTCAATTGCATAAAAGACACTTTAGTAGATGAATATTATGAATTGCAATCTCAAGTTTCGAGGTTGTGTGAAGCATATATCCCTAGATGGGAGTGGGGAACCATCTTATTAGAGTCCATTCCTTTTCCTTTTTCTCAACTAATTTGTGTGAAGACAAGAATTCTATATATAATTTCAAATTGCATTGAGGCAAAGGAGACAATTAAGAAAATTTCAAAATTTAAATTGAACAGATTATTGACAACTTATTTATCCCTAGCAGATTTTAAAATTCTAAAAATTGCAAAAATGCAATATTTTGATTTTTAAATTTGTTGTTAATGTCGTTTGATTTGGTTGGTGAGAAAAATACAATATTTGAATAACTTAATTGAAAAAAATTACATGTAATAGACTCAATTGCATAAAATACACTTTAGTGGACGAATATTATAAACAACAATCCCAAGTTTCAATGATGTGTTAAGCATGTATCCCTAGATGTGACTGTAGAACCTTCTTATTACAATTCATTACTCTTGTTTCTTCTTAAGTAATTTGTCTCAAGATTATATAAATTATTTCAAATTGCGTGGAGGCAATGGAGACAATTTGGAAAATTGCAAAATTTAAATTTAACAGAGTATTGACAATTCATTATTCTCTAATAGATTTTAAAATTCTAAAAATTACGAAATTGAAATATTTTCATTTTTCAATTTATTGTTAACGTCGTTTGATTTAATTGGTGAAAAAAATATAATATGTGAAAAATATAGTATTTGAATATGTTAATTAAATAGAAATACAAGTAATGGACTCAATTGCATAAAAGACACTTTAGTAGATGAATATTATGAATTGCAATCTCAAGTTTCGAGGTTGTGTGAAGCATATATCCCTAGATGGGAGTGGGGAACCATCTTATTAGAGTCCATTCCTTTTCCTTTTTCTCAACTAATTTGTGTGAAGACAAGAATTCTATATATAATTTCAAATTGCATTGAGGCAAAGGAGACAATTAAGAAAATTTCAAAATTTAAATTGAACAGATTATTGACAACTTATTTATCCCTAGCAGATTTTAAAATTCTAAAAATTGCAAAAATGCAATATTTTGATTTTTAAATTTGTTGTTAATGTCGTTTGATTTGGTTGGTGAGAAAAATACAATATTTGAATAACTTAATTGAACAAAATTACATGTAATAGGCTCAATTGCATAAAATACACTTTAGTGGACGAATATTATAAACAACAATCCCAAGTTTCAATGATGTGTTAAGCATGTATCCCTAGATGTGACTGTAGAACCTTCTTATTACAATTCATTACTCTTGTTTCTTCTTAAGTAATTTGTCTCAAGATTATATAAATTATTTCAAATTGCGTGGAGGCAATGGAGACAATTTGGAAAATTGCAAAATTTAAATTTAACAGAGTATTGACAATTCATTATTCTCTAATAGATTTTAAAATTCTAAAAATTACGAAATTGAAATATTTTCATTTTTCAATTTATTGTTAACGTCGTTTGATTTAATTGGTGAAAAAAATATAATATATGAAAAATATTGTATTTGAATATGTTAATTGAACAGAAATACAAGTAATGGACTCAATTGCATAAAAGACACTTTAGTAGATGAATATTATGAATTGTAATCTTAAGTTTCAAGGTTGTGTGAAGCATATATCCCTAGATAGGAGTGGGGAACCATCTTATTAGAGTCCATTCCTTTTCCTTTTTCTTAACTAATTTGTCTAAAGACAAGAATTCTATATATAATTTCAAATTGCATTGAGGAAAAGGAGATAATAAAGAAAATTTCAAAATTGAAATTTAACAGATTATTGACAACTTATTTATTCCTAGCAGATTTAAAAATTCTAAAAATTACAAAAATGCAATATTTTGATTTTTAAATTTGTTGTTAATGTCGTTTGATTTGATTGGTGAGAAATATACAATATTTGAATATCTTAATTGAACAAAATTACAAGTAAACGACTCAATTGCGTTATAAAATACTCTTTAGTGGATGAATACTATAAACAGCAATCCTAAGTTTCAATGATTTGTTAAGCATATATCCCTAAATGTGAGTGTAGAACCTTCTTATTACAGTCCATTGCTCTTGTTTTTTCTTAAGTAATTTGCCTGAAGATTATATAAATTATTTCAAATTGTGTAGAGGCAAAGGAGACAATTTAGAAAATTGCAAAATTTAAATTCAACAGAGTATTGACAATTCATTTATCCCTAATAGATTTTAAAATTCTGAAAATTGTGAAATTGAAATATTTTCATTTTTCAATTTATTATTAATGTCATTTGATTTAATTGGTGAAAAAAATATAATATGTCAAAAATATAGTATTTGAATATGTTAATTGAACAGAAATACAAGTAATGGACTCAATTGCATAAAAGACACTTTAGTAGATGAATATTATGAATTGCAATCTCAAGTTTCAAGGTTGTGTGAAGCATATATCCCTAGATGGGAGTGGGAACCATCTTATTAGAGTCTATTCCTTTTCCTTTTTCTTAACTAATTTGTCTAAAGACAAGAATTCTTTATATAATTTCAAATTGCATTGAGGCAAAGGAGACAATTAAGAAAATTTCAAAATTTAAATTTAACAAATTATTGACAACTTATTTATCCCTAGCAGATTTTAAAATTCTAAAAATTGCAAAAATACAATATTTTGATTTTTAAACTTGTTGTTAATGTTGTTTGATTTGATTGGTGAGAAAAATACAATATTTGAATATCTTAATTGAACAAAATTACAAGTAATGGACTCAATTGCACAAAATACACTTTAGTGGATCAATATTATAAACAACCATCCCAAGTTTCAATGATGTGTTTAGCATATATCCCTAGATGTGAGTGTCGAACCTTCTTATTACAGTTCATTGCTTTTGTTTTTTCCTATGTAATTTGCCTGAAGATTATATAAATTATTTCAAATTGCGTGGAGGCAAAGGAGACAATTTTGAAAGTTAAAAAATTTAAATTCAACAGAGTATTGACAATTTATTTATCCCTAATAAATTTTAAAATTCTAAAAATTGCGAAATTGAAATATTTTCATTTTTCAATTTATTGTTAATGTCGTTTGATTTAATTGGCGAAAAAAATATAATATCTAAAAAATATAATATTTGAATATGTTAATTGAATAGAAATTCAAGTAATGGACTCTATTGCATAAAAGACACTTTAGTAGATGAATATTATGAATTGCAATCTCAAGTTTCAGGGTTATGTGAAGCATATATCCCTAGATGGAAGTGGGGAACCATCTTATTAGAGTCCATTCCTTTTCCTTTTTCTTAACTAATTTGTCTGAAAACAAGAATTCTATATATAATTTCAAATTGCATTTAGGCAAATGAGACAATTAAGAAAATTTCAAAATTTAAATTTAATAGATTATTGACAACTTATTTATCCCTGGCAGATTTTAAAATTCTAAAAATTGGAAAAATGCAATATTTTGATTTTTAAATTTGTTGTTAATGTCGTTTGATTTGATTGGTGAGAAAAATACAATATTTGAATATCTTAATTGAACAAAAATACAAGTAATGGACTTAATTGCATAAAATACACTTTAGTGGATGAATATCATAAATAACAGTCTCAAGTTTCAATGTTGTGTTAAGCATATTTCCCTAGATGTGAGTGCAGAACCTTCTTATTAGAGTCCATTACTCTTGATTTTTCTTAAGTAATTTGCCTGAATATTATATAAATTATTTCAAATTGCTTGGAGGCAAAGGATACAATTCAGAAAATAGCAAAATTTAAATTCAATAGAGAATTAACAATTCATTTATACCTAACAGATTTAAAAATTATAAAAATTGAAAAAATGCAATATTTTGATTTTTAAATTTATTGTAATGTCATTTGAGTTGATTGGTGAGAAAAATAGAATATTTGAATATCTTAATTGAACAAAAATACAAGTAATGGACTTAATTGCATAGAATACACTTTAGTGGATGAATATCATAAATAATAGTTTCAAGTTTCAATGTTGTGTTAAGCATATATCCCTAGATGTGAGTGTAGAATCTTCTTATTACAGTCCATTGCATTTGCTTTTTCATAAGTAATTTGTCTGATGTTTATATAAATCATTTCAAATTGCGTTGAGGCAAAAGAGAGAATTCAGAAAATAGCAAAATTTAAATTCAACAGAGAATTGACAATTCATTTATCCCTAGCAGATTTAAAAATTCTAAAAATTGCAAAAATACAATATTTTGATTTTTAAATTTTTTGTAATGTCATTTGATTTGATTGGTGAGAAAAATAGAATATGTGAAAAATATAATATTTGAATATGTGAATTGAACCAAAATACAAGTAATGGACTCAATTGCATAAAAGATACTTTAGTGGATGAATATTATAAATAACAATCCCAAGTTTCAATATTATGTTAACCATATATCTTTATATGGGAGTGCATAATCTTCTTATTGCAGTTTATTGCTTTTGCTTTTTCTAAAGTAATTTGGCTGAAGATTATATAAATTATTTCAAATTCCGTTGAGACAAAGGACACAATTAAGAAAATTGCAAAATTTAACTTCAACAGGCCATTGACAATTCATTTATCTCTAGCAGATTTTAAAATTCTAAAAATTGCAAATTTAAATATTTTGATTTTTGAATGTATCGTTAATGTCGTTTGATTTAGTTGGTAAAAAAATATAATATGTGAAAAATATAATGTTTGAATATATTAATTGAACAAAAATACAAATAATAGACTAAATTGCATAAAAGACACTTTAGTGAATGAATATTATAAATAACAATCCCAAGTTTCAAGATTATGTGAAGCATATATCCCTAGATGGGAGTGTGGAACCATCTTATTAGAGTCCATTGCTTTTCCTTTTTCTTAAGTAATTTGTCTGAAAACAATAATTCTATAAATCATTTCAAATTCCATTAAGGCAAAGGAGAGAATTAAGGAAATTGCAAAATTTAAATTCAAAAATTGCAAAATTCAAAATTCTAAAAATTGCAAATTTTAAAATTCTCTAGCAGATTTTAAAATTTTAAAAATTTCAAACATGCAATATTTTGATTTTTAAATTTGTTGTTAATTTCGTTTGATTTGATTGGTGAGAAAAATACAATATTTGAATATCTTAATTGAACAAAATTACAAGTAATAGACTAAATTGCATAAAATACACTTTAATGGATGAATATTATAAACAACACTTCCAAGTTTCAATGTTGTGTTAAGCATATATCCCTAGATGGGACTGTAGAACCTTCTTATTACAGTATATTGCTTTTGCTTTTTCATAAGTAATTTGCCTGATGATTATATAAATCATTTCAAATTGTGTTGAGGCAAAGGAGAGAATTCAGAAAATAGCAAAATTTAAGTGCAACAGAGAATTTACAATTCATTTATCCCTAACAGATTTTAAAATTCTAGAAATTTCAAAAATGCAAAATTTTGATTTTTAAATTAATTGTTAATGTCGTTTGATTTTATTGGTGTGAAAAATACATTATTTGAATATCTTAATCAAACAAAAATATAAGTAATGGATTCAATTACATAAAATACACTTTAATGGATGAATATTATAAATAACAATCCTAAGTTTCAATGTTGTGTTAAAGATATAACCCTAGATTATTACAATCCATTACTTTTACTTTTTCTTAAGTAATTTGCCTGAAGATTATATAAATCATTTCAAATTACTTTGAGGCAAAGGAGACAATTCAGAAAATTGCAGAATTTAAATTCAATAGAGTATTCACAATTCATTGATCCTTAGCAGATTTTAAAATTCAAAAAATTACAAAATTGAAATATTTTAATTTTTAAATTTATTATTAATGTCGTTTAATTTAATTGTTGAGAAAAATATAATATGTGAAAAATATAATATTTGAATATGTTAATTGAAAAGGAATACAAGTAATGGACTCAATTGTATAAAATACAATTTAGTGGATGAATATTATAAATAGCAAACCTAAGTTTCAATGTTGTGTTAAGCATATATCTCTAGATGGGAGTGCAGAATCTTCTTATTACAGTCCATTACTGTTACTTTTTCTGAAGTAATTTTCCTAAAAACAAGAATTCTATAAATCATTTCAAATTGTATTGAGGCAAAGGAGACAATTAAGAAAATTGCAAAATTTAAATTCAACAAATTATTGACAATTTCTTTATCCCTAACAGATTTTAAAATTCTAACAATTGCAAAAATGCAATATTTTGATTTTTAAATTTGTTGTTAATATCATTTGATTTGATTGGTGAGAAAAATACAATATTTGAACATCTTAATTGAACAAAATTACAAGTAATGGACTCAATTGTATAAAATACACTTTAATGGATGAATATTATAAATAGCAATCCCAAGTTTCAATATTATGTTAAGCATATTTCCCCAGGCGGGAGTGTAGAACCTTCTTATTACAGTCCATTGCACTTGTTTTTTTTTTTAAGTAATTTGCCTGAAAATTATATAAATTATTTCAAATTGTGTTGAAGCAAAGGAGCCAATTTAGAAAATTGCAAAATTTAAATTCAACAGAGTATTGACAATTCATTTATCCCTAATAGATTTTAAAATTCTAAAAATTGCAAAATTGAAATATTTTCATTTTTAAATTTATTGTTAATGTCCTTTGATTTAATTGGTGAGAAAAATATAATATGTGAAAAATATAATATTTGAATATGTTAATTGAAGAAAAATACAAGTAATGGACTCAATTGCATAAATTACACTTTAGTGGATGAATATTATAAATAGCAGTCTCAAGTTTCAAGGTTGTGTGAAACATATATCCCTTGATATCAGTGGGGAACCACCTTATTAGAGTCCTTTACTTTTCCTTTTTCTTAAGTAATTTGTCTAAAGACAAGAATTTTATAAATCATTTCAAATTGCATTGAGGCAAAGGAGACAATTAAGAAAATTGAAAAATTTAAATTCAACAGAGTATTAACAATTCATTTATCCCTAGTAGATTTTAAAATTCTAAAAATTCCAAAAATGCAATATTTTAGGGGTATGATTAGTCAGTGACTATCTCAATTATTCCACTGAGCACAAACCCACTGATATAATGTAATGGTTGGCATGTAAGTCTTTACTAGCAGACAGACACGATGGGACCTGGTGAATTCTTAATTTCTTAGTTTTTTTTCTTCAATCTATAACATTTTTGATAAATATGTTACGAAAGTCAATTTAATTGGGGTTGCTTAGACTTCCACTTGGAATCCAAACTCCCTAATTCCAACCTCTTTTAATTCTCATACTATAATAACAATAAAAATAAATTTTTAAATTTCAATTTAATTTAAATTAATTATATAAATTTTTTTATCATTTTCTTTTATTATATATTATGTTAAATATAAAATTTAATTTTTTTAATTCTTTTACTTAATTTTTAATTAATTTAAATTCCTCTCTTTCTTTTTTTTACTATTCACTTGAATTTAATCATTTATCTTAATTATTTAAACATTCATTGCATAAATTAAATATATTCAAATTAATACGAAATTTATTCTTATAATTTTATATAATTATAAATTTATAATTTAATAATTATAATTTTACGTTTTATGAATTTGTGTAAGTTTAATATTAATTTAATATTATTTAAACAAAAAATAAAAAAAATCACTAACTAGTTGACAAATTAATAATGAATTATAAAAAAATTTAAAAAATATTTTGATGCCTTCATTCCTTGTATTTTTCCTTATAATATATCAAGTAATGAAGATCCCAACACACTTTTCTTTCTTTTTTTTTATTGAAAATTTAGCCTAATTCTTTTCTATTGAATTATTGAGGGTGGTGGGGATTGGAGCAATGAATATCTCAATTATTCCACCGTGGTTAAGACCTATTGATATAATGTAATGATGGACATGTAAGGCATTCCAACGTGACCAAGCAAATTTTTGATATTTTGTCTTTCAATCTATCACCCTTTTTTTTTTAAATAAATGTATTGAAAATTTAATTTAAATTTAATAAATAAAATTTTAAATTAAGTATTATTATATAAATAAAAAAAATTCACTTNTTAAATTTTATGTTCAAGTCTTATTTATATATGACTTTATTTTTTTTAGAATTCTTTTCTATGAGTTGAGGGAAATACATTCGTTTAGTCGTCAGATGATTACTTAGTTAATGGAGTTTTAATTTTTTATGATATTTTATAGAGTTCTCTAAATTTTTCAAAGATGGAGACATGGAACTTGCAAAGTAAAAATGCCTACAAACGAGAGAGAAATTTACATCCTAAAAGAATTTTTAAGACCACTATTTAAGGTATATAGGTTTGTTTTTTTTTTTAATTGAAATAAATTAGATAAATTAATTAATTTGATCAATTAATTAATTTCATATTATATCAGTACTTATATCTAAATAATTATCACATAATTATCAAAACTTTTGTTTCATGTATTTTTCTTTTCAAATCAGACTAAATTTGATTAAAATGATAAATTTTCTTAAAATACGCATCAAAAAAATTCATTACCACCTTTAAATTTTTAATGAATCAAATATTAAATTCATAATTTTTAAAAATTTATATTAATTTAAAGTTAATTTTAATTTTTATTTAAAAAATAAAAAAATAGAGAAAATTTTCAGTTTGTTAAATAAATTAATAATAATTAATTGTTAAAAAAATTTTAGGAAGATATTTGATATTTTCAGTTTCTTGTATTTTCATTTTAACATACCAAGCTATGAAGCCCCCTCCAGAAACTATTTCGTTTCTTTGTTTGTTTCCTTTTTTGGCAATTTTAGTGCGATTCTTTTCTATTGCATTATTGATGTGATGGAACAGTGACTATCTCCATTATTACACTGAACTGAGACTCACTGACATAATGTAATGGTCTGCATGTGGGGCACTCCGTATGATTTTAGACAACAGCCTTCTCTAGCAGACAAACACGATGGGTCAATCGAAAGATGGAATCATATTTTCTTTGTCTCTAACGTGTTATTGCTCAAAAAAAAAAAAGAAAAAGAAAAAATTCAAATTCCTGGCAAAGCGCATGGCTTCGGTTGAGATCGGACTAATCCGGTTCTCGAATCTAACTTGGATCCACTTGTTCAATATATTCACCTCAATTCCAACAAGAGAGTGGAAAAATAATAAAAGACAGAAAAAAAATGATAAGGAAGGTCCTCGTTGCTAGGTGTCCCAAGGCTTCGGACAATGGTTTTCCAATCTTGTCTACCTTCTTTTTAAATTTAGCTCGGTTGTTTTCCTATTCAATATTATTGACCGTGGTTAGAGATTAGAGCCTAATGATCTCCAATTATTCACTGTGATTGAGGACTCCTGGACTGGAATGATCAGTGTATGAAGGCAGATTGTGTACCGGGGTGAATTTTTGATACTTTTATCTTTTCAATCTGTTCACCATTTTTTTTTTAATTGAACTGTATTAAGAAAATTAATATTTTATATTTAATAAATAAAATTTAAATTTAAGTATTTATTATATAATAAAAACTAATAGAAATTTACTTTAATTAATATTAATTATGAATTAAAAATATATCATTATAATTAATAATTAAAATTAAATAATATCAATTTATATTTAATTTTTATATTCAACTTTTATTTATATGTGATTTTTATATTTTTTAGAATTCTTTCCCACAAATTGAGAAAAATGCATTCTTTTAACTATTAGATCAGTCAGTTGATTTACTTAGTCAATAAAGTTTTAATTTTTTATGATATTTTATGGATTCTCTAAATTTTCAAAAATGGAGACATGGAGGTAAAGGGCTCCACCAAATTGCAACTTGCAAAGTGAAATGCCTACCAACTAAAGAGAAATTTACATCCCTCAAAGTAATTTTAAGATCATTGTTAGGGTATAAGGTTTGTTTTTTTTTTTTAATGAAATAAATTATATAAATTAATTGATTTGATCAATTAATTAATTTTATATTATATACTGACATTTATATTTGAATAAATGTTATATAATTATCAAAATTTTTAGTTTATATATTTTTATTTTTAAATTATATCAAATTAATATAAAATAATAAATTTTTTCAAAATACGAATAAAAAATTCATTATTACCATTAAAATTTTTTCTAATAAATCAAATATTAAATTCATAATTTTTATAAATTTGTATTAATTTAATAATTTTATTTTTTATGAACTTATATTAATTTAAAGTTAATTTAATTTTTATTTAAAAAATAAAAAGAAAAATATAGAAAATTTTCAATTTGTTAAATAAATTAATAATAATTAATTGTTAAAAAATTTTAAGAAGATATTTTGATATCTTCATTTCTTGTGTTTTTCATTTTAACATACCAAGCTATGATGTCCCCTCCACAAACTTTTTCTTTTTTGTTTGTTTCTTTGTTTTGTTTGTTTTTCTTTTTTTTGGCAATTTTAGTGCGATTCTTTTCTATTGAATTATTGACGGTGATGGAGATGAAACAGTGACATCTCCATTATTACGCTGAGTTGAGACTCACTGACATAATGTAATGGTCGGCATGTAGGGCACTCCGTGTGATTTTAGACACAGCCTTCGCTAGCAGACAAACACGATGGGTCAATCGGAAAGATAGAATCATATTTTCTTTGTCTCTAACGTGTTATTTGCTCAAAAAAAAAAAGAAAAGAAAAATCAAATTCCTGCAAGCTCACGTGTATGGGGGCTTCGGTTGAGATCGGATTAATCCGGTTTGAATCTAACTTGATTCCACTTGTCAATATATCACCTCAATTTCCAACAAGAGAGGAAAAAAAAACAGAGAAAGAAAGAAAAAATAATAAAAGGTCTCTTGCTAGGTGCGTCCCCGAGGATTGGATGATGGTTTCCGAGTTTGGTAACTTTTTCAAATTCAGATGGACAGATGGATTATTTCTCTTAATTGGTATATTTGCTAGTCTACCTTATACACGTTCAAATCAATGCAAAGATAATTTTTATAATTTTTATATAATTATAAATATGTAATTTAATAATTATAATTTTATTTTTATTAGACTTATGACAATTTCAAATTAATTTAATATTAAAAAATCTTCAAATTAATAATAAATTAAAAAATACACCTATTTTTAATAAAGTGATTAGGTGATTTTTTAATTTTTTTCTTCAATTTATAACATTTGTTTATAAATATATTAAAAAAATTAATTTAAATTTAATAAAATAATTATTTAAAATTGAGTTATATAATATAAATTTAAAAATTATATATAAATTTACATTATTAAAATTTGATTATTTATTATTAATAAAAATTAATTATAATTAATAATTAAAATTTAATAATATAAATTTACGAATATATCTTATATTAAATTTTTGTATTTATATATATTTTTTTCAAATAATTCTTTTCTATAAGTTGAGGAAAATATATTGATTTAATTGACAGATCCTATCAGTTGAATTTGCTTACTCAATGAACCTCTAATTTTCCTGAAAAATATACCGACACTTATTATGCAAGGCAACGAGTCGTTTTCAGGGGTAACAATGGAAGGAGATAAAATTTGCTTTTTCAAAGTGTAAGGCTCAACCGAATCACAAGGGCAATAATGGAAATTAGCTTTTAACTTCTGAACCAGCCTCGTACGTTCTCTATAAATACCGAATAGCAGCCCTCCAACCCCATCTTGTTCTGATTTCTCCTACACGAACAATTTTGTGCCTCTCTTTTTCTTCTTCGTCTCCTTCTTGCGGAGCTTGAAGGTTCGTTTCTTTCCTTTTCCTTAATAGTTTTTCTTCACAATTTTATATTACTCTTTTTTATAGTTCTAGTTTTATATTAATGTTCTTTATCACTCTAATTATAATGTATAGAAAACATAACTTATCGTTAATTTTGTACCTCTTTTTTCTTCTTCGTCTCCTTCTTCCGGATCTTCAAGGTTCGTTTCTTTCCTTTTCCTTAACCTTTTGCTTCACAATTTTATATTATTGTTCTTTATAGCATTAATGTTCTTTATCATTTTAATTGTAATGTATTAAGATAGCCGTTTTCATTGATAGACAAATATTATGGCACCATAGGATACATGGGAATCTCTTGTTTCTGCATAAGGTCTATGTTTGGTGTGCCATAGCCTTCTGTGCTCCCACTTTTCTGTTTCTCTTGATTAAAAAAATGAGATGAAATTTAGCAGGACTTGATTGCTTGCAAAAATCTTGACTTTAGATTCAAAAGTTGAGGTCAAAACAAGTTTAAGAACTCGATTAGCAAAAATAAAAATTTGTGGGGTAAATTACAAGTTCAATCATACTTTAAGAACCAATTATAATATTTGTCCATTATCCTGCATAGTTTCCATA
Organism: Bruguiera gymnorhiza; assembly: GCA_020883675.1. Classification (NCBI taxonomy): domain Eukaryota; kingdom Viridiplantae; phylum Streptophyta; class Magnoliopsida; order Malpighiales; family Rhizophoraceae; genus Bruguiera; species Bruguiera gymnorhiza. Next base: position 11,701 of record JAIRCJ010000440.1, on the reverse strand, counting down.
GGTTCAATTGCTACAATTGACTACCAATATGGTCATCTCTCTAATGGGTCGGGGGCATTCTCTCTTGCTTTTAGATGCCGTCTATTTTGTGTGTCCGAGGGATTTCACTTATTTTAATAAAACTAATTTAACACACACACACACAGATATATATATTCAACAGGTTCAGTCGTGTTGAAAAAATATCAAATATATATTGACGATAAAAAATAAAATTGAGTAACTCTCAAAAGATGTATTAAATTTTTTCAATTTTTTTAAAATCTAGTACAAATTCTAAATTGTATAAAATTTTTATAGATAAAATATATAATTTGTTATTAAATTTATTATTTATTTTTATTTTTATCACTTAATTTTAATTTATTACAATTTTATTTCAATTTAATAATTTTAATATTTTATTAGATAAAAAACTCTATATTCATCCACTAAAAATTGCATTTTAATACAATTAAATTTATTATATTTATTTTTATTCAATTAACTTGTTTATATATTAAAATTATTTGCATCATTTCAAACTAATGCAAGGTAATGAAAATAATTTTAAAAAAATCTTTGAGTTTGTTTCAATTTTAAAATTTTAAAATCTTATATAAATAAATTTTATTAAAATTTGACTGAATTTATAAAATCTACATATATATATACACAAATGAGGGTTGTTAACGACTTTATTAGATATGGGACATCCAAATCTTTTTAAAGATACTACCCAACTATGATGGACGCAGAAATGGATTTGGTTTACTAACCCATAGAAAACTTTTAAAGGTGTCTCGAGTGTTGTTGCATCGATATTACTACCAGAGTTCTCTCAATAAATAAGTATGATATTGCAAATTGAATGCATCAGTTGCTAGGATAAACATATAAGAGGAATTAGTCTCCTTTATTAATGTTTCCATACAATATATACTTCAGGATAAACATATAAGAGGAATTAGTCTCCTTTATTAATGTTTCCATACAATATATACTTCAGCATGAAACTTTTTATTATTTCTGTCAAATGCCCACATTATCGATATGAAAATTTTGGACTGAGTTTTCTGAAACAAAAAATCGACTGATCATGTGGCAGGCCTTAGAATTGTCGGTGAGTTGTAATTAAACGACTCGTATTCAGATAAATACTGCACATTACACTTCCTATAAAGTAGAGGCGAGCACTACCTTTAGTACTTGTCTGGGACAGCATCCAGTCCAATTTTACAAAATTTGCTTTTAATCCTTGTGATTGGGATCAACAATGTGTTTTTTTTTTGTTTAATCTATAAAATCACCACTTTTGAAAGAAACTTTTCTCTTTTGATAAATCAAAATAGAAGTTGGCATTTTTGTGAATTTGGGCGAGCTGAAATTGATTCCTCGAACAAAACTTTCTTCCTGTGGCCAATTATGCTAAATGTTTGTTGATTATTTTGACAGAAATTTGGTTCACGTTAGCAAATTTAATAGCGATAGGTTTGCCTTAATAATCTCCACGTAATTGTCAATCATTGTGTAGAAATTATTTTTCTTTTCAAATTACGCTGGACTAATGTGACTGTGAAGGAATCTGCTGACCAAAGGATACCTCACAAGAAAAAATAATGCGTTTCCATTTTTGAAGGAAATTGCTCGACAACCCAAAAATTAAATTCATACATTCTAGTCAACCGTGATCATTAGCGGACAAATACAATGGGACCACATTACAGATTAAACCTCTCTTATGATTTTTTTTTTTTTTTACGAAACAAATTTAACCAGTTAATTTATTTTTTTCACATTATATACTAACACTTATATTTAAATAATTATTACATAATTATCAATCATTGCCTTTTGAGATTTCTTTTTCAAATTATACTAAATTAATATAAAATAATAAAATTTTTAAAAATCTGTTAAAAAAAAACAATCATTACCATATTTAAAGAAATTGTGACTAAATATTAAATTCACGTATTTAAGTCAAGTTAACTGTCTTCGTTAGCAGACAAGCGCAATGGATGGGACGGTGATTTACAGATGAGATGATCTCTCTTTCTGAAGTCTTATATGCTTGATGTTTGCAGTGCCATAGTCTTCTGTGCTCCACTCTTCAATTTCTCTTGATTCAACTCATCAAATCAAATTCCTGCAAGCTCATGGGTAACGGGGCTTCGGTTGATATCGGCGGCCTGATCTTCGGCTTCTGGGATCGCTGTTCCAGAAGGGCAACATGCATATGGCAGCTTGAAGACAATCTTGAAGAATTAGTGACGCAAAGGGCAGAACTAATGGCGAAAAGAAACGATGTGGAGAAGCAGGTGAGCCTTGATGAAGAACAGCATATGGTGAAGACGGAAGAAGTTCAAGTGTGGCAGAAACGCGTAGATGTTTCTGTAGCAGAAGCAGATAAACTGTTGCTTAAGCGTCCACGAGAAATTCAGAACCTGTGTCTTGGAGGCTGTTGCTCCACGAATTGCCTTTCTAGCATCAAATATGCGAGCGAAGTCATTGACAGACTGGATGACGTGGCTGCCCTTTACGGTAAGAAGTTTGATAAAGTAGCTCAGCAACGGCCTGTGGCAGCCCAGGTTGAAGTACCAGGAGATCAGCCAGTGGGCTTAGATACTATGGTTGACAAGGTTTGGAGGTGTCTTGTGGAACAAAATATCGGAATTGTTGGCCTTTGGGGTATGGGAGGTGTGGGTAAAACCACACTGGTGCAACAAATCTTCAAACGTTTCTCTACAACACGCAAGGATTTGAAACCGATATGGGTTGTAGTGTCAAAGGATTTCAATCTTGACAATGTTCAAAAGACCATTGGGGAGAAATTAGGAATCTGCAAGAATCAGCAATGGGATGAGCAAACACCTGATAGGAAAGCTATTAGCATATTTAATGAATTGCTTATTAAGAGATTTGTGCTCATTTTAGATGATATATGGAAAGAAGTCGATCTAAAAGAAGTGGGAGTTCCTCGTCCAAACGAGCAAATTCAATCCAAAATAGTATTTACTAGTCGTTCTAAGGAGGTATGTAAAAAGATGGGCGCTGACGAGGTTTTCGAAGTCGAACGCTTGGCACCAGAGGAAGCTTGGAAATTGTTCAGGAGGAATATTAAGGAAGACATTCTTAAGATTCCAGGCATTCTTCACCTAGCTAAAGAAGTTGAAAGAGAATGTAATCGTTTGCCTATTGCACTCGTTACAATTTCTAAGGCCACGTCCAGCAAGGAAACACCGGAAGAGTGGAGACATGCTCTTAGGCTCTTGAGAAGCAATGCCTCAAAATATGAAGATGTGGAGGAAAAAGTACTCTCAAAATTGAAGGTCAGCTATGATTATTTGCCCAATGATACGGCTAGATCTTGCTTTTTATACTGTTGTTTGTTTCCTGAAGATTACAAAATTGGAAAAGATGAGCTAATTGAATATTTGATTTGTGAGGAATTGATAAAAGTGGAGGATGATGGAATTGACCTTCGTGATAAGGGATACTATGAAATTGGCAATCTCGTTCGAGCCAGTCTCTTAGAGGAAGAGGAAGAAGGAGAGCGTGTGAGAATGCATGATGTGATACGCGACATGGCTTTATGGATTGCAAGGGACCATGAAGTTGCAGGGGAAAGGTTTTTAGTGAAAACAGGTGCTCAATTAATTAAAGTACCACGCGCGGAAGAATGGCATGGGGTGAAAAGAGTGTCTTTGATGAGTAACAGGATTAAGGGGATAGATGTAGCACCTGTGTGCCACAATCTCTCCACACTACTTCTCAGTCGCAATCATCTTGGCTCCATGCATGATGACTTCTTCAATAATATGAATGCATTAACGGTTCTTGATCTGTCCCAATCATTTTTGAAGGAATTACCATCGGGAATTACACAATTGGTTTCACTTCAGTCTCTTAATCTGGGCTATTCAGGTATAAGGGAATTGCCACGTGAGTTGAAGGAGCTGGTGAAACTCAAATGTCTGAACATTGAGCACACCATGCACTTGGTCAAAATACCAAGAAACTTGCTCTCAAGTTTTAAGCTGCTGCAAATTTTGAGGATGATTGAATGCGAGTATTTCGACTCTGAAGAGAGAGGAGGAAGTCAATTGCTTGCAGGGGAAGTGCCACGTTTGGAGCATTTAAGTGTGTTGAGCGTCACAGTGCGCGATGCTGCTACCCTCCAGAAATTACCAAGTTGCATCCATGCTCTATATCTTCCTGGTTTCAGGAGTGCAGCATTCCTTGACATTTCCTTGTTGACAGAAATGAAGGAAATAACTGTCTGGGGCTCCAAATCTCTGCGAGAGTTTAATGTTAGCTCTATGAGAGGAAGAGAAGCACAAGCAAGGAGTAGTATGTACACCTCAACAATCGTAAGGGAGCGGAGCTTCAACAGCCTTCGAGTAGCAATCTTTTCTCTTTGTGATCATTTGCTGCACTTGACGTGGCTAATTCTCGCTCCAAATTTGAGAATTCTGAAAGTCCTTGAGTGCAGAAGCATGACAGACATAATCAGTGCTGGAAAATTGGGCGAAATTGCAGAAGCAGATGGAAATCGAAACTTATTTGGTAAACTTGAACTTCTCCAATTAACTCATTCACCTAATCTAAAAAGCATATACTGGAATGCTCTACCCTTTCCATCCCTGAAGAATATCAGTGTGTTGCGGTGCCCAAGACTTAAGAGGCTTCCACTCAACTCCAACAGTGCAGGGGAACTTGTCATCGTAGGAGAGGAAAGTTGGTGGAATAACCTTGAGTGGGAAGACGAAGCTACTAAATCTACCTTCCTACCTTGCTTTAAAATTCATCCATTGAGTTCGTTCCGGTTGTAATCTCTTGATTTGGGTCAATTGTACTACTCTCTTTTCTCTTTGCCTTTTGTTTTTGGAGTAAGAACTTGGTTTTTTAAGTTTTAAATTTCTTGACGGCGAAAGGACAAATAATAAAGCTGCATCGTCGGTATCCCAACAACGAAGACAGGAAATTCGAGCATAGAAAGGAACGTGAGAAAAAACAAACAAAATAGTAGCACAGAGGAAGAGGCACGTGCGGCTCAAAAACCTAAAAGCAGGAATGGGAAACTAAAGAAATGGAATACAATTTGTATTAATTAATGCATTTCTAGCATGCAATGGGCACACAGTATAAATGCAATCCACGCTAACCTTTTTGGTTTTTTTTTTTCTTTCTGGTTTCTAGTTAAATTAAGAAAAGAGAATTAAACAATTCCCTAGTTTTATTTTTGGTGGCTATATGTAGTGATTTAATCATGCTAATACACCCAATTAACTGATGAGGTTAAAAAAATTTAAAAAAAAAGTAGAAATAAGTTCTCAGTAGATATGATTATATTAAATATAATATAATTTTTAAATTTATAAAATAATTTTATTGATTATAATATATATAAATATTTATATAATTTATTTATAAACTAAACGTTAGTAAAATGATATAACTCTTTAAAATATTGAAAAAAAAAGAACATTTTTGTCATGTTTATTTTGAAAAATTTTATGAAATTTTATATTTTGATAAAATATATTTATTTATTTTTAATTTATAATTTGAATATAATAATATTTTCTTATTTTAAAAAATTTTAATAGTTCTTATTTTATTCAATAATGTCTAAAGAACAGGTTGTAAAACATACCCAAATATATTTTGTTGTTCCATTGACACAACCTGAGGCACCTCCCTCCAACAAGAGGCAAAAAAATGACGGAAAGAAAAATAAAAGGGCTCTTGGCAGAACAATCCCCCCGGAGATGTTGACATTTTTGGCGAATGAATTTTCAGCGCCAGTTCACGAGCCAACAACGTATAATGGTTTCGGTGGCATATTAGGTTCAATGACATTGAACTCGATAATGATTTGATAACAAAATCAATAATTATTGAGAACATCTTTTAGATGGGATAAAAAAAATTACAATAAATTTTCTATAAAATAATATCTGTGACCAAAAGTTAGAAATTTATACAGGAAAAAAAAAAAAAAAGAAAAGAGGGAAGCACTTGATTGCATGCAAAATTCTGGAGTTTGGGTCCAAAGCAGGAATCAAAGGAAAGTTTAAGAACTCGATTGGCAAAAATAAAGATTTATGGACCAAATTACAAGTTCAAACAAACTTTTGGAACAAATCACTATATGAGCTCATACTACAGTGATGCGGGCCATCTTGACGCATGATAGATACAAATGAAGTGACATTATCATAATCGTTGGTTGCACTCAATCACTGATTGTTATAATGCATCGAACTACTAAGAATGTGAAACTAAAGGTTACGTTTTGTAGAACTGCGTCTATCTTCCATTAAGAGACTTGCATCCGTGTAACATTTCAGTTAAAATATTTGCCCATTATCTCGCAAAATTAGGGAAAATCACAAATGGAACTTTTAGCCTTTTTAATTCATCAATTAATCTTACAAAACTCTCTCTCAAATGCAAGTCTCTTCCATAATTAGCCTTTGCACTCTGTGAGCACCTTAACCCTGCGTTCGGATAGGAAAATAGGATGGAGAAAAAATGAGGGAGAAAAAAAATTAGAAGAGAAGAAAATTTTTTTTATCTTTTTTAGTACTTGAAAAAAGAAGTATTGGGAGGAAGAAAAGTTAAAAATCTCTTTTTCAAAAAAAAGTCATAAATGAGAAAAAAAAAGGATGAAAATATTAATTTTACTTTTTATTTCTTCCAAAAATTAGAAAGAATGAATTTGATAAGTCAAGCTGAAAAAATAGTTTTCGTCTCCTCCATTTTTCTATCTCCAAAAAGTTTCCAAAACATAATAACTAACTATTTTCCTTATATATTCCTCTTCCTCTCCCCTTCTTCTTCCACTCTCTCAAACACAATGCAAGAACTATTACAGCATTGAGCCGTTTGTACCTCGGCCCTCTATTGGGCATATTGGGCCCTTCTACACTGGCGTCTTCTATTTGAAAGTGTGTTGCGCTAAGAGCCTGTGCTCCACTGGGCATTCTATTATGCTTTTCCATTGAGCTATTGAGCGTTTTACTTCTTCATTTCCTCACCGATAGCCTCCATGAAGCTTTATCGTGTGCATCCATTGTTGTCTGAGGCCGAATCTTTGGATCCACTCCGATAGAGCAATATTTTATGTGCTCTTGATACTACCCTTTTGTTTTTTGTTTTTTTTTCTTTTTAATTCCAAATTTTAAAATTCTTTTGCCACTGATACGTTCTTTTACGCCTCCTTCATTTCCACTATAGGACTTTTACCTTATTTAACTCATGATTTGATCTTCCGACAGGGAGTCAGAGATACTATTTTTTTATCTTTTATATAATGTTTTCTAAAAAAAAATTAAATATATATATATATATACCTTTAAAAAAGCTGTTCAATAGTTAAAATATTAAATTCATATATTTAAATCAAATTAACTGTCTTCGTTTGCAGACAAGCACAGTGGGATGGGACCATGATATACAGATGACTTGATCTCCTCTTCTTTCATTCTCCAAAATCTGAAGTCTCATCTGTGCAATGCCATAGTCTTCTGTTCTCCACTCTTCAATTTCTCTTGATTCAACACATCAAATTAAATTCAAAATAGTAGCCAAATATATTGACTGCTATGACATACTGACATATTGAGCATAGAATAATTTTTAGAATATAAAAAATATATTTTTTTTTTGGATAAGCTTCCTTTTTATGTTTTGTGTCAAAGAAAGCTTTGCGGGATACAAAATGAAGAGAAAACTTACCTGCTGCCAGTTGTGGGGCTTTTTTATTTTTTTGATATTTTCTTCTTTTACAATGTCTTTAGGAAAGAAAAATGGTGGAGAATCACACTGAGAGAATACCAGAGCTAAAAAAGCACAGATAAAACAAAAAAAAAAAAGGAGAGAATTAAAGGGGAAGATGAAGGAAAACAATTCTTAGGGTTTTAATTAATTGAGTGGTCGAAGTTTCTTCGAACATGAGCAAGTTATCTCTATCTAATCGTTGTGGTGGGTCGTGCAGAGAGGGAAGGTGAGGAGGCACCATCGTAAGACTCAATTAATATCTCTATCTAATCGTTTTTTTTATCTAAATAATAAAATGTACTCAATTAAAAATTAGATTGATATTTAAATAATTATAATAAAAAAAAGTATTTTTTTTTCTACTTGGAATCCAAACCCCCCAATGTCAGCTCCCATAATCCAAATTACTACAACAATAATAAAAATAAAATTCTAATATTAAATTTAAATGAAATCAATTATTTTTATTATTTTATTTTATTTTATATTAAATTAAATATATAATTTAGTTATTATAAATATTTTTAATTATTAAATTTTTAAAATAATAATTTTTAAAATAATAATTCTTATATAGTTATAAATATGTAATTTAATAATCATAATTTTACCTCTTATGAATTTGTATCAATTTAATATTAATTTTATTAAAAAATAAGGAGTGAGAGAGTTGTTAGTTAATTAAATTAATAATAATAAATTATAAACAAATTCATAAGAAATATCTTTGATATTTTCGTTCCTTGTATTTTTCATTTTAATACACAAAGTTATGAAGAGCACCCAGCACACTCTTTCTTTCCGTCGTTTTTGCTTTTTGTGTGATTCTTTTCTATTGAATTATTGATAAGGGTGAGATTAATCAGTAACTATCTCAATTATTCCACTGAGCTGAGAACCACTGATATAATGTAATGGTTGGCGTGTAAGTCTTCACTAGCAGACAAACACGATGACACCTGGTGAATTCTTAATTTCTTAGTTTTTTTTCCTTCAATCTATAACCCTTTTTTTGGTAAATATGTTACAAAAGTCAATTTAGTAGGGGTTGTGCTTAGAGTTCCACTTGGAATCCAAACTCCCCAATTCCAACCTCTCCTAATTCTCATACTATAATAACAATAAAAATAAAATTTAAAATTTAAATTTAATTAAAATTAATTATATAACTTTTTTATCATTTTTTTATTATTATTTGTTAAATATAAAATTTAATTCTTTTATTTTTTTTACTTAATTTTTTTATTAATTTAAATTCCTCTCTTTTTGTTACTATTCACTTGAATTTAATCATTCATTTTAATTATTTAAATATTTGTTGGTATAAATTAAATATATTCAAATTAATATGAAATTCATTCTAATAATTTTATAAATTTATAAATTTATAATTTTACTTTTTATGAATTTACGTAAATTTAATATTATTTAAAAAATTAATAATAATAAATTATTGACTAATTGGGCAAATTAATATTAAATTATAAAAAAATTTTAAAAAATATTTTGATGCCTTCATTCCTCATTTTTTCTTATAATATAGCAAGCAATGAAGACCCCAACACACTTTTTAGTCCTAAACATTTTGAGGTTTTTTAATGTAGTACCCAATATTTGAGCAATTTTAATTAAGTCTTTAAGATTTTAATACTTTTCAATTAAGTACAATTAATAACAGAATATAGTTAATCCATTAATTTAGTATGTTAATAGATAAAAAAAAAATATAAACTAATCAAGTTATGTCATTAAAAAGCTCATTTCTCTTTTAAAATGAACCCCAAATAATCCAAAATTACAACAAAAACTCTTATTTTGACCTTAACTATTATTCTCTCTATTTTTTTTTTCATACTAGATTCATTTTAAGTAATGAATTTTAATTATTTTATTATTCTTTTATTCAGTCAACATATAAAGTTAATATTTTAACTATTTTTTGTTATTAGTTGTACTCAATTGAAAAGAATTAAAACATTTAGAATTTAATTGAAACCATTCAAACCGTTAGAATTATATTGAAAAAGGCTAAAAGGTTTACAACCAAAAAATATTCTTGTCCAGCAAAATTATAGTAGGTTCAACGACTATATTGATTAATGATGAACTATTTATGTAAATAGTTATGTGTCTTCTCCCATGGCTTCAAATGTTGTTTGAAGCCTGTATTTTGTGTGAATTTGATGGATCTAAATTTGAAACTTTGAATCCTTAGCTTTGCCATAAGAGATATGGGTTCTTGATGCCAATTAGGTTAAACATTGATTTGTTATTTTGATATAAATTTGATTAAATTAGTTATAAGCTTAGTAAATTATATACTAATATTTATTTTTGAATAATTGTCACACAATTGTTGATTATTTGCGTTTCAAGTTTTTTTTTTTTTCACAAATTACACTAAATTGATGTAAAAAAATGTGACGTTAAAATATAAGTTTTCTCAAAAAAAGATAATTTATTACCATTTGTTATGAAAATTGTTCAACATATCAAGTATTAAATTTATATATTTTTAATAATACAAATGGAGTCTCTCTCTCTCTCCTTTCTTTGTTTTTTTTTTCTTTTTTTCTTTGGTGCGTAAAAAAATAGGAAATCAACTGTGAGAAGGTAAGTTAAACTTCAATGAGTTTAATGTATAGTCTCTCTTCTTCTCTATAAATTAACTAAAGTCTTGTTTCCTTTGTGTTTTGCGGTGCTATAGTCTTGTGTGCTTCCCTTTTCAATCTCTCTTTATTCAACCAATCAAAGTCAAATTGTTGCGAGCTCATAGGTATCAAGGCTTCGGTTGATATGGGTGGCCCATCTTTTGGTTGCTGGGATCGCTCCAGAGGGATTGAAGTCATCAAACTTGCTGAAAAATGATTGCAGTTTGCCCAAAGTGGAGACTTGGAATTGCTCCTTACATTGAAAAATCTGTCCCGAGTTAACTGTTTAACTTATATTCATTTGAGTAATAATTTACATCAGAAAACAGCAAAATAGACGCATACGTTCATAATTATTTCCAAACACTACTCACGTTAGAAAAATATTATTAATAGATGTTAAAAAAGTACTCAAAAAATATAAATTTAAAGTATGTAAATATATATTATTAAAAATAATTTTACTTTCATAAATAAATTATTACTACATAAAAAATAAATACAATTATCTTTCTATAATGCAATAAATTTTTTGTTTGTTAATAAAATAACAAAAATAATACAAATATAATAAACCCAACAATAAAAATAAAATCATTGTATTAATTAGTTTAATTAATAGTAATTTAATAAATCTAAAAAATAATTTATTGCATTGAGTCACATTGAATCTCATTCACATCTATACAAAATTTTTTTTAAAATTTTTTTATAAAATATAAATTAAATATTAGTTTATAAATAAATAAAATTAAAATTTTATTTTTAATATAAAATATAAATCTTTTAGAATATTTTTATTTCCAACTCTTTATGTTCAACTCACACCGAGAAATAGAGAATCTGTACGAAGTCACACGCAAAGTCAATCGGCAGTCACCACCAAGTTCACTCTCAACTCTCTTGTACCCTGCAGTCCAACCGTCGTGTCGGGCCTGTGGACAGGATATGTTTTTCTTTTTAAATTATTTTCTAAATTTCGAAAAATATTACACATAATTGTATTATTTTATTAATTATGACTTATATGTATATAATTAAATTTTATGTTGATTATATTTAATTACTTTAACAAAAAAAGAATCCATATTTGGTCCAACCATTAATCTAATGATCCTATCAATGACCCAACAAATCAAACCAAACTCAATCGATTTTAAAAAATTTTGACTTTAATTGTTGCGGATGAATTACGGCTTTTGCATTAATAATAAAAAATATTATACATTTTACAATTTTTTACGGCTCTATCATTAACGTTATCAATGAGTTATTACAGGTTT
>JAIRCJ010000476.1:0-41154 GCA_020883675.1 Bruguiera gymnorhiza | reverse complement strand
AATTGCATTTTTGCAATTTTTAGAATTTTAAAATCTGCTAGGATAAATAAATTGTCAATAATCTGTTGAATTTAAATTTTGCAATTTTCTTAATTGTCTCCTTTGCCTCAAGCAATTTGAAATGATTTATAGAATTCTTGACTTCAGACAAATTACTTAAGAAAAAAGAAAAAGCAATGGACTCTAATAAGATGGTTTCGCACTCTCGTCTACAGATATATGCTTCACCCAATCTTGAAACTTGGAATTGCTATTTGTAATATTCATCCACTAAAGTGTCTTTTTTACATTGAGTTCATTACTTGTATTTTTTTTCAATTCACATATCAAATATTATATTTTCACATATTATAATTTTTCTCACCAATTAATCAAACGACATTAACAATAAATTTAAAAATGAAAATATTTCAATTTTGCAATATTTAGAATTTTAAAATCTATTAAGGATAAATGAATTGTCGATACTCTATTGAATTTAAATTTTGCAATTTTATAAATTATCTTCCTTTGCCTCAATGCAATTTGAAATGATTTATATAATCTTCAGGCAAGTTACTTAAGAAAAAAACAAAAGCAATGGACTGTAACAAAAAGGTTATGCACTCTCATCTAAGGATATCTGCTTCACACAACAATGAAACTTGTGATTGCTATTTATAATATTCATCTATTAAAGTGCATTTTATGCCAATTGAGTCCATTACTTGTATTTTGTTCAATTAAGATATTAAATATTGTATTTTTCTCACCAATCAAATCAAACGACATTCATAATAAATTTAAAAATCAACATATTGCATTTTTGCAATTTTTAGAATTTTAAAATCTGCTAGGGATAAATGAATTGTTAAAACTCTGTTGAATTGAAATTTTGCTATTTTTTGAATTGTCTCCTTTACCTCAACGCAATTTGAAATGATTTATATAATCTTTAGGCAAATTACTTAACAAAATGCAAAAGCAATGGACTATAATAAGAAAGTTTTGCACTCCCATCTGGGGATATGTGCTTCACACAACATTGAAACTTGGGATTACTATTTATAATATTCATCCACTAAAGTGTATTTTATGCAATTGAGTCAATTACTTGTAATTTTGTTCAATTAAGATATTCAAATATTGTATTTTTCTCACCAATCAAATCAAACGACATTAACAATAAATTTAAAAATCAAAATATTGCATTTTTGCAATTTCTAGAATTTTAAAATCTACTAAGGATAAATGAATTGTCAATTTTCTATTGATTTAAAATTTTACTATTTTCTAAATTGCCTCCTTTGCCTCAACACAATTTGAAATGATTTATATAATTTTCAGGCAAATTACTTAAGAAAAAGCAAAAACAATGGACTGTAATCAGAAGGTTCGACACACCTATCTAAGGATATATGCTTAAGACAACATTGAAACTTGGAATTGTTATTTATAATATTCATCCACTAAAGTGTATTTAATACAATTGAGTCTATTACTTGTGTTTTTGTTCAATCAACTTTTTCAAATATTGTATTTTTCTCACCAATTAAATCAAACGACATTAACAACAAATTTAAAAATCAAAATGTTCTATTTTTGCAATTTTTAGAATTTTAAAATTTGCTAGGGATAAATAAATTGTCAATAATCTGTTGAATTTAAATTTTGCAATTTTCTTAATTGTCTCCTTTGCCTCAATTTATAGAATTCTTGTCTTCAGACAAATTACTTAAGAAAAAGGAAAAGCAACGGACCCTAATAAGATGGTTCCCCACATTCATCTAGGGATATATGCTTCACACAACCTTGAAACTTAAGATTGCTATTTAAAATATTGATCCACTAAAGTGTCTTTTATGCGATTGAGTCCATTACTTGTATTTTTGTTCAATTAACTTATTCAAATATTGTATTTTTCTCACCAATCAAATCAAATGACATTAACAACAAATTTAAAAAACAAAATATTGCATTTTTGCAATTTTAAGAATTTTAAAATCTGCTAGGGACAAATAAATTGTAAATAATCTATTGAATTTACATTTTTCAATTTTCTTAATTGTTTCCTTTGCCTCAATGCAATTTGAAATGATTTATAGAATTCTTGTCTTCAAACAAATTACCTAAGAAAAAGGAAAAGCAACGAACCCTAATAAGATGGTTCCCCACATTCATATAGGGATATATACTTCACACAACCGTGAAATTTAAGATTGCTATTTATAATATTGATCCACTAAAGTGTCTTTTATGTAATTAAGTCCATTATTTGTATTTTTGTTCAATTGACATATTCAAATATTATATTTTTCACATATTATATTTTTCTCACCAATTAAATCAAACGACATTAACAACAAATTTAAAAATCAAAATGTTGTATTTTTGCAATTTTTAGAATTTTAAAATTTGCTAGGGATAAATAAATTGTCAATAATCTGTTGAATTTAAATTTTGCAATTTTCTTAATTGTCTCCTTTACCTCAATTTATAGAATTCTTGTCTTCAGACAAATTACCTAAGAAAAAGGAAAAGGAACGGACCCTAATAAGATGGTTCCCCACATTCATCTAGGGATATATGCTTCACACAACCTTGAAACTTAAGATTGCTATTTAAAATATTGATACACTAAAGTGTCTTTTATGCGATTGAGTCCATTACTTGTATTTTTGTTCAATTAACTTATTCAAATATTGTATTTTTCTCACCAATCAAATCAAATGACATTAACAACAAATTTAAAAAACAAAATATTGCATTTTTGCAATTTTAAGAATTTTAAAATCTGCTAGGGACAAATAAATTGTAAATAATCTATTGAATTTACATTTTTCAATTTTCTTAATTGTTTCCTTTGCCTCAATGCAATTTGAAATGATTTATAGAATTCTTGTCTTCAAACAAATTACCTAAGAAAAAGGAAAAGCAACGAACCCTAATAAGATGGTTCCCCACATTCATATAGGGATATATACTTCACACAACCGTGAAATTTAAGATTGCTATTTATAATATTGATCCACTAAAGTGTCTTTTATGTAATTAAGTCCATTATTTGTATTTTTGTTCAATTGACATATTCAAATATTATATTTTTCACATATTATATTTTTCTCACCAATTAAATCAAACGACATTAACAACAAATTTAAAAATCAAAATGTTGTATTTTTGCAATTTTTAGAATTTTAAAATTTGCTAGGGATAAATAAATTGTCAATAATCTGTTGAATTTAAATTTTGCAATTTTCTTAATTGTCTCCTTTACCTCAATTTATAGAATTCTTGTCTTCAGACAAATTACCTAAGAAAAAGGAAAAGGAACGGACCCTAATAAGATGGTTCCCCACATTCATCTAGGGATATATGCTTCACACAACCTTGAAACTTAAGATTGCTATTTAAAATATTGATACACTAAAGTGTCTTTTATGCGATTGAGTCCATTACTTGTATTTTTGTTCAATTAACTTATTCAAATATTGTATTTTTCTCACCAATCAAATCAAATGACATTAACAACAAATTTAAAAAACAAAATATTGCATTTTTGCAATTTTAAGAATTTTAAAATCTGCTAGGGACAAATAAATTGTAAATAATCTATTGAATTTACATTTTTCAATTTTCTTAATTGTTTCCTTTGCCTCAATGCAATTTGAAATGATTTATAGAATTCTTGTCTTCAAACAATTTACCTAAGAAAAAGGAAAAGCAACGAACCCTAATAAGATGGTTCCCCACATTCATATAGGGATATATACTTCACACAACCGTGAAATTTAAGATTGCTATTTATAATATTGATCCACTAAAGTGTCTTTTATGTAATTAAGTCCATTATTTGTATTTTTGTTCAATTGACATATTCAAATATTATATTTTTCACATATTATATTTTTCTCACCAATTAAATCAAACGACATTAACAACAAATTTAAAAATCAAAATGTTGTATTTTTGCAATTTTTAGAATTTTAAAATTTGCTAGGGATAAATAAATTGTCAATAATCTGTTGAATTTAAATTTTGCAATTTTCTTAATTGTCTCCTTTGCCTCAATTTATAGAATTCTTGTCTTCAGACAAATTACTTAAGAAAAAGGAAAAGCAACGGACCCTAATAAGATGGTTCCCCACATTCATCTAGGGATATATGCTTCACACAACCTTGAAACTTAAGATTGCTATTTAAAATATTGATACACTAAAGTGTCTTTTATGCGATTGAGTCCATTACTTGTATTTTTGTTCAATTAACTTATTCAAATATTGTATTTTTCTCACCAATCAAATCAAATGACATTAACAACAAATTTAAAAAACAAAATATGCATTTTTGCAATTTTAAGAATTTTAAAATCTGCTAGGGACAAATAAATTGTAAATAATCTATTGAATTTACATTTTTCAATTTTCTTAATTGTTTCCTTTGCCTCAATGCAATTTGAAATGATTTATAGAATTCTTGTCTTCAAACAAATTACCTAAGAAAAAGGAAAAGCAACGAACCCTAATAAGATGGTTCCCCACATTCATATAGGGAAATATACTTCACACAACCGTGAAATTTAAGATTGCTATTTATAATATTGATCCACTAAAGTGTCTTTTATGTAATTAAGTCTATTATTTGTATTTTTGTTCAATTGACATATTCAAATATTATATTTTTCACATATTATATTTTTCTCACCAATTAAATCAAACGACATTAACAACAAATTTAAAAATCAAAATGTTGTATTTTTGCAATTTTTAGAATTTTAAAATTTGCTAGGGATAAATAAATTGTCAATAATCTGTTGAATTTAAATTTTGCAATTTTCTTAATTGTCTCCTTTGCCTCAATTTATAGAATTCTTGTCTTCAGACAAATTACTTAAGAAAAAGGAAAAGCAACGGACCCTAATAAGATGGTTCCCCACATTCATCTAGGGATATATGCTTCACACAACCTTGAAACTTAAGATTGCTATTTAAAATATTGATCCACTAAAGTGTCTTTTATGCGATTGAGTCCATTACTTGTATTTTTGTTCAATTAACTTATTCAAATATTGTATTTTTCTCACCAATCAAATCAAATGACATTAACAACAAATTTAAAAAACAAAATATTGCATTTTTGCAATTTTAAGAATTTTAAAATCTGCTAGGGACAAATAAATTGTAAATAATCTATTGAATTTAAATTTTTCAATTTTCTTAATTGTTTCCTTTGCCTCAATGCAATTTGAAATGATTTATAGAATTCTTGTCTTCAAACAAATTACCTAAGAAAAAGGAAAAGCAACGAACCCTAATAAGATGGTTCCCCACATTCATATAGGGATATATACTTCACACAACCGTGAAATTTAAGATTGCTATTTATAATATTGATCCACTAAAGTGTCTTTTCTGTAATTAAGTCCATTATTTGTATTTTTGTTCAATTGACATATTCAAATATTATATTTTTCACATATTATATTTTTCTCACCAATTAAATCAAACGACATTAACAACAAATTTAAAAATCAAAATGTTGTATTTTTGCAATTTTTAGAATTTTAAAATTTGCTAGGGATAAATAAATTGTCAATAATCTGTTGAATTTAAATTTTGCAATTTTCTTAATTGTCTCCTTTGCCTCAATTTATAGAATTCTTGTCTTCAGACAAATTACTTAAGAAAAAGGAAAAGCAACGGACCCTAATAAGATGGTTCCCCACATTCATCTAGGGATATATGCTTCACACAACCTTGAAACTTAAGATTGCTATTTAAAATATTGATCCACTAAAGTGTCTTTTATGCGATTGAGTCCATTACTTGTATTTTTGTTCAATTAACTTATTCAAATATTGTATTTTTCTCACCAATCAAATCAAATGACATTAACAACAAATTTAAAAAACAAAATATTGCATTTTTGCAATTTTAAGAATTTTAAAATCTGCGAGGGACAAATAAATTGTAAATAATCTATTGAATTTAAATTTTTCAATTTTCTTAATTGTTTCCTTTGCCTCAATGTAATTTGAAATGATTTATAGAATTCTTGTCTTCAAACAAATTACCTAAGAAAAAGGAAAAGCAAAGAACCCTAATAAGATGGTTCCCTACATTCATATAGGGATATATACTTCACACAACCGTGAAATTTAAGATTGCTATTTATAATATTGATCCACTAAAGTGTCTTTTATGTAATTAAGTCCATTATTTGTATTTTTGTTCAATTGACATATTCAAATATTATATTTTTCACATATTATATTTTTCTGACCAATTAAATCAAACGACATTAACAATAAATTTAAAAATCAAAATATTGCATTTTTGCAATTTTTAGAATTTTAAAATCTGGTAGGGATAAATAAATTGCCAATAGTCTATTGAATTTAACTTTTGCAATTTTCTGAATTGTCTCCTTTGCATCAACGCAATTTGAAATAATTTATATAATCTTCAAGCAAATTACTTAAGAAAAAGCAAAATCAATCAACTGTAATAAGAAGGTTTTGCACTCTCATCTAGGGATATATGCTTAACACAACATTGAAACTTGGGATTGCTATTTATAATATTCATCCACTAAAGTGTATTTTATGCAATTGAGTCCATTACTTGTATTTTTGTCCAATTAATTTATTCAAATATTGTATTTTTCTCACCAATCAAATCAAACAACCTTAAAAACAAATTTAAAAATTAAAATATTGCATTTTTGCTATTTTGAGAATTTTAAAATCTGCAAGACTTAAATAAATTGTCAATAATCTATCAAATTTAAAATTTGCAATTTTTTGAATTGTCTCTTTTGCCTCAATGCAATTTGAAATGATTTATATAATCTTTAGGCAAATTACTTAAGAAAAAGCAAAAGTAATGGATTGTAAGAAGGAGGTTCTGCACTCACATCTAGGGATATATGCTTCACACAACATTGAAATGTGGGATTGCTATTTATAATATTCATGCACTAAAGTGTATTTTATGCAATTGAGTCCATTACATGTATTTTTGTTTAATTAACTTATTCAAATATTGTATTTTTCTCACCCATCAAATCAAATGACATGAACAACAAATTTAAACTTGAAAATATTGCATTTTTGCAATTTTTAGAATTTTAAAATCTACAAGGGATAAATAAATTATCAATAATTTGTTAAATTTAAATTTTGCAATTTTCTTAATTCTCTATTTTCCCTCAATGCAATTTGAAATGATTTATAGAATTCCTATTTTCAGACAAATTACTTAAGAAAAAGGAAAAGCAATGGACTCTAATAAGATGGTTCTGCACTCCCATCTAGGAATATATGCTTCACACAACCTTGAAACTTGAGTTTGTTATTTATAATATTCATCCACTAAAGTGTATTTTATGGAATTGAGTTTATTACTTGTATTTTTGTTCAATTAACTTATTCAAATATTGTATTTTTCACATATTTTCTTTTTCTCACGAATTAAATTAAACAACATTCACATTAAATTTAAAAATCAAAATATTTCCATTTTCCACTTTTTCAAATTTTAAAATCTATTACGGGTAATTGAATTGTCAATACTTTATTGAATTTAAATTTTTCAATTTTGTGAATTGTCTCCTTTGCCTTCACAGAATTTGAGATGATTTATATAATTTTCAGGCAAATTACTTAAGAAAAAGCAAAAGCAATGGACTGTAATAAGAAAATTTTCCACTCTTATCTAGGGATATATGCTTCACACAACATTGAAATTTGGGCTTGCTATTTATAATATTCATCCAATAAAGTCTATTTTATGCAATTGAGAGTATTACTTGTATTTTTATTTAATTAACATATTCAAATATTTTATTTTTCACATATTATATTTTTCTCACCATTTAAATCAAACGACATTAACATTAAATTTAAAAATCAAAATATTTCAATTTTGCACTTTTTCGAATTTCAAAATCTACTATGGATATTTGAATTATCAATATCCTGTTGAATTTAAATTTTGCAATTTTTTGAATTGTCTCCTTTGTCTTTACGCAATTTGAAATAATTTATATAATTTTTAGGCAAATTACTTAAGAAAAAGCAAAAGCAATGGACTATAATAAGTAAGTTCTGCACTCCCATTTAGGGATATATGCTTAACACAACATTGAAACTTAGGTTTGCTATTTATAATATTCATCCAACAAAGTGTATTTTATGCAATTGAGTCGATTACTTATATTTTTGTTCAATATAATATTCAAATATTATATTTTTCACATATTATATTTTTCTTACCAATTAAATCAAATGACATTAGCATAAGAAAAAGCAAAAGTAATGGACTGTAATAATATGGTTTTCCACTCCCATCTTGGGATATATGCTTAACACAACATTGAAACTTAGGATTACTATTTATAATATTCATCCACTAAAGTGTATTTTATGCAATTGAGTCCATTACTTGTATTTTTATTCAATTAACATATTTAAATATTATAATTTTCACATATTATATTTTTCTCACCAATTAATTCGAACGACATTAATAATAAATTTAAAAATTAAAATATTTCAATTTTCCAATTTTTAGAATTTTAAAATCTGTCAGGGATAAATGAATTGTCAATTCTCTATTTAAGTTAAGTTTTGCAATTTTCAGAATTGTCTCCATTGCTTCATTGCAATTTGAAATGATTTAAATAATCTTCACGCAAATCACCTAAGAAAAAGCAAAAGCAATGGATTCTAATAAGAAAGTTTTGCACTCCCATCTAGCAATATGTGCTTAATACAACATTGAAACTTGGGATTGCTATTTATAATATTCATCCACTAAAGTGTATTTTATGCAATTGAGTCCATTACTTGTATTTTTGTTCAATTAACTTATTCAAATATTGTATTTTTCTCACCAATCAAGTCAAACAACTTTAACAACAAATTTTAAAATCAAAATATTTCATTTTTGCAAGTTTTAGAATTTTAAAATCTTCTAAGGATAAATCAATTGTCAATAATTTGTTGAATTTAAATTTTGCAATTTTCTTAATTCTCTCCTTTGCCTCAATGCAATTTGAAATGATTTATAGAATTCCTGTTTTTAGACAAATTACTAAAGAAAAAGGAAAAGCAATGGACTCTAATAAGATGGTTCCGCACTTCCATCTAGGGATATATGCTTCACACAACCTTGAAACTTGAGTTTGCTATTTATAATATTCATTCACTAAAGTGTCTTTTATGCAATTAAGTCCATTACTTGTATTTTTGTTCAATTAACATATTCAAATATTATATTTCTCACATAGTATATTTTTCTCACTAATTAAATCAAACGACATTAACGATAAATTTAAAAATCAAAATATTTCAATTTTGCAATTTTTAGAATTTTAAAGTCTGCTGGGGATAAATGAATTGTTAATACTCTATTGAATTTAAATTTTCCAATTTTTTGAATTGTCTCCTTTGCCACGACGCAATTTAAAATGATTTATATAATTTTCAAGCAAATTACATATGAAAAAGCAAAAGCAATGGACTGTAATAAGATGGTTTTGCACTCCCATCTTGGGATATATGCGTAACACAACATTGAAACTTGGGATTACTATTTATAATATACATCCACTAAAGTGTATTTCATACAAATGAGTCTATTACTGGTATTTTTGTTCAAGTAACAAATTTAAATATTATAATTTTCACATATTATATTTTTCTTACCAATTAAATTGAATGACATTAATAATAAATTTAAAATTTAAAATATTTCAATTTTCCAAATTTTAGAATTTTAAAATCTGCTAGTGATAAATGAATTGTCAATACTCTGTTGAATTTAAATTTTGCAATCTTCGGAATTGTATCCTTTGCCTTAATGCAATTTGAAATAATTTATGTAATCTTCAAGCAAATTACTTAAGAAAAAGTAAAAGCAATCGACTGTAATACGAAGGCTCTACACTCCCATCTAGTGATATATACTTAACACAACATTGAAACTTGGGACTGCTATTTATAAAGTGTATTTTATGCAATTGAGTTCATTACTTGTATTTTTGTTCAATTAACTAATTCAAATATGACATTTTTCACATATTATATTTTTCCCACCAGTTAAATCAAATGACATTAACAATAAATTTAAAAATCAAAATATTTCAATTTTTGATTTTTTTGAGTTTTAAAATCTGGTAGGGATAAGTGAATTGTCAATACTTTGTTGAATTTAAATTTTGCAATTTTCTAAATTGTCTCCTTTGCCTTAACGCAATTTAAAATGATTTATATAATCCTCATGCAAATTACTTAAGAAAAAGTAAAAGCAATGGACTGTAAGAAGATGGTTCTGCACTCCCATCTTGGGATATATACCTAACACAACATTGAAACTTGGGATTGCTATTTATAATATTCATCTAAAAGAGTGTATTTTATGCAATTGAGAGCATTACTTGTATTTTTATTCAATTAACATATTCAAATATTTTATTTTTCACATATTATATTTTTCTCACCATTTAAATCAAACGACATTAACATTAAATTTAAAAATCAAAATATTTCAATTTTTCATTTTTTTGAATTTCAAAATCTACTACGGATATTTGAATTATCAATACTCTGTTGAATTTAAATTTTGCAATTTTTTGAATTGTCTCCTTTGTCTTTACACAATTTGAAATAATTTATATAATTTTTAGGCAAATTACTTAAGAAAAAGCAAAAGCAATGGACTGTAATAAGAAAGTTCTGCATTCATATCTAGGGATATATGCTTAACACAACATTGAAACTTGGGTTTCCTAATTATAATATTCATCCAACAAAGTGTATTTTATACAATTGAGTTGATTACTTATATTTTTGTTCAATATAATATTCAAATATTATATTTTTCACATATTATATTTTTCTTACCAATTAAATCAAACGACATTAACATAAGAAAAAGCAAAAGCAATGGGCTGTAATAATATGGTGTTCCACTCCTATCTTGGGATATATGCTTAACACAACATTGAAACTTGAGATTGCTATTTATAATATTCATCCACTAAAGTGTATTTTATGCAATTGAGTCCATTACTTGTATTTTTATTCAATTAACATATTTAAATATTATAATTTTCACATATTATATTTTTCTCACCAATTAATTCGAACGACATTAATAATAAATTTAAAAGTTAAAATATTTCAATTTTCCAATTTTTAGAATTTTAAAATCTACTAAAGATAAATAAATTGTCAATTCTCTATTGAAGTTAAGTTTTGCAATTTTCAAAATTGTCTCTATTGCCTCATTGCAATTTGAAATGATTTAAATAATCTTCACGCAAATTGCCTAATAAAAAGCAAAAGTAATGGATTCTAATAGGAAAGTTTTGCACTCACATCTAGCAATATGTGCTTAATACAACATTGAAATTTAGGATTGCTATTTATAATATTCATCCACTAAAGTGTATTTTATGCAATTAAGTCCATTACTTGTATTTTTGTTCAATTAACTTATTCAAATATTGTATTTTTCTCACCAATCAAATCAAACGACTTTAACACCAAATTTTAAAATCAAAATATTTCATTTTTGCAAGTTTTAGAATTTTAAAATCTTCTAGGGATAAATCAATTGTCAATAATTTGTTGAATTTAAATTTTGCAATTTTCTTAATTCTCTCCTTTGCCTTAAAGCAATTTGAAATGATTTATAGAATTCCTGTTTTCAGACAAATTACTAAAGAAAAAGGAAAAACAATGGACTCTAATATGATGGTTCTGCAGTCCCATCTAGGGATATATGCTTCACACAACCTTGAAACTTGAGTTTGCTATTTATAATATTCATCCACTAAAGTGTCTTTTATGCAATTAAATCCATTACTTGTATTTTTGTTCAATTAACATATTCAAATATTATATTTCTCACATAGTATATTTTTCTCACTAATTAAATCAAACGACATTAACGATAAATTTAAAAATCAAAATATTTCAATTTTGCAATTTTTAGAATTTTAAAGTCTGTTGGGGATAAATGAATTATTAATACTCTATTGAATTTAAATTTTGTAATTTTTTGAATTGTCTCCTTTGCCACAACGCAATTTAAAATGATTTATATAATCTTTAGGCAAATTACATATGAAAAGGCAAAAGCAATGGACTGTAATAAGATGGTTCTGCACTCCCATCTTGGGATATATGCGTTACACAACATTGAAACTTGGGATTACTATTTATAATATACATCCATTAAAGTGTATTTTATACAAATAAGTCTATTACTGGTATTTTTGTTCAAGTAACAAATTTAAATACTATAATTTTCACATATTATATTTTTCTCACTAATTAAATTGAACGACATTAATAATAACTTTAAAATTTAAAATATTTCAATTTTCCAATTTTTAGAATTTTAAAATCTGCTAGTGATAAATGAATTGTCAATACTCTGTTGAATTTAAATTTTGCAATCTTCGGAATTGTATCCTTTGCCTTAATGCAATTTGAAATAATTTATGTAATCTTCAAGCAAATTACTTAAGAAAAAGTAAAAGCAATCGACTGTAATAGGAAGGCTCTACACTCTCATCTAGTCATATATGCTTAACACAACATTGAAACTTAGGACTGCTATTTATAAAGTGTATTTTATGCAATTGAGTTCATTACTTGTATTTTTGTTCAATTAACTAATTCAAATATGACATGTTTCACATATTATATTTTTCCCACCAGTTAAATCAAATGACATTAATAATAAATTTAAAAATCAAAATATTTCAATTTTTGAATTTTAAAATCTAGTAGGGATAAGTGAATTGTCAATACTCTGTTGAATTTAAATTTTGCAATTTTCTAAATTGTCTCCTTTGTCTCAACACAATTTAAAATGATTTATATAATCCTCAGGCAAATTACTTAAGAAAAAGTAAAAGCAATGGACTGTAATAAGATAGTTTTGCACTCCCATCTTGGGATATATACCTAACACAACATTGAAACTTGGGATTGCTATTTATAATATTCATCCACTAAAGTGTATTTTATGCAATTGAGTCCATTATTTGTATTTTTGTTCAATTAACATATTTAAATATTATAATTTTCACATATTATATTTTTCTCACCAATTAAATCGAACAAAATTAATAATAAATTTCAAAGTTAAAATATTTCAATTTTCCAAATTTTAGAATTTTAAAATTTGCAAGGGATAAATGAATTGTCAATTCTCTGTTGAATTTAAATTTTGCAATTTTTAGAATTGTCTCCTTTGCCTCAACGCAAATTGAAATGATTTATATAATCTTCACGCAAATTGCTTAAGAAAAAGCAAAAGCAATGGGCTGTAATAAGAAGTTTCTGCACTCCTATCTAGGGATATATGCCTAACACAACATTGAAGCTTGGAAATGCTATTTATAATATTCATCCACTAAAGTGTATTTTATGCAATTGAGTCCATTATTTGTATTTTTGTTTAATTAACTTATTCAAATATTGTATTTTTCTCACCAATCAAATCAAACGACATTAATAATATATTTAAAAATCAAAATCTTGCACTTTTGCAATATTTGGAATTTTAAAATCTGTTAGGGATAATTGATTTGTCAATACTCTGTTGAATTTAAATTTTGCCATTTTCTGAATTGGCTCCTTTGCCTCAACACAATTNAAGAAAAGCAAAAGTAATGAGCTTATAATAAGAAGTTTCTGCACTCCATTTAGGGATATATGCCTAACACAACATTGAATTTTGGAAATGCTATTTATAATATTCATCCATTAAAGTGTATTTTATGCAACTGAGTCCATTATTTGTATTTTTGTTTAATTAACTTATTCAAATATTGTATTTTCTCACCAATCAAATCAAATGACATTAATAATATATTTAAAAATCAAATTATTGCACTTTTGCAATTTTTGGGATTTTAAAATCTACTAGGAATAAATGATTTGTCAATATTCTGTTGAATTTAAATTTTGCAATTTTCTGAATTGTCTCCTTTGCCTCAACACAATTTAAAATGATTTATATAACTTTCAGGCAAATTACTTAAGAAAAAGCAAAAGCAATGGACTGTAATAAGAAGGTTCTGCACTCCCATACAAGGATATATGCTTAACATAAGATTGAAACTTGGGATTACTATTTGTAATATTCATCCACTAAAGTGTATTTTCTGCAATTGAGTCCATTACTTGCATTTTTGTTCAAATAACTTATTCAAAAATTGTATTTTTCTCACCAATCATATCAAATGACACTAACAACAAATTTCAAAATCAAAATATTGCATTTTTGCAATTTTTAGAATTTTAAAATCTGCTAGGGACAAATAAATTGTCGATAATCTGTTGAATTTATATTTTGCAATTTTCTCAATCGTCTCCTTTGCCTCAATGCAATTTGAAATGATTTATAGAATTTCTATTTTCAGACAAATTACTTAAGAAAAAGGAAAAACAATGGACTCTAATAAGATAGTTCTGCACTCCCATCTAGCGATATATGCTTCACACAACCTTGAAACTTGAGTTTTCTATTTATAATATTCTTCCACTAAAATGTCTTTTATTTAATTGAGTCTATTACTTGTATTTTTATTCAATTAACATATTCAAATATTATATTTTTCACATATTATATTTTTCTCACCAATTAAATCAAACGACATTAACAATAAATATAAAAATCAAAATATTTCAATTTTGCAATTTTTAGAATTTTCAAATCTGCTAGGGATAACTGAATTGTCAATACTCTGTGGAATTTAAATTTTGCAATTTTCCGAATTGTCTCCTTTGCCTCAACACAATCTGAAATGATTTATGTAATCTTCAGGCAAATTACTTAAGAAAAAGCAAAAGCAATGGAGTCTAATAAGAAGGTTTTGCACTCCTATCTAGGGATATATGCTTAACACAACATTGAAACTTGAGATTGTTATTTATAATATTCATCCACTAAAGTGTATTTTATGCAATTGAGTCCATTACATGTATTTTTGTTCAATTAACTGATTCAAAAATTGTATTTTTCTCACCAATCAAATCAAAATATTGCATTTTTGCAATTTTTAGAATTTTAAAATCTATTAGGGACAAATAAATTGTGCATAATTTGTTGAATTTAAATTTTGCAATTTTCTTAATCGTCTCCTTTGCCTCAATGCAATTTGAAATGATTTATAGAATTCTTGCCTTCAGACAAATTACTTAAGAAAAAGGAAAAGCAATGGACTCTAATAAGATGGTTCCCCACTCCTATCAAAGGATATATGCTTCACATAACCTTGAAACTTGAGATTACTATTTATAATATTCATCCACTAAAGTGTCTTTTATGCAATTGAGTTCATTACCTGTATTTTTGTTCAAATAGCAAATTCAAATATTAAATTTTTCACATATTATATTTTCTTACCAATTAAATCAAACGACATTAACATTAAATTTAAAAATTAAAATATTTCAATTTTGCACTTTTTCGAATTTTAAAATCTACTAGGGATAAATGAATTTTCAATACTCAGTTGAATTTAAATTTTGCAATCTTCGAGATTGTCTTCTTTGCCTCAACGCAATTTGAAATAATTTATGTAATCTTTAGGCAATTTACTTAAGAAAAAGCAAAAGCAATCAACTGTAATAAGAAGGCTTTACACTCCCATCTAGTGATATATGTTTAACACAATATTGAAACTTGGGACTGCTATTTATAAAGTGTATTTCATGTAATTGAGTCCATTACTTTTATTTTTGTTCAATTAACTTATTCAAATATTGTATTTTTCTCACCCATCAAATCAAACGACATTGACAACAAATTTAAAAATCAAAATATTGCAATTTTGCAATTTTTAGAATTTTAAAATCTGCTAGGGACAAATAAATTGTCCATAATCTGTTGAATTTAAATTTTGCAATTTTCTTAATCGTATCCTTTGCCTCAATGCAATTTGAAATGATTTATAGAATTCTTGCCTTTAGACAAATTACTTAAGAAAAAGGAAAAGCAATGGACTCTAATAAGATGGTTCTGCACTCCCATCAAGGGATATATGCTTCACACAACCTTGAAACTTGAGATTGCTATTTATAATATTGATCCACTAAAGTATCTTTTATGCACTTGAGTCCATTATTTGTATTTTTGTTCAATTAAAATATTCAAATATTATATTTTTCACTTATTATATTTTTCTCAGCAATTAAATCAAACGACATTAACAATAAATATAAAAATCAAAATATTTCAATTTTGCAATTTTTAGAATTTTCAAATCTTCTAGGGATAACTGAATTGTCAATACTCTGTTGAATTTAAATTGTGCAATTTCCTAAATTGTCTTATTTGCCTCAACGCAATTTGAAAGGGTTTATATAATCTTTCAGCAAATTACTTAAGAAAAAGCGAAAGCAATAGACTGTAATAAGAAGGTTCTGTACTCCTATCTAAGGATATATGCTTAACACAACATTGAAACTTGGGATTGCTATTTATAATATTCAGTCAATAAAGTGTATTTTATGCAATTTAGTCCATTACTTGTATTTTTCTTCAATTAACTTATTCAAATATTGTATTTTTCTCACCAATCAAATCAAACGACATTAACAACAAATTTAAAAATCAAAATATTCCATTTTTGCAATTTTTAGAATATTAAAATATACTAGGGACAAATAAATTGTAAATAATCTGTTAAATTTAAATTTTGCAATTTTCTTAATTGTCTCCTTTGTCTCAATGCAATTTGAAATGATTTATAGAATTCCTATTTTCAGACAAATTACTTAAGAAAAAGGAAAAGTAATGAACTTTAATAAGATGGTTCTACACTCCTATATAGGGATATATGCTTCACACAACCTTGAAACTTGAGTTTGTTATTTATAATATTCATCCACTAAAGTATATTTTATGCAATTGAGTCCATTACTTGTATTTTTGTTCAATTAACATATTCAAATATTATATTTCTCACATAGTATATTTTTTTCACCAATTAAGTCAAACGACATTAACGATAAATTCAAAAATCAAAATATTTCAATTTTGCAATTTTTAGAATTTTTAGAAACTTGAGTTGGTTATTTATAATATTCATCCACTAAAATGTATTTTATCCAATTGAGTTCATTACTTGTATTTTTGTTCAATTAACTTATTCAAATATTGTATTTTTCTCACCCATGAAATCAAACGACATTAACAACAAATTTAAATATCAAAATATTGCATTTTTGCAATTTTTAGAATTTTAAAATCTTCTAGGGATAAATAAATTGTCAATAATCTGTTGAATTTAAATTTTGCAATTTTCTTAATTCTCTCCTTTGCCTTAATGCAATTTGAAATGATTTAAAGAATTGCTGTTTTTAGACAAATTACTTAAGAAAAAGGAAAAACAATGGACTCTAATAAGATGGTTCTACACTCCCATCAAGGGATATATGCTTCACACAACCTTGAAACTTGAGATTGCTATTTATAATATGCATCCACTAAAGTGTCTTTGACGCAATTGAGTCCACTACAAGTATTTTTGTTAAATTAACATATTCAAATATTATATTTTTCACATATTATATTTTTCTCACCAATTAAATCAAATGACATTAACAATAAATGTGAAAATCAAAATATTTCAATTTTGTAGTTTTTAGAATTTTAAAATCTACTAGGGATAACTGAATTGTCAATACTCCATTGAATTTAAATTTTGCAATTTTCTGAAATGTCTCCTTTGCCTTAACGTAACTAATCAAACCACATTAAAAAAAATTTAAAAATCAAAATATTTCAATTTTGCAATTTTTCGAATTTTAAAATTTGGTAGGGATACATGAATTGTCAGTACCCTGTTGAATTTAAATTTTACAATTTTTTGAATTGTCTCTTTTGCCTCAACGCAATTTGAAATGATTTATATAATCTTCAAGCAAATTACTTAAGAAAAAGTAAAAGCAATGGACTGTAATAAGAAGGTTCTCCACTCCCATCTAGGGATATATGCTTAACACAACATTGAAATTTGGGATTATTATTTATAATATTCATCCGCCAAAGTGTATTTTATACAATTGAGTCCATTACTTGTATTTTTGTTCAATTAACTTATTCAAATATTGTATTTTTCTCACCAATCAAATCAAACGACATTAACAACAAATTTAAAAATAAAAATATTCCATTTTTGCAATTTTTAAAATTTTAAAATCTGTTAGGGATAAATAAATTCCCAATAATTTGTTGAATTTAAATTTTGCAATTTTCTTAATTCTATCCTTTGCCTCAATGCAATTTGAAATGATTTATAGAATTCTTGCTTTCAGACAAATTACTTGAAAAAAAGGAAAAGCAAGGGACTGTAATAAGATGGTTTTTCACTCCCATCTAGGGATATATGCTTAACACAACGCTGAAACTTGGGTTTGTTATTTATAATATTCATCTAATAATGTGTATTTTATGCAATTGAGTCCATTACTCGTATTTTTGTTCAATTAACATATTAAAATATTATATTTTTCAGATATTATATTTTTCTTACCAATTAAATCAAATGACATTAACATTAAATTTAAAAATCAAAACAATTCAATTTTGCACTTTTTCAAATTTTAAAATCTATTAGGGATAAGTGAATTGTCAATACTATGATGAATTTAAATTTTGCAATTTTTCAAATTGTCTCCTTTGCCTCAAGGCAATTTGAAATAATTTAGATAATTTTCAGTCAAATTACTTAAGAAAAAGTAAAAGCAATCGACTGTAATAATAAGGTTCTGCACTCCCATCTAGAGATATATGCTTGACACAACATTGAAACTTGGGACTGGTATTTATTGTATTCACCCACTAAAGTGTATTTTATTTAATTGAATCCATTACTTGTATTTTTGTTCAATTAACATATTCAAATATTATATTTTTCTCATATTATATTTCTCTCACCAATTAAATCAAACGACATTAATACTAAATTTAAAAATCAAAATATTTCAATTTCGCAATTTTTAAAATTTTAAAATCTGCTAGGGATAAGTGAATTGTCAATACTCTGTTGAATTTAAATTTTGCAATTTTCTGAATTGTCTCCTTTGCCTCAACATTATTTCAAATGATTTATATATAATGTTTAGGCAAATTACTTAAGAAAAAGCAAAAGTAATGGATTATAAGAAGAAGGTTCTACACTCCCATCTAGGGATATATGCTTAATACAGCATTGAAACTTAGGACTGCTATTTATAATATTCATCCACTTAATTGTATTTTATACAATTGAGTCCATTACTTGTATTTTTGTTCAAGTAACATATTCAAATATTGTATTTTTCTCACCAATGAAATCAAACGACATTAACAATAAATTTAAAAATCAAAATATCACATTTTTACAATTTTTAGAATTTTAAAATCTACTAGGGAGAAATGAATTGCCAATACTCTGTTGAATTTAACTTTTCCAATTTTCTGTATTGTCTCCTTTGCCTTAACGCAATTTGAAATGATTTATATAATCTTTAGGCAAATTACTTAAGAGAAAGTGAAAACAATGGACTGTAATAAGAAAGTTCTGCACTCCTATCCAGTGATATATGCTTAACACTACATTAAAACTTGGGATTGCTATTTATAATATTCATCCACGAAAGTGTATTTTATGCAATTGAGTCCATTACTTTTATTTTTGTTCAATTAACTTATTCAAATATTGTATTTTTCTCACCAATCAAATCAAACGACATTAACAACAAATTTAAAAATCAAAATATTGTATTTTTGCAGTTTTTAGAATTTTAAAATCTGCTAGGAACAAATAAATTGTAAATAATCTATTGAATTTAAATTTTGCGATTTTCTTAATTGTCTCCATTGCCTCAATGCAATTTGAAATGATTTGTAGAATTCTTGTCTTTAGACAAATTACTTAAGAAAAAGGAAAAGCAATGGATCCTAATAAGATGGTTCCCCTCTCCTATCTAGTGATATGTGGCTTCACAAAACCTTGAAACTTGAGATTGCTATTTATAATATTGATCCACTAAAGTGTCTTTTATGCAATTGTCTCCATTACTTGTATTTTTGTTCAATTGACATATTCAAATATTATATTTTTCACATATTATATTTTTCTCACCAATTAAATCAAACGATATTAACTATAAATTTAAAAATCAAAATATTGCATTTTTGCAATTTTTAGAATTTTAAAATCTGCTAGGGATAAAAGAATTGTCAATACTCTGTTGAATTTAAATTTTGCAATTTTTGGAATTGTCTCCTTTGCCACAACGCAATTTGAAATAATTTATATAATCTTCAGGCAAATTTTTTAAGAAAAAGCAAAAGCAATGGACTATAATAAGAAGGTTCTGCACTCCCATCTAGGGATATATGCTTGACACAACATTGAAACTTAGGTTTGCTATTTAAAATATTCGTCCACTAAATTGTATTTTATGCAATTGTGTCCATTATTCGTATTTTTGTTCAATAAACATATTCAAATATTATATTTTTCACATATTATATTTTTCTCATCAATTAAATCGAACGACATTAACATTAGATTTAAAAGTCAAAATATTTCAATTTTGCACTTTTTTGAATTTTAAAATCTGCTAGGGATAAGTGAATTGTCAATACTTTGTTAAATTTAAATTTTGCATTTTTCGGAATTGTCTCCTTTGCCTCAACGCAATTTGAAATAATTTATATAATGTTTAGGCAAATTACTTAAGTAAAAGTAAAAGCAATTGACTGTAATAAGAAAACTCTACACTCCCATCTAGGGATATATGCTTAACACGACATTGAAAGTTGGAGACTACTTTTTATAATATTCATCCACTAAAGTATTTTTTACGCAATTGAGTCCATTACTTGTTTTTTTGTTCAATTAACATATTCAAATATTGTTTTTTTCTCACCAATCAAATCAAATGACATTAACAATAAATTTAAAAATCAAAATATTGCATTTTTGCAATTTTTAGTATTTTAAAATCTGTTAGTGAGAAATGAATTGTCAATACTCTCTTGAATTTAACTTTTCCGATTTTCTGAATTGTCTCCTTTGCCTCAACGCAATTTGAAATGATTTATATAATTTTCAGGCAAATTACTTAAGAAAAAGCAAAAGCAATGGACTACAATAAAAAGGTTCTGCACTCCCATCTAGGGATATATGCTTAACACAACATTGAAATTTGGGATTGCTATTTATAATATTCATCCACTAAAGTCTATTTTATTCAATTGTGTCCATTACATGTATTTTTGTTCAATTAACTTATTCAAATATTGTATTTTTCTCACCAATCATATCAAACGACATTAACAACAAATTTAAAAATCAAAATGTTGCATTTTTGCAATTTTTAAAATTTTAAAATCTGCTAAGGACAAATAAATTGTAAATAATCTATTGAATTTAAATTTTGCAATTTTCTTAATTATCTCCTTTGCCTCAATGCAATTTGAAATGATTTATAGAATTCTTGTCTTCAGACAAATTACTTAAGAAAAAGGAAAAGCAATGGACCCTAATAAGATGGTTCCCCACTCCCATCTAAGGATATATGCTTCACAAAACCTTGAAACTTGAGATTGCTATTTATAATATTGATCCACTAAAGTGTCTTTTATGCAATTGAGTCCATTAATTGTATTTTTGTTCAATTGACATATTCAAATATTATATTTTTCACATATTATATTTTCCTCACGAATTAAATTTAAAAATCAAAATATTACATTTTTGCAATTTTTTGAATTTTAAAATCTTATAGGGATAAATGAATTGTCAATACTTTGTTGAATTTAAATTTTGCAATTTTCGGAATTGTCTCCTTTCCCTCAATACAATTTGAAATAATTTATATAATTTTCAGGCAAATTACTTAAGAAAAAGCAAAAGTAATCGACTGTAATAAAAAGGCTCTTCACTCCCATGTAGGGATATATGCTTAACACAACATTGAAACTTGGGTTTGCTATTTATAATATTCATCCACTAAAGTGTATTTTATACAATTGAGTTCATTACTCGTATTTTTGTTCAATTAATATATTCAAATATTATATTTTTCACATATTTTATTTTTCTCACCAATTAAATCAAACGACATTAACATTCAATTTAAAAATCAAAATATTTCAATTTTGCACTTTTTCAAATTTTAAAATCTGTTAGGGATAAATGAATTGTCAATACTCTGTTGAATTTAAATTTTGCAATTTTCTAAATTGTCTCCTTTGCCTTAACGCAATTTCAAATGATTTATATAATTTCAGGCAGATT
Organism: Bruguiera gymnorhiza; assembly: GCA_020883675.1. Lineage (NCBI taxonomy): Eukaryota > Viridiplantae > Streptophyta > Magnoliopsida > Malpighiales > Rhizophoraceae > Bruguiera > Bruguiera gymnorhiza. The sequence goes on along the minus strand of JAIRCJ010000476.1, from coordinate 18,852 downwards.
ACTTAAGAAAAAGCGAAAGCAATGGACTGTAATAAGAAGGTTCTGCATTCCCATCTAGGGATATATGCTTAACACAACATTGAAAGTTGGGAGTGCTATTTATAATATTCACCCCGTTAATTATATTTTATGCAATTGAGTCCATTACTTGTATTGTTGTTCATTTAACATATTCAAATATTATATTTGTCACATATTATATTTTTCTCTCCAATTAAATCAAACGACATTAACAATAAATTTAAAAATCAAAATATTTCAATTTTGCAATTTTTTGAATTTTAAAATCTGCTTGGGATAAGTGAATTGTCAACACTCTGTTCAATTTAAATTTTGCAATTTTCTGAATTGTCTCCTTTGCCTCAACCCAATTTGAAATGATTTATATAATCTTCAGGCAAATTACTTAAGAAAAAGCAAAAGTAATGGACTGTAATAAGAAGGTTCTGCACTCCCATCTAGGGATATATGGCTTAACACAAATTGAAACTTGGGATTGCTATTTATAATATTCAATCCACTAAATTGTATTTTATGCAATTGAGTCCATTACTTGTATTTTTGTTCAATTAACATATTCAAATATTGTATTTTTCTCACCAATAAATCAAAGACACTTAACAATAAATTTAAAAATCAAAAATATTGCATTTTTGCAATTTTTAGAATTTAAAATCTGCTAGGAGAAAATGAATTGTCAATACTCTGTTGAATTTAAACTTTTGCAATTTTTGAATTGTCTCCTTTCGCCTCAATGCAATTTGAAATAATTTATATAATCTTCAGGCAAATTACTTAAGAAAAGCAAAAGCAATTGACTATAATAAGAAGGTCTGCACTCCCATTTAGGGATATATGCTTAACACAACATTGAACTTGGGATGCTATTTATTAATATTCAATCACTAAAGTGTATTTTATACAATTGAGTTCATTACTCGTATTTTTGTTCAATTAATATATTCAAATATTATATTTTTGACATATTTTATTTTTCTCACCAATTAAATCAAACGACATTAACATTCAGTTTAAAAATCAAAATATTTCAATTTTGCACTTTTTCAAATTTTAAAATCCGCTAGGGATAAATGAATTGTCAATACTCTATCGAATTTAAATTTTGCAATTTTCTAAATTGTCTCCTTTGCCTCAACGCAATTTCAAATGATTTATATAATTTTCAGGTAGATTACTTAAGAAAAAGCGAAAGTAATGGACTGTAATAAGAAGGTTCCCCATTCCCATCTAGGGATATATGCTTAACACAACATTGAAAGTTGGAAGTGTTATTTATAATATTCACCCCATTAATTGTATTTTATGCAATTAAGTCCCATTACTTGTATTTTTGTTCACTTAACTTATTCAAATATTGTATTTGTCTGACCTATCAAATTAAACGACATTACAACAAATTTAAAAATCAAATATTCCATTTTTGCAATTTTTAGAATTTTACAATCTATTAGGGATAAAGAAATTGTTAATAATCTGTAGAATTTAAATTTTGCAATTTTCTTAATTGTCTCATTTTCCTCAATGTAATTTGAAACGATTTATAGAATTCTTTCTTTAGACAAATTACTCAGGAAAAAGGAAACCAATGGACTCTAAAAAGATGGTTCCCCATTCTTATCTAGGGATATATGCTTTATATAACCTCAAACTTGAGATTTCTATTTATAATATTCATCCACTAAAGTGTCTTTTATGGAATTGAGTCCATTACTTGTATATTTGTTCAATTGACATATTCAAATATTATATTTTTCACATATGTATATTTTTCTCACCAATTAAATCAAATGACATTAACAATAAATTTAAAATCAAAATATTGCATTTTGCAATGTTAGAATTTAAAATCTGCTAAGGAGAAATGAATTGTCAATACACTGTTGAATTTAACTTTTGCAATTTTTTGAATTGTCTCCTTTGCCTCAATGCATTTTGAAATGCTTTATATAATCTTCAGGCAAATTACATAAGAAAAAGCAAAGCAATGGACTATAATAGGAAGGTTCTGCACACCCATCCAGGGATATATGCTTAACACAACATTGAAACTAGGGATTGCTATTTATAATATTCATCCACTAAAGTGTATTTTATGCAATTTAGTACATTACTAGTATTTTTGTTCAATTAACTTATTCAAATATTGTATTTTTCTAACCAATTAAATCAAACGACATTAACAACAAATTTAAAAATCAAAATATCACATTTTTGAAATTTTTAGAATTTTAAAATCTGCTAGGGAGAAATTAATTATCAACAATCTGTTGAATTTAACTTTTGCAATTTCCTAAATTGTCTCCTTCACCTCAACGCAATTTGAAATAATTTATATAATTTTCAGGCAAATTACATTAAGGAAAAGCAAAAGCAATTGACTATAATAAGAAGGTTTTGCACTCCCATTTAGGGATATATGCTTAACACAACATTGAAACTTTGGGATTGTTATTTATAATATTCTTCAACTAAAGTGTATTTTATGCAATTGAGTCCATTACTTGTATTTTTGCTCAATTAACTTATTCAAATATTGTATTTTTCTGACCAATCAAATCAAACGACATTAATAACAAATTTAAAAATCAAAATATTGCATTTTTGCAATTTTTAGAATTTTACAATCTGCTATGGATAAAGAAATTGTTAATAATCTGTAGAATTTAAATTTTGCATTTTTCTTAATTGTCTCCTTTGCCTCAATGTAATTTGAAATGATTTATAGAATTCCTTTCTTCAGACAAATTACTTAGGAAAAAGGAAAACCAATGGACTCTAAAAAGATGGGTTCCCCACTCCCATCTAGGGATATATGCTTTACACAACCTTGAAACTTGAGATTGCTATTTATAATATTCATCCACTAAAGTGTCTTTTATGGAATTGAGTTCATTACTTGTAATTTTGTTCAATTAACATATTCAAATATTGTATTTTTCCCTCCAATCAAATCGAACGACATTAACAATAAATTTAAAAATCAAAATATCGTATTTTTGCAATGTTTAGAATTTTAAAATCTGCTAAGGAGAAATGAATTGTCAATACACTATTGAATTTAACTTTTGCAATTTTTTGAATTGTCTCTTTTGCCTCAATGCATTTTGAAATGCTTTATATAATCTTCAGGCAAATTATATAAGAAAAAGCAAAAGCAATGGACTATAATAGGAAGGTTCTGCACACCCATCCAGGGATATATGCTTAACACAACATTGAAACTAGGGATTGCTATTTATAATATTCATCCATTAAAGTGTATTTTATGCAATTTAGTACATTACTAGTATTTTTGTTTAATTAACTTATTCAAATATTGTATTTTTCTTACCAATTAAATCAAACGACATTAACAACAAATTTAAAAATCAAAATATCGCATTTTTTAAATTTTTAGAAGTTTAAAATCTGCTAGGGAGAAATTAATTATCAACAATCTGTTGAATTTAACTTTTGCAATTTCCTAAATTGTCTCCTTTACCTCAACGCAATTTGAAATAATTTATATAATCTTCAGGAAAATTAGTTAAGGAAAAGCAAAAGCAATCGACTATAATAAGAAGGTTCTGCACTCCCATTTAGGGATATATGCTTAACATAACATTGAAACTTGAGATTGCTATTTACAATATTCATCAACTAAAGTGTATTTTATGGATTTGAATCCATTACTTGTATTTTTGTTCAATTAACTTATTCAAATATTGTATTTGTCTGACCAATCAAATCAAACGACATTAACAACAAATTTAAAAATCAAAATTTTTCATTTTTACAATTTTTAGAATTTTACAATCTGCTAGGGATAAAAAAATTGTTAATAATCTGTAGAATTTAAATTTTGCAATTTTCTTAATTGTCTCATTTGCCTCAATGTAATTTGAAATGATTTATAGAATTCCTTTCTTCAGACAAATTACTCAGGAAAAAGGAAAACCAATGGACTCTAAAAAGATGGCTCCCCACTCTGATCTAGGGACATATGCTTTACACAACCTCAAAACTTGAAATTGCTATTAATAATATTCATCCACTAAAGTGTCTTTTATGGAATTGAGTCCATTACTTGTATATTTGTTCAATTGACATATTCAAATATTATATTTTTCACATATTATATTTTTCTCACCAATTAAATCTAATGACATTAACAATAAATTTAAAAATCAAAATCTTGCATTTTTGCAATTTTTAGAATGTTAAAATCTACTAGGAATAAATGAATTGTCAATACTCTGTTGAATTTAACTTTTGCAATTTTCTGAATTTTCTCCTTTGCCTCAACGCAGTTTGAAATGATTTATATAATCTTCAGGCAAATTACTTAAGAAAAAGCAAAAGTAATGGATTTTAATAAGAAGGTCCTGCACTCCCATCTAAGGATATATGCTTAACACAACATTGATACTAGGGATTGCTATTTATGACATTCATCCACTAAATTGTATTTTATGCAATTGAGTCCATTACTTGTATTTTTGTTCAATTAACTTATTCAAATATTGTATTTTTCTGACCAATCAAATCAAACAACATTAACAACAAATTTAAAAATTAAAATATTACATTTTTGCAATTTTTAGAATTTTACAATCTGCTAAGGATAAAGAAATTGTTAATAATCTGTAGAGTTTAAATTTTGTAATTTTCTTAATTGTCTCCTTTGCCTCAATGTAATTTGAAATGATTTATAAAATTCCTGTCTTCAGACAAATTACTTAGGAAAAAGGAAAACCAATGGACTCTAAAAAGATGGTTCCCCACTCCCATCTAGCGATATATGCTTTACACAACCTTGAAACTTGAGGTTGCTATTTACAATATTGATCCACTAAATTGTCTTTTATGGAATTAAGTCCATTACTTGTATATTTGTTCAATTGACATATTCAAATATTATATTTTTCACATATGATATTTTTCTCACCAATTAAATCAAATGACATTAATATTAAATTTAAAAATCAAAATATTTCATTTTTGCAATTCTTCGAATTTTAAAATCTGTTAGGAATAAATGAATTGTCAATACTCTGTTGAAATTAAATTTTGCAATTTTCGGAATTGTCTCTTTTGCCTCAATGCAATTTGAAATGATTTATATAATTTTCAGGCAAATTATTTAAGAAAAAGCAAAAGCAATGGGCCGTAATAAGAAGGTTCTGCACTCCCATTTAGGGATATATGCTTGACACAACAATGAAATTTGGAATTGCTATTTATAATTTTCATCCACTAAATTGTATTTTAAGCTATTGAGTCCATTACTTGCATTTTTGTTCAATTAAGATGTTCAAATATTGTATTTTTTTCACCAATCAAATCAAACGACATTAACAATAAATTTAAAAATCAAAATATTCCATTTTTGTAATTTTTAGAATTTTAAAATCTGCTATTGAATTTAAATTTTGCAATTTTCTTAATGGTCTTATTTGCTTCAATACAATTTGAAATGATTTGAAGAATTCTTGTCTTCAGAGAAATTTCTTAAGAAAAAGTAAAAGCAAAGGACTCTAATAAGATAGTTTCGCACTCCCATTTAGGGATATATGTTTCACACAACCTTGAAACTTGAGTTTGCTATTTATAATATTCATCCACTAAAGTGTATTTTATGTAATTGAGTCCATCACTTGTATTTTTGTTCAATTAACATATTCAAATATTATATTTTTCACATATTATATTTTTTTCACCAATTAAATCAAATGACATTAATATTAAATTTAAAAATCAAAATATTTCATTTTTGCTATTCTTCAAATTTTAAAATCTGCTAGGGATAAATGAATTGTCAATACTCTGTTGAATTACAATTTTGCAATTTTCGGAATTGTTTCCTACGCCTTAACGTAATTTGAAATGATTTATATAATTTTCAAGCAAATTACTTAAGAAAAAGTAAAAGCAATCAACTATAATAAGAAGGTTCTGCACTCTCATCTAGGGATATATACTTAACACAATATTAAAACTAGAGATTGCTATTTATAATATTCATCCACTAAAGTGTATTTTTTGCAATTGAGTCCATTATTTATATTTTTGTTCAATTAACATATTGAAATATTAAATTTTTCACATATTATATTTTTCTCACCAAATAAATCAAATGACATTAACGAAAAATTTAAAAATCAAAATATTTCAATTTTGTAATTTTTTGAATTTTAAAATCTACTTGGGATAACTGTATTGTCAATACTCTATTGAATTTAAATTTTGCAATTTTCTTAAGTGTCTCGTTTGCCTCAATGCAATTTGAAATGATTTATACAATTCCTATCTTCAGACAAATTACTTAGGAAAAAGGAAAACCAATGGACTCTAAAAAGATGGTTCGCCACTCCCATCTAGGGATATATGCTTTACACAACTTTGAAACTTGAGATTGCTATTTATAATATTCATCCACTAAAGTGTCTTTTGTGGAATTGAGTCCATTATTTGTATATTTTTTCAATTGACATATTCAAATATTATATTTTTCACATATTATATTTTCTCACAAATTAAATCAAACATTAACAACAAATTTAAAAATCAAAATATTGCATTTTTGCAATTTTTAGAATTTTAAAATCTGTTAGGGATAAAGAAATTATTAATAATCTGTAGAATTTAAATTTTGCAATTTTCTTAATTGTCTCCTTTGCCTCAATGTAATTTGAAATGATTTATAGAATTCCTCTCTTCTGACAAATTACTTAGGAGAAAGGAAAACCAATGGACTCTAAAAAGATGGTTCCCCACTCCCATTTAGGGATATATGCTTTACACAACATTGAAACTTGGGTTTGCTATTTATAATATTCATCCACTAAAGTGTATTTTATGCAATTGAGTCTATTACTTGTATTTTTGTTCAATTAACATATTCAAATATTATATTTTTCTCACCAATTAAATCAAACGACATTAACATTAAATTTAAAAATCAAAATATTTTAATTTTGTAATTTTTTGAATTTTAAAATCTACTTGGAATAACTGTTTTGTCAATACTCTATTGAAATTTAAAAATCAAAATATTTTAATTTGAAATAATTTATATAATTTTCAAGGAAATTATTTAAGAGAAAGTAAAAACAATGGACTGTAATAAGAATGTTTTATATTTTCATCTAGAGATATATGCTTAATAGGCATATAACCTTTTTTATAATTTTTTGAAACAAAAATACCCATTATTACATTATTAATTATAATTAAAATAGTTTCTTTTATTTTTTTCCTTTTCTGTTAGTAATTTTTTCTTTTATTTTCTTTTAAAACACTAGAAATTATAACCGAATATCAATTACGTTTAGTTTATTGAGAGCAAGTTTTGGGATCATTAGTTTATTAATTATAATAACAAAATTCAACTATAATACTGAACAGTTTATTTATTTTTTATTTTTTTGGGTTGAGAAAACAGTCAATTACTGATAATAATTTAAAGCCCTAATAATATATCCCTAGTTTCAATTTTCAAGTCTTTCCACGCTGTTGCAATTCTCTGGTCGGCATATCCTCGCCCACCTAGCTCCCTCATCTGCAGCACCGGCGACACGCTGAGGACCACCCACTGATTCTCCCTGGCCCAGCTAAAAGTAGGCGTTCCTCGGTCAATTATCTCCTTGCCCCCGCTAAAAGTGGAAGGGATGTTTGGGGTCTTCCCCTTGGCAATACTGGCAATGGCATCCACGAATTAGGTGGATTCTCTTATGACTGCATGGCTACTTTTCCTCCCGTGCAGAGTTTTCCTTGGTAGGCATCAGACCATGGAAAAATATATATCCATGAATTTATTGTATTGTACACCAACCCATGTCAATTCTAAATGCAAACGTATTAAAATCTAGGTGACTGGTGATCGAGCTGAATCTTTTATAGAGTTGAAGTAGGCTGGGTCTGAGTATAAATCTTAAGCTCGATTTGAGAGGATACAGGTTTGAACATCTAGACCCGATGAAATTCAAGATCTGCAAAACCCAAAAAAAAAAAAAGACTAAAGGGTGTTGAGTCTTAATTCAATATTAATATTAATATTAATACTCTGATGCATAATTATGTGAAAATTATGTTGATGAGATGTATATGTGAAGTTTAAGAAGTAATATATTTACTTAAAAAAAAATAATATTTTCTTAACTCGGATTGATAAGAGGTGTTTTGATTATAATTGACTCATATTAAGGATCTATTAGCGATTTATATAGAAATTATTCTTGTCAACTAACAATTAGACCAAGTAAAAATGCTGAAAAAATTTTCTAAAGCTCAAACTTCTAGCATGAGCCTAGACCAAAATAGGGGAACTCTGTTAAGAGGAGCTCTCAACAAGTAAACAAAGTTACATTTTTGTGGATTTTTCGTGCTGCATTAGTGATACCAGGCAAAGAGATTGAAATGTAAAGTATACATTTTTTTATTTGCGGCTGACGTGGCTGTTTTAAGAATCAATTTGTTCTGCTAGTCATAAGAAGCTCATTGTCGTTGTGCTGTATAATAGGGCCATAAGAACCATAATAATATTACTGAATGGAATTCGGTTTTTGCTTGTAAAAATTATGTCAAATACTTAATTTTTTTTTCCTCTCGTATTGCTGGCCTCCACCAGGTAGAGTTTGTTTGGTGTATGCTCGTAACAATGAACTGTAATAAGAAGATTCTGTACTCCTATCTAGAGATATATACTTTACATAACCTTGAAACTTGAAATTTCTATTTATAATATTCATTTAGTAAAGTATCTTTTATACAATTGAGACCATTACTTGTATTTTTGTTCAATTAAGATATTCAAATATCATATTTTTCACATATTATACTCTCCAATTAAATCAAACGACATTAAAAGTAAATTTAAAAATCAAAATATTTTAATTTTGCAATTTTTCGAATTTTAAAATCTGCTAGGAATAAATGAATTGTCAATATTCTATTGAATTTAAATTTTACAATTTTCGGAATTGTCTCGTTTGCCTCAATGCAATTTGAAATTATTTATATAATTTTCAAGCAAATTATTTAAGAAAAAATAAAAGTAATGGACTATAATAAGAAGGTTCTGCACTCTCATCTAGGGATATATGCTTAACACAATATTGAAACTTGGGATTGCTATTTATAATATTTATCCACTAAAGTGTATTTTATGCAATTGAGTCCATTATTTGTATTTTTGTTCAATTAACTTATTCAAATATTGTATTTTTTTCACCAATCAAATCAAACGACATTAATAATATATTTAAAAATCAAAATATTGGACTTTTGCAATTTTTGGAATTTTAAAATCTATTAGGAATAAATGATTTGTCAATATTCTATTGAATTAAAATTTTTCAATTTTCTGAATTGTCTCATTTGCCTCAATACAATTTAAAACGATTTATATAATTTTCAGGCAAATTACTTAAAAAAAAAAGCAAAAACAATGGACTGTAATAAGAAGGTTCTGCACTCCAATCTAGGGATATATGCTTAACACAATATTAAAACTTGGGATTGCTATTTATAATATTCATCCACTAAAGTGTATTTTATACAATTGAGTCCATTACTTGTATTTTTGTTTAATTAACTTATTCAAATATTGTATTTTTCTCACCAATCAAATCAAACGATATTAACAACAAATTTCAAAATCAAAATATTGCATTTTTGCAATTTTTAGAATTTTAAAATGTGATAGGGATAAATAAATTATCAATAATCTGTTGAATTTAAAATTTTCAATTTTCTCAATTGTCTCTTTTGCCTCAATGCAATTTGAAATGAATTATAGAATTCCTATTTTCCGACAAATTACTTAAGAAAGAGGAAGAGCAATGGATTCTAATAAGATAGTTTCGCACTCCCATTTAAGGATATATGTTTCACACAACCTTGAAACTTGAGTTTGCTATTTATAATATTCATCCACTAAAGTGTATTTTATGCAATTGAGTCCATTACTTGTATTTTTGTTCAATTAACTTATTCAAATATTGTATTTTTCTCACCAATCAAATCAAAAGACAGTAACAACAAATTTCAAAATCAAAATATTGCATTTTTGCAATTTTTAGAATTTTAAAAACTGTTAGGGACAAATAAATTGTCCATAATTTGTCGAATTTAAATTTTGCAATTTTCTTAATTGTCTCCTTTGCCTCAATGCAATTTGAAATAATTTATAGAATTCTTGTTTTCACACAAATTACTTAAGAAAAAGAAAAAGTAAAGGATTCTAATAAGATGGTTCCCCACTCCCATCAAGGGATATATGCTTCACACAACCTTGAAACTTGAGATTGTTATTTATAATATTCATCTACTAAAGTGTCTTTTATGCAATTGAGTCCATTACTTGTATTTTTGTTCAATTAAAATATTCAAATATTATATTTTTCACTTATTATATTTTTCTCATCAATTAAATCAAACGACATTAACCATAAATTTAAAAATTAAAATTTTCAATTTTGCAATTTTTAGAATTTTCAAATTTGCTACAGATAAGTAAATTGTCAATACTCTGTTGAATTTAAATTTTGCAATTTTTTGAATTGTCTCCTTTGCTCAACGTAATTTGAAATGATTTATATAATTTTCAGGCAAAATACTTAAGAAAAAGCAAAGGTAATAGACTATAATAAGAAGGTTTTGCACTCCCATCTAGGGATATATGCTTAGCCCAACATTGAAACTTGCGTTTGCTATTTATAATATTCATCCAATAAAGTGTATTTTATACAATTGAGTCCATTACTCGTATTTTTGTTCAATTAACATATTTAAATATTATATTTTTCACATATTATATTTTTCTCACCAATTAAATCAAACGACATTAACATTAAATTTAAAAATCAAAATATTTCAATTTTGCACTTTTTTGAATTTTAAAATCTGTTAGGGATAAATGAATTGTCAATACTCTCTTAAAATTAAATTTTGTAATGTTCGGAATTGTCTCCTTTACCTCAACGCAATTTGAAATGATTGATAGAATTCCTGTCTTCAGACAAATTACTTAAGAGAAAGGAAAACCAATGGAGTCTAAAAAGATTGTTCCCCACTCCCATCTAAGGATATATGCTTTACACAACCTTAAAATTTGATATTGCTATTTATAATGTTTATCCACTAAAGCGTCTTTCGTGAAATTGAGTCCATTACTTGTATATTTTTTCAATTGACATATTCAAATATTATATTTTTCACATATTATATTTTTCTCACCAATTAAATCAAACAACATTAACAATAAATTTAAAAATCAAAATATTGTATTTTTGCAATTTTTAGAATTTTAAAATCAGCTAGGGATAAAGAAATTGTTAATAATCTGTAGAATTTAAATTTTGAAATTTTCTTAATTGTCTCCTTTGCCTCAATGTAATTTGAAATGATTTATAGAATTCCTCTCTTCTGACAAATTACTTAGGAGAAAGGAAAACCAGTGGACCCTAAAAAGATGGTTCCCTACTCCCATTTAGGGATATATACTTTACACAACATTAAAACTTGAGTTTGCTATTTATAATATTCATCCACTAAAGTGTATTTTATGCAATTGAGTCCATTACTTGTATTTTTGTTCAATTAACATATTCAAATATTATATTTTTCACATATTATATTTTTCTCACCAATTAAATCAAACGACATTAACATTAAATTTAAAAATCAAAATATTTTAATTTTGCAATTTTTTGAATTTTAAAATCTGCTTGGGATAACTGTATTGTCAATACTCTATTGAATTTAAATTTTGCAATTTTCTAAATTGTCTCCTTTGTCTCAACGCAATTTGAAATGATTTATATAATTTTCAGGCAAATTACTTAAGAAAAAGCAAAATCAATGGACTATAATAAAAAGATTCTACACTTCCATCTAGGGATATATGCTTAACAAAACATTAAAACTTGGGATTGTTATTTATAATATTCATCCATGAAAGTGTATTTTATGCAATTGAGTGCATTACTTGTATTTTTGTTCAACTAACTTATTCAAATATTGTATTTTTCTCACCAATCAAATTAAAGGACATTAACAACAAATTTAAAAATCAAAATATTGTATTTTTTCATTTTTCAGAATTTTAAAATCTGCTAGAGATAAGGGATAAAGAAATTGTCAATAATCTGTAGAATTTAAATTTTACAATATTCTTAATTGTCTCCTTTGCCTCAATGTAATTTGAAATGATTTATAAAATTCTTGTCTTCAGACAAATTACTTAGGAAAAAGGAAAACCAATAGACTCTAAAAAGATGGTTCCCCACTCCCATCTAGGGATATATGCTTTACACAACCTTGAAACTTCAAATTGCTATTTATAATATTCATCCACTAAAGTGTCTTTTGTGGAATTAAGTTCATTACTTGTATATTTTTTCAATTGACGTATTCAAATATTATATTTTTCACATATTATATTTTTCTCACCAATTAAATCAAACGACATTAACAACAAGTTTGAAAATCAAAATATTAGAATTTTAAAATCTACTAGAGATAAAGAAATTATTAATAATCTATAAAATTTAAATTTTGCAATTTTCTTAATTGTCTCCTTTGTCTCAATGTAATTTGAAATGATTTATAGAATTCCTATTTTCAGACAAATTACTTAGGGAAAAGGAAAACCAATGGACTCTAAAAAGATGGTTCCCCACTCCTATTTAGGGATATATGCTTTACACAACTTTGAAACTTGAGATTGTTATTTATAATATTCATATACTAAAGTGTCTTTTATGGAATTGAGTCCATTACTTGTATTTTTGTTCAGTTGACATGTTCAAATATTACATTTTTCACATATTACATTTTTCTCACCAATTAAATCAAACGACATTAACAATAAATTTTAAAATCAAAATATTACATTTTTGCAATTTGTTGGAATTTGAAAATCTACTAGGGATAAATGAATTGTTAATACTTTGTTGAATTTAACTTTTGCAATTTTTTGAATTGTCTCTTTTGCCTCAATGCAATTTGAAATGATTTATATAATTTTCGGGCAAATTACTTAGGAAAAAGCAAAAGCAATGGACTGTACTAAGAAGGTTCTGCACTCCCATTTAGGGATATATGCTTAACACAACATTGAAACTTGGGTTTGCTATTTATAATACTCATCCACAAAAGTGTATTTTATGCAATTGAGTCCATTATTTGTATTTTTGTTCAATTAACATATTCAAAAATTATATTTTTCACATATTATATTTTTCTCACCAATTAAATCAAACGGCATTAACATTAAATTTAAAAATCAAAATATTTCATTTTTGCAATTCTTTGAATTTTAAAATCTGCTAGGGATAAATGAATTGTCAATACTCTGTTGAATTTAACTTTTGCAATTTTCTAAATTGTCTCCTTTGCCTCAACGCAATTTGAAATGATTTATATAATTTTCTGGCAAATTACTTAAGAAAGAGTAAAAACAATGGACTCTAATAAGAAGGTTCTGCACTCCCATCTAGGGATATATGCTTAACACAACAATGAAACTTAGGATTGCTATGTATAATATTCATCCATTAAAGTGTATTTTATGCAATTGAGTCCATTACTTATATTTTTATTCAATTAACATAGTCAAATATTATATTTTTCTCATCAATTAAATCAAACAACATTAACAATAAATTTAAAAATCAAAATATTTCAATTTTGCAATTTTTGGAATTTTCAAATATATTAGGGATAAGTGAATTCTCAAAACTCTGTTGAATTCAAATTTTGCAATTTTCTAAATTGTCTCCTATGTAAGATGTTTACAGTCAAAAATTATAGAAATCATTACAAATTGCATTATGGCACAGGAGATAATTAAGAAATTTAAAAAATTTAAATTCAACTCAGTATTAATAACAAATTTATCCCGATAAGACTCTAAAATTATGAAAATTGAACAAATACATTGTTGTGATTTTTTAATATATTGTTAATATCCCTTCATTTTAAAAGAAATGAAAAACATATTATTTGAATATGTTAATTCAACAAAAATACCAGTAATAAATTTAATTGTTTAAAATACACTTTTATTGATAAATGTTATAAATAGCAATTACAATTTTTAATGTTGGGTAAAATATATATGTCTAAAGTTGAGTAGGAAAACTTCTTATTAGGGTCCATTGTATTTGCTTTCTCTTAATTTAGATGTTTACAGACTAAAATTGTCGAAATCAATACAAATTGCATTATGGCATGAGAGATAATTAAGAAATTTACAAAATTTAAATTCAACTCATTATTAACAACAAAATTTATCCCGATAAGATTCTAAAATTATGAAAATTGAAAAAGTACATTGTTTTGATTTTTTAATATATTGTTAATATCCTTTCATTTTAAATGAAATGAAAAGTATATTATTTGAATATGTTAACTCAACAAAAATACTAGTAAAGAATTCAATTGTATAAAATACACTTTTGTAGATAAATATTATAAATAGCAAATACAATTTTCAATTTTGGGTAAAGCATATATGTCTAGAGGTGAGTGGGAAAATATCTTATTGAGGTCTATTGTATTTGCTTTCTCTTAAATTAGATGTTTACAATCGAAAATATAGAAATCATTACAAATTGCTTTATGACATAGGAGATAATTAAGAAATTTATAAAATTTAAATTCAACTCTTTATTAACAACAAATTTGTCCGGATAAGACTCTAAAATTATGAAAATTGAAAAAATACATTGTTTTAATTTTTTAATATATCGTTAATGTCCTTTCATTTTAAATGAAATGAAAAGCATATTATTTGAATATGTTAATTCAACAAAAATACTAGTAATGAATTCAATTGTATAAAATACACTTTTATAGATAAATATTATAAATAACAATTACAATTTTCAACGTTGGGTAAAGCATATATATCTAGAGGTGAGTAGGAAAACTTCTTATTAGCGCCCATTGTATTTGCTTTTTCTTAAATAAAATGTTTACAGACTAAAATTATAAAAATCATTACAAATTGCATTATGGCACGAGAGATAATTAAGAAATTTACAAAATTTAAATTCAACTCTGTATTAACAACAAATTTATCCCAATAAAACTCTAAAATTATGAAAATTGAAAAATACAGTGTTTTTATTTTTTAAGTTATTATTACTGTCCTTTCATTTTAAATGAAATGAAAAACATGTTATTTAAATATGTTAATTCAACAAAAATACCAGTAATGAATTCAATTGTATAAAATACACTTTTATAGATAAATATTATAAATAGCAATTACAATTTTCAATGTTGGGTAAAGCATATATCTTTAGAGGGGAGTGGGAAAACTTCTTTTTATGGTTTGTTGTATTTGCTTATTCTTAAGTAAAATGTTAACAGACTAAATTTATAGAAATCATTACAAATTGCATTAGGGCACGAGAGAAAATTAAGAAATTCAACTCATTATTAACAACAAATTTATCCCGATATAACTCTAAATTAAGAAAATTGAAAAAATACATTGTTTTGATTTTTTAATATATTGTTAATATCCTTTCATTTTAAAATGAAATGAAAAGTATATTATTTGAATATGTTAATTCAACAAATATACCAGTAATGAAATCAATTGTATAAAATACACTTTTGTGAATAAATATTATAAATAGCAATTACAATTTTCAAAGTTGGGTAATGCATATATCTTTAGAGGTGAGTGGGAAAACTTGTTATTAGAGTCCATTGTATTTGCTTTTTCTTAAGTAAGATGTTTACAAACAAAAATTATAGAAATCATTACAAATTGCATTATGATACGGGAGATAATTAAGAAATTTACAAAATTTAAATTCAACTCATTATTAACAACAAATTTATCCCGATATGACTCTAAAATTATGAAAATTGAAAAAATACATTATTTTGATTTTTCTAATATATTGTTAATATCCTTTCATTTTAAATGAAATGAAAAGTATATTATTTGAATATATTAATTCAACAAAAATACCAGTAATGAAATTAATTGTATTAAATACACTTTTGTGAATAAATATTATAAATAGGAATTACAATTTTCAATGTTGGGTAATGCATATATCTCTAGAGGTGAGTGGGAAAACTTCTTATTAGAGTCCATTGTATGTGCTTTTTCTTAAATTAGATGTTTACAGAATAAAATTATAAAAATCGTTACAAATTGCATTATGGCACTAGAGATAATTAAGAAATTGACAAATTTTAAATTCAACTCATTATTAACAACAAATTTATCTCGATAAGACTCTAAAATTATGAAAATTGAAAAAATACACTATTTTGATTTTTTAATATATTGTTAATGTCCTTTCATTTTAAATGGAGTGAAAAGCATATTATTTGAATATGTTAATTCAACAAAAATATCTGTAATGAACTCAATTGTATAAAATACACTTTTGTGGATAAATATGATAAATAATAATCACAATTTTCAATATTGGGTCAAACATATATCTCTAGAGGGGAGTGGGAAAACTTGTTATTAGGGTCCATTATATTCGTTTTTTTTCTTAATTAAGATGTTTACAAACTAAAATTATAGAAATAATTACAAATTGCATTATGGCACGTGAGATAATTAAGAAATTTACAAAATTTAAATTCAACTCATTATTAATAACAAATTTATCCTGATAAGACTCTAAAATTATGAAAATTGAAAAAATACACTATTTTGATTTTTTAATATATTGTTAATGTCTTTTCATTTTAAATGGAGTGAAAAGTATATTTTTTGAATATGTTAATTCAACAAAAAATCAGTAATGAACTCAATTGTATAAAATATACTTTTGTGGATAAATTTTATAAATAACAAGTACAATTTTTAATGTTGGGTAAATCATATAGCTCTAGAGGTGAGTGAGAAAACTTCTTATTAGGGTCCATTGTATTTGTTTTTTCTTAAGTTAGATGTTTATAGACTAAAATTATAGAAATCATTACAAATTGCATTATGGCATGAGAGATAATTAAGAAATTTACAAAATTTAAATTCAACTCTTTTTAACACAAATTTACCCAATAGACTCTAAAATTATGAAAATTGAAAAAATACATTTTTTTTGAATTTTTAATAGATTGTTAATGTCTTTTCATTTTGAATGGAGTGAAAAGCTTATTATTTAAATATGTTAGTTCAACAAAATATTAGTACTCAACTAAATTGTATAAAATACACTTTTTAGATAAATATTATAAATAGCAATTACAATTTTCAATATTGGGTAAAACATATATCTGTAGAGGTGAGTGGGAAAACTTGTTATTAGGGTCCATTGTATTCGCTTTTTCTTAAGTAAGATGTTTACAAACTAAAAATTGTAGAAATCATTACAAATTGCATTATAGCACGGGAGATAATTAAGAAATTTACAAAATTTAAATTCAACTCATTATTAACAACAAATTTATCCCGATATGACTCTAAAATTATGAAATTTGAAAAAATACATTGTTTTGATTTTTTAATATATTGTTAATATCCTTTCATTTTAAATGAAATGAAAGTAATATTATTTGAATATGTCAACTCAACAAAAATACCAGTAATGAAATCAATTGTATAAAATACACTTTTGTGGATAAATATTATAAATAGCAATTACAATTTTCAATGTTGGGTAAAACATATATCTCTAGGGGTGAGTGGGAAAACTTCTTATTAGGGTCCATTGTATGTGTTTTTTCTTAAATTAGATGTTTACAGAATAAAATTATAGAAATTATTACAAATTGCATTATGACACTTGAGATAATTAAGAAATTTACAAAATTTAAATTCAACTCATTATTAACAAAAATTTATCCCGATAAGACTCTAAAATTATGAAATTGAAAAAATACATTGTTTTGATTTTTAATATATTGTTAATGTCCTTTCATTTTAAATGGAGTGAAAAGTATATTATTTGAATATGTTAATTCAACAAAAATACAAGTAATGAACTCAATTATATAAAATATACTTTGTGGATAAATATTATAAATAGTAATCACAATTTTCAATGTTGGGTCAAGCATATATCTCTAGATGGGAGTGGGAAAACTTCATATTATGATTCATTGTATTTGCTTTTTCTTAAGAAAGATTGCTAGGAGTCTAAAAGTATAGAAATCATTACAAATTGCATTGTGGCAAGTTAGATAATTATGAAATTTACAAAATTTAAATTCAACTCATTATTAAAAACACATTTATCCCTATAACACTCTAAAATTCTAAAATTGAAAAAATGCAATGTTTTGATTTTTTTAATATATTGTTAAGGTCGTTTCATTTTACTTGGACTGAAAAGCATATTATTGAATATGTCAATTCAACAAAAATACAAGTAATGAACTCAATTGTATAAAAATACTCTTTTGGGGATAATATTATAAATAGCAATCACAATTTTCAATGTTGGGTCAAGCATATACTCTAGGGGGGAGGTGGAAAACTTCTTATTAGGGACCATTGTATTTGCTTTTTTTAAAAGTAAGATGTTTTACGGACTAAATTATAAAAAATCATTGTAAATTGCATTATGGATGAGAGATAATGAAGAAATTTACAAAATTTAAATTCAACTCATTATTAATACAAATTTATCCCGATAAGACTTAACATTATGAAAAATTGAAAAAATACATTGTTTTGATTTTTTAATATTTGTTAAATGTTCTTATCATTTTAAAATGGGAGTGAAAAGCATATTCATTTGATATGTTAAATTCAAAAAAAATACATGTAATGAACTCAATTTTATAAAATACACTTTTGTGGATAAATTATAAATAGCAGTCACAATTTTCAATGTTAGTTCAAGTATATATTTCTAAGGG
>JAIRCJ010000435.1:0-41351 GCA_020883675.1 Bruguiera gymnorhiza | reverse complement strand
AAATCAAGTGTAACTACCTTCCCAAAGAGATGCGGCTAAAACAACTTGGTATTAGTCCAGAAAATGAGTTATATGAGAGATCTAATATGCCTAGTTCATTCAACCAGCAGAGTTCTTCTAGTAGCAAACCATTCAAATTATTCCCTGCTAGATGAAGAACTCTCAAATCGGACAAATTCCCAATTGATGTTGGAATTTCACCGGACAGAAAATTATTTCGATATTCAACATCATATAGAAAAAGAGTTGGATAATGTTTTTGGAATTGTACCCGTGAAGCTGTTCTTTTCCATATTCAAATGCCTTAAATTGATGACCAATTTAAGCAAGAAGGAGTGCCCAAAAGATTGTTATGAGAATATCAAAAAGAGTAACCGGTACATGGATAGTTCACACGGAAATGTTCCTTCAAGTGCATTATCTACCATGTTGAGAACAGATAAACTCAGATTCCCAATGAAGCCAGGAATTTCACCTGATATGAAGTTGCCACTTATATCCAAATATTCTAGGCTTGGGTAATGAGAGATCCAATTTGACAGAGTACCAATAAACTGATTTCCACCTAGTTGCAAGGACCACAAAGAAGTATTATTGGACTTTGTCTTGGGCATTTCACCACTTAATCCATTGTTTGAGAGCAGCAAAATTTCAAATGAAAGGAATTTGTAACAAAGGGTCTGGAATTCCTCCTGCAAAGTTGTTACTGGATAGATCTAAAAAGGACAAATGGGGCATGCTTCCAATAGAGGGCAGAATGCCACCATCAAAAGCATTTGTCAAAAGATTAAATGCTTCTACATGTGGAATAATACTGCTAATATTTTGTTGAAGCTTTCCATGGAAGTGATTGTTTGAGATATCTATCTGCTTTATGGAAAGCTAGAATTGGAGGATAAATGAAATGAACCCACAAAGGAGTTATTTCTAAGATTAAAAACTCCAATTGTATTGTTCTCAAGCAACCAATTGGGGAGGGTCCTGTGAGGTTATTGTGGGAGAGATCGATGACTCTCAGGTCAGTTTGGTGAGTGAGAAATTGGGGAATATTGTTAAGTCTACAGTTTGACATCACAATAACCTTAAGTTGTAACATCGGTAGCCAGTCATATGGATAGTGAGTTTGGACCTCTAGCTTGTGGTTATCACTTGATAACATCAGCACTTCAAGGTTTGTGTGATTGAAAATTAAGTAAAATGAGAATTGACCACAAAAAAGATTATTTCTGAAATCAATATACCTGAGGGATCTGAGAGTAGCAATTGGAAATGATGAAATATCCCCTTTAAGTTTGTTTGATGACAAGTCTAAGAGTTTGAAGATTGTTAATTTGGCCAAGCACAAGATGAAATAATTTCACTTAGATTTTGTAGTTGAGATCCCACTCTTAAGGTTCTTAAATGCACATAAACCTTAAACAGAAGATGGTACAATATATGGCATTTTCCACACAAGATGAATTTTGTGCATCGGTGAAGTGTTAACAGCTACCTTTTTGGGTTAAAGATCCATTCAAATTGTTGCGAGCTAAAGATTAAAACTTTGAAGTGAAGTTATATGGCCAAGATATGTCCCCAAAATAAATAGAAATTAAAAAAAAACATATTAAAAACCTTAAAAAAAATTTAAAAAAATGCAATTCCAATTTAGCATTGAAAAAATATTTTAATTCAAAAACTCATAATTTGACGTCAGGTTCGACCATAGAGGCCAAAATTGGTTCAATGTTAATGATGAAATACAATATTCGATGATATAATCAAAAACTTTTGAAGACCAAAGCGTTCATATGTTGCATAAGAGCCAATCCTTGGCTTCGTGCTGTATACAGCTGAAAGGGAAAGTTGTCCAAATAAATAACCTTATAATTATTTAAGTTATTCATTTTTATGTTATCGTGTAATTGATACTTTACAATATTTATTGCCAAAAAGTTTTCTGTTTACAAGGAAAGGCTAAGAATGCTTTTATAAAACAATAGGTGCCTACAAAGTTTATGGGAGCATCATGAAAAGAAATTGTAAGGGTAAAAGAAGTATTTTAGTGAGGCAACTTTAAAAATACAAATTATGAGGATCTTAAGTAGGTATGGGTAGTTTATACAAAATATTAAATTTCTAGTAGATGTGAGGGATAAAAAGATTAGAGATTAAATTTGAACTAAACAATAAATTTTAGATGAATTAAATAAACCTTTTTGACACTTGCACTGTTTAAACACAAAAAAATCCCTATGGAAAGGAACAAGCAGTACCTGCTAGCAATGTTAGGGAACCACTGAGATCATTCCCAGAAAGATCCAAAATTTCTAAGTTCTTCAAATTTGCTAAATCTGCAGATTTATATTAAAGAGAAAATAGATGAATCTCTTTGACACTTGCTCTCTTTAAACACACAAAATCCCCATGGAAAAGAACAAGCAGTACCTGCTAGCATTGTTAGGGGAAACATTGAGATTATTCCCAGAAAGATCCAAAATTTCTAGGTTCTTCAAGCTTGCTAAATTTGTAGATTTATATTAAAGAGAAAATAAATTGAGTTCTGCCAAAAAGAATTTAATTTATTGTTGCTGTAAATGAAAAGTACCATGACTCTTGGGGGAAAAGAACAAGACAAAAAAAATTAAATTCAGAGAATTGTCATACCTGTTGCATAAATTGATGTGTCCAAATTGTTCCAGCGAAGATTCAATGTGCTAAGTGATGTAAAGGTACTTAGAAAGGGTAGGATGCTGTTATTGAATCTGTTAGATTTTAGATTCAGTATTATCAAATTCTTCAATGACTTAAAATCTGCGACACATAGAGTGTTGGTTATTTTCCCAAATACATTTATGAGTTTACTTATCGTATAAAATAAAAGCACCCATAGCTCCAAAAGTTTTTGAAAAAAACTACGAATAAAATATTTTTTTAAGGACAAAACAGGAAAAAAAATAAAACAAAAGAAATTTCATTGTCTAAGATACTCTTTATACGGTAATTTTACATGGCATAGAAGAGCTAGACGTAAAGTTCAAGTGGCGCAAAAGAAGAGACATAAAAGAAGATAGAATTTCTAAAGTATTTTAAAGAGATATAATGTATTTTAATTGACTTTTAAAGTGAAATATAATGCAATGATTTTTTTAACTTAGAGTATTCTTTTCATCTTTTGAAGATTCTTTATAATTCTCTCATTATATTAGTTTAGTTTTATAGGATAAATACAAATTAAATTCAAATCCGCTGTCTTTCAAAAACTTGTAAATTGTGAATTTATTTCTAAAATAATAAAAGAAAAAAAAATAACACATGCTATTTTTTGCTCTCCAATTTAGTCGAAGTGTTTTTGTCTCTCCAAGTCACAAGTCACAACTATTTATAATTCTTTTCTTTAGATTTTACCTTACTTTATTTATCAAAGACTTATTACATGATAAGGCAATAAAAACCAAAAAAAAAAAAGTGACCATATGAAATTTGTTAACAATTATGATTCTACATAGATAAGAGAAATATAAACTAAAAATTAAGTATTAAATGAAAAAAATTGAAAAAAGAGAGGATGATGGAGATGTAAAAGGAGGGAAGCTAGAGAGAGAAATATAGTGCTTGCACCTTTGCTTCTTTATCTAATTTTCATATGTAATCAATCTGAAAATGTATTACACAAAAAAGTGAGTAATAATCTATATTTAAACCTGAAATGAAGAAAATACTTAAATCTTCATCAATTTATTTTTAAGTAATAGAATAATAAATGCAATAATTGTAATCTTTGTAAGTTATGGAAGAAAATGAAAGTTTGAAAAGAGGTAATATAATAATGAGTATAAAAGAATCTATAAATATCCATAAAAGGAGAGATAATAAAGAATCATTGACGGTGATGGCTGCAAGAATTCTCAATGGCTCTAGGAAATTAATTTCCTTAAATAAGATGGAAAATTGTAAATATAAGGAAAATAAATGAAAAGGAGAATGATTGAATCTCTAATTGAAGGAACAAAAATTTAAAAAGAGCTTAAAAGAAAATATCCCTTAACTTTCTCCTCTAAAATTAAACTCAAATGAAGATGAAGTATGTCACCTAGCATCTCCATGTTATAGAATTAATAATATTATATAGATATGAAAGACAATTAAGGCTATATATAGGCACATTCTTTCCTTTCTTTGGGATGCTAAAGGTTTATCTCTTTAACTCCCTATCTTTTGAGGGAGCTTTACACTTTCATTTGCTTTCTCCTTATCATATTATGCAACACTTGTAAGGCAAACTACATCCCTACCATGCTAAACTATAAGATGTAGTTGCACAACATGAACTGATCATCCCATGCAGTCTTTACATGTGTAAGTTTTTAATGGTCCAGGCAAACATTGTTGCGAAGCAATGGCTAGGGTGGCAACTCAAGCTATGAGTGAAGTAGAAGTTAAGATGTTATGTGATTGCTCTACTGTAGAGATTTACTTCCCATCTTTGAGCCTTCAAGAATACTTACCTTGCCCCAAATATGCAAGGTTTGCTTCATCGATGAAGGAGAAGGATGAAAAAGTTAGGTAGAAGATAAAAGTGGAGAAGATGAAGGATGATGAGTTGAAGGACTACTTTACGGTGAGTAACTTCGAAACGTGTCATAGCCTTCTTCTCCATTTTTTTTTTGTTGCTTGAAGGTTTATATACCTCACTTTATCCCACAACTTATTATTTATTTTATAGAATGTGAATTGAATTCAACATATAATTTTTTTTCTTTTTTAGTTGTATTTACCATTCCTTTTCCATTTTTTTCTTCTTCATTCTTGCCAATTGGTTATAATGTCTCTAAATGAAAGGGAAAGGAAATCCTTTATTTAGTGTCTATAGAGCGAATATTTGGAAACAATTTTCCTTCCCATTTTATCTTTTCTGACTTTAAAGTTTCAATTTTGAACTTTTCTCTTTTGTCAAAATACATTGACTATGCTCTGCATTACCTCAGCTTGTTAATTTTCCTTGAATTATAAGATGTTATTATACCATGCAGTAAATTCTTAATGCCTATCCTTATGAACTTTGGGAACTACCAAAAGGAGTTGATTTGGTTGACAAGTTAAAAATTAGAGAAAGGATTCTTTTTATATAATTTTGTTTCCATTTCTTATTCCTAGTTAAGTATTTGTCACATGTAAGGGTCTTTTCAACATAGATTTGATTTTCAATATAAATCATATATGGCAATACTATAAGATAAAGTGGTGTAAACAAGAATATTGAAACTAAAAATTATGTTACCCAAAGTTGCAAGTTGTTTGATAATAATAGTGACAATAAGGTGAGAAAAATCCAAAAGAATTTTTAATGTCTAGTAAAATTGCTATTACAATAATTGTTAACATGTAAAATGATTATATAAGATGTGATTAATAATTTATTTTATTCTTAATGACTTAATTACTAATATCTTATTTCAATTTATGAATTAAATATTAGACTTTACCAGTGACTTATACAATTCATTTTTTATATTGTACTATTTTATTAAAAAAATAAAAATTTTAATTTAATTGACTATAATTAAAGTAATTTATTTGAATTGGTAATTAATCGAGAAAATAATTTAAAAAATAAATAGTATATTTATCAAATATAAAAAATATACTTTAAAAAAAACTTGTAAAAAAAGAGACAAAAATAAAAAACAAAAAAAATTCTAATTCATCAAACTATAAATAATTTGTTCACAAAGAAAAATAATTTATGTCATTTTACTAACTTTGAGGAATCCATCTCATGAAATTCTATCAACATAAAAAAAAAATTCATGTGGTACAATATCAAAATGATGATAACAAATTGGAACATTTATAAATTTTTGATGAATATAATTATATAATGTCATTGTCATAATAACAATATTTCTTTGCACTTTAAATAAATAACATAACATCAAATAAGATATCTTCCATCTTCTCTTTCATACTCCAAATGCTTTTTCAATACAACTTCTTAATGATAAATGTGCATAATTAAAGATTTCATTACATCCTTTTGGTTTTTGAAATTTAGGTAAATGATAATACTATTTTAATATCCATCAACAATATAATATTTTCTTATATTTATTTATAAAAAGAATTTTGAAGTGAGTAATTTCTTATATAAAATATTTATTTGAAAAGAAAAAAAAATGTTATGATTAGTACTTGTTGAGGGGTGTGAAAAAATAAGAATGTTCATTCTACTACTAGTTACTCTCTATTTGAAATTGTGTATGGTTTTAATCCTTGAACTCCTTTGGATTTGACGTCTTTCTTTATTGATAAGTATGTTAGTAAAGATGGTGATTGCAAGGTTAAAATAAAGAAGAAGTTGCATGAGAAGAAGTGGTAACAAATTGCAAAACAAACAAAGTAATATGCATTCTTTACCAAAAAAGGGCAAGAGAAGGTAGTATTTAAATTTGGTGATTAGGTTTGAGTGCATATGCATAAGGAAACGTTTAAGATTTAGAGGTGCTCAAAGTTATAGGCTAAAGGAGATGGTCCATTTCAAGTGGTAGCATGGATTAATGACAATCCCTATAAGTTAGACCTTGTTGATGAGTAAAATGTGAGTGTAACATTTAATATTTCTAATCTTTCTCCTTTTGATACAAGTGATAATTTAAGGAGAAATCCTTTTGTGGAGAGGGGAAATGATGAGATCTATGGAGGAGGTAATGCATGAATGATTTTTAAGGATCTATTGAGCATTTATGAAGGGTCAATGACACATTCAAGGGTTAAATAAAATGAAAGAAGCACTAAATAAGCTGATTGAGAATATCTGGGCTAACCAATTTACAAATGGCATAAATTCATCCAATGCCATATATTCAAGCTTGAAAGAAGATTAAGACTTTATTAATATGATTGAAGTACTTAATGAGTTAGGGTTATATAATAAAATTCACTCTTAAGTAAAAGTTTTTTAAAAAATAGAAATTTGTTATAAAATAGGAGTTTATAGTGAAATAAGAATGTTCCTATCTTTTAAAAGTATATCATTGGCTCTAGTTTTAGGATTTTGAGGGTTGTTATTTCAATGTATAAATAGACTTGATTTCATTATTAAAAAGTAAAAAATTATATAAATTAAAAAGTGAACATTTTTTCCTATGATTCTTTTAAGAACTAAAAAACTTATCAATAACTAACTCTTCTTGTATCATTCAACCTTAACTTATTACTTTAAAATTCGTTCTTTTTTGGAGTGTGTCATAGATATTTTTCTTTAAACCTTACATTCATGTTCCTTTAAACATTCATGTTCCTTGTGCATGTTAGATCACTAAGTCTTAGCTTTTAAGGTTCACATTACACGACCAAGTATGGGGTAGTCCTCCTTGAAGCCATCATTACTTAAGTAATGGTTCCTTCCTATGGGAAAGGTTAAATAAGGATATCAATGGATAACCCTTAATCTCAACTCGTAGATACAATGAATAACATACTTATGATATCCCTTTCTTTTTAGTTAAAAAAAAAGAAATAAAAAACATAAGTAATAAATGAAGGTTTCTAGCACTAGCACATATAAATATTAAAGCTATCAAGCATATTCAAGTTACAATAATTTTCTCTTATTAATAAGGAGGCCTAAATCTATATACTAGGTTCAATTCATAACTAGGCCTAAGGAGCTCTAAGTCAAGGTGATGAAGTAACTTGTGAATTTTGAGCATTTCTTTGTGGGTTAATGACAAGGTCATGATATAGGACACACAATGAAAATTATCTTATATTATTATACTATTAATGTTGTAATTTTTATTATTATCATTTTATTATTTATTTAGAGTATTTTAGGCTATTTAGGAGATTTTAAAATATTATTATCTTTAGGCTTAAGTTTAAGGATATGAATATTTTTATTTATTTGTTTCCTTATTAGTTAGTTTTGTTAGGGTTAAATAGGCCTGTAAACCTAAGGTATAGTCTATTAATTATCAGAATAGTTATCAACTTTTGAAACTTGTTATTTGTTATCTGGTAGAATTTATAAACCCCATAAAGGATTAATGAAGTGTTGAGCTTTGGTTATCTTTTTTTCAGACTTTCATTCTATGTCAAGTACTATCAGAATTTAGATTTGTCTAGTTTGATACATCTCATATCTTTATGATTCTATTTTGCATCAAATGGCATTAAACGAGGTTTCTCTTGGTTTGATGTCACCCTATGGAGTTTGAAGTAACCTTTTTAATTACATTGATCATGAAAGGAAGACTTTTTATAAGGTGCCTTTTTAGATTATGAATACAATAGATCTTTTATTGTAAATATTACTTGTAGTCAGTTTGTTTGTACACATGTTCATGAGTTTGAAGATATTTTTGTCTGCAATCGAAATTTCTTCATTAAGGATTTTTTAAGTTGCTTTGGTGGACTTAAGGTTTGGTCCAAATATAAAGATGTTTTAGAGGAGAAAATAATGAAATTTTCATATTCAAAATTCCAAGATAGTGAAGTTGATTGGTGGAACTATACTCAAATTACCAAATTAGATCTAGTGAGTCAAAAATTTGCTATTGGTCATTGAATTTTATGGCAATACAAATTTGATACAATTTTAGCTCAAGTTGAAAAGAGATTTAATTCTTATTTTCTACCAAATATTGAGTTTATGGATTCATCTTTAAATAATGAAGATTTACTTTCTTAGTCTTCCACCAATGTTAGTTTCATGTCCAAAAAGTACTATCTTTGGAGTTTAATGTTGACAAAGTATCAATAATTCAATAGGAGATGTGTCAAAAGAAGTGGAAATACTTATTATTGATCGCAACATGATTTAGAAAATTAATTTATGTTATGATGAAGGTATTAAAGAGCTAAATGATTATAAGAGTCAAAAGATTAATTTATCAATATATTCAATTAACCTGTAAGGTGAACCTATAACTTATAGGTTTTAAAATCTTGTTGATTTTATTTGGTAGAGAAATTCAATATCATTTCAATGCCCTTATTAGCGAGGTCATTAGTCCAAAGAAGATTCATAAGCAATGGTCCATGCGTAAGTCTAAATAATTGAAGAGTTCAATATAATCAAAGTGTTTCTTTATGTGACATAGAAGACGTCAGTTCCTCATTATAAATTCAAATATGAGTTTTTTTTAGTAGAGAGACATGACATAAAACCATAGCCCTAATTAATGTTGTAACTTTTACCGTTTATTTAGAATATTTTAGACTAATTAGGAGATTTTAAGATATTATTAAGGAGTTTCCTTAAGTTTTAAGTTTAAGGACTTGAATATTTTTATTTATTTATTTTTTTATCAATTGGTTGTATTAGGGTTAAAAATGATTATAAAAAGACCTATAATCCTAAGGACTAGTTTATCAATTATCATATCAATTACCAACTATCAAAAAAAGCTCTCTCGAAACTTATTATTTTGCTCTAGTGAAATCTTGAAACCTTACAAAGACTCAATCGAGTATTAGCTTTTCATATTCTATTTTACACTCTTTCTTCGTGCATCAAGTTGAGATCTCCTAATGATTCCTATCATTAGTCTATGGACTAGTGTCTTGCTTAGCTCATACCTTGAGGATTGAGTCTCCTCACCTATTTTCTCATTATTAAAATTTACTCCCTATAATACCCCAAAAATATATAAATAGACCCATGCCTTATCAATCTAAATGCAACTACTTGCACACCATCTCTACTTTTACATTTAGGTCTCTTGTGTTTTCTTAATGACTTAATCACAAGAGCGTTAGCACCAAAAGTTCCCTTCAATCCTTAATCATATGTTATTTTATGGGAGTTAGATCTTCTTAGAACCTAAACTCAAGTCCATTTTAAGTTTGGTATCCTCCTCAGTAAATAGGTCATCACTAATTAATTTTCTTTGCCATGTTCATTATTTTAAAATTCACACTTGTCAAAAAAAAAAAAGATTATTCTTAATTTCTCGTCACATAATAGTTATTTTACTATGATATTGAAGAAAACCAACAATGCATGCCTTAATTATATGCATAATTAGTGTTAAAAAAAAAAAGATAGTTACAGATTCGCATGTACATTGTTATAGAAAGAATAGAAGATGTCTTGTACGTGGGAAAATTTTCTAACACATTTCAGCTCTACAATTCTTCAAGGTTTTTTTAAATCTTTGACCTACATTTTCAAGAAAACACATCCATGAACTTATTGCAATTCCTCAATGAACTTGTTGTAGCCTCCTCTTCCTAAGATGCATGCATGAACTTCTTAATAAACTTTTCGTAAGCTCTTGTTCTAAGCAACCCAAGTAATTTTCCTTTATCTGAATCTAGTATCTATAGTCATTTCCTTCCACCATTTTTGCTTCTTTACGAAACATTGTTTTTGTCCTCTCACATTTTTATTGGGTGATCTTCTCTTTGTTCTCGGTGTTAGTCAAAATTGAGTCTCTCATTTCTCTCTTCTTGTTCATTCACGGGTCTGAGATTTTCATTCATGGTGAGCTAATTAGTTTGAGCCAACTCGATAAAAAAAATATAAATTAACAGACAGTTGAAAGGACAGTAAGGGTGACTACTATATGATTACATTATGACCATGCATGGGTCATGATGCTATGGAGAGTCTAGTAATTCAATCTGAAATTTTGGACTCTGGAAAAATTCTGGTTTAGGTATTGATAATTTTACAATAATTTTGTATGGAAATTTATACCTTTTAATTTTGTATCAAGTGTGCATGGGTTTGTTTTCTAGCGTGTTTGTATACATTTTTGGTAGAAAATGCATGGTTTTATGGTTTATTTTTGTGAAAATGAGACTTTAAGTGCCTTAATGGCAGCTCCATGTATAAAAGGAATCAAGATCTGAAATTTTGCATGAATGTAGCCCATGTGTAGCCGAATGAAACTGCAAAATATGGAGTTCTGATTCTCTGAAAGTTGAGAGAAATTAAAGGTTAAAATTTCTGTTAATAAACTGAAATTTTGGAACGGTAGAAGTCGAAGCATCAGAAAGAAGAAGACGTGTGTTTCTCATTGAGCATGTTGTGCGTGAAAGATATAGCCTGTCTAGCAAACCTAGAAATGACAAGAAGCCACTAAACGGTTACTTATAATTCAAGCACACATTTTGGCCTGTATAACTTTCTTCCCCTTGGTATTGTGGCAGACTAGCAGTTTACGTCATTTTCAAGCCAAGTAATGTCTAGCAAACCAAGTAATATATGAGATAGGATAAATAATGTCATTTTCAAGCCATTTAATGATTTCTTTTTCCACAACCTCTTTCATGATTGGATTAAGTCTTCTTATTGTTCAACTATAGGATTGAAGACTTTTTTAACAAAATTTTGTGCATACAAAGTAAAAGACTAATGCTTTGAATGATTTAATGACAAATAATGCCTTTTTTTGGCACACATTACACTACACCCACCCAAACACCATTTTAGATAGAATAAATAATGTCATTTTCAAACCATTTAATGATTTATTTTTTCACAACCTCTTTCATGATTAGATTAGGTCTTCTTTCTGCTTTAATTGTAGGATTGAAGTCTTTCACTAGTAAAATTTTGTGCACATAAAATGAAAGACTAATGCCTTGAATGTTAGCTATAGCCCAGCCCATTGCTTGCTTGTACTCTTTCAACACCATTAATAGCTTGTCTTCTTGCACATCATCAAGTGTATAGGTGATTATCATCAATAGTGTTGATGATTCCCTTAAGAAAGGATACTAAAGGAGATAAGGTAGTGACTTGAGCTTCAACATTGGTGACTCCTTTATAAATGGCTTGATTATGTCTTAGTTTGATGAAAAATCCAATGAATTAAACTTTGTTTTTATCCCAAATAATTTTGATGGTGCATTTAACAAGCTATCATATTTAATTACCTCCAAATCATCCACAATGTGTACACTTATAGTGGCTCCTTCTAGAGGATTTGTTGGATGATCATTTAAAGGAAAGTCTTCCACAAGCTTGTCCACCATATCAATTATGAAGCAACCATCAAGCTTACTAGGGAATTTCATGACTTTGAATACATTGAACTTGACCTTTTAATCTTCAACTTATATGGTGAGTTCACCCTTTTGCACATTTATCAAAGTTCCCCCAATGGCTAGAATTGGCCTTTTAAGAATAATAGGAATTTCACAATCCTCTACCATGTCCAAGATCATAAAATTTATAGGTAGAATTAGGTTTACAACCTTTATAAAGACATCTTTAGTTAGCCCTTTTAAATGTTCCAAGTTTCTTATTGAAGCTACTTGACTTTAAAGATTGGTTCATTGCCATGTATTGCATAAACATCTTTTCCAATGTTGATTTCTTTTCTTGAGGTTACATGGGTTAAGAAATTCCAAGATAGCTTAACATCAATTTCATGGTTAGTGGTTGTTGACTCATGTTGTTGCTTTATGAAAAATTAAGGTGAATCTTCCATCTTGTGTTGTTAAAGTTAGTGTGAGGATTGTGTTGCTACATGTTGTAATTGGAACTACAAGATGGAAGATTCACCTTAATTTTTCATAAAACAATGACATGAGTCAACGACCACCTTCCAAGAATTTGATGTTAACCTTAAGAAAAGAAATCAACATTGGAAGAGATGTTTATGCAATACATGACAAAGAACCAATCTTTAAAGTCAAGTAGCTTCAATAAGAAACTTGGAACATTTTAGGGGGGGGGTAACTAAAGATGCCCTTATAAAGGTTATACACCAAATTCTACCGATAAATTTTATCATCTTGGACATGGTAGAGGATTGTGAAATTCCTATTATTCTTAAAAGGCCAATTTTAGCTATTGGGGGAACTTTGATAGATATATAAAAGGGTGAACTCACCATATATGTTGAAGATCAAAAGGTTAAGTTTAATGTATTCAAAGTCATGAAATTCCCCAGTAAGCTTGATGATTGCTTCATAATTGATATGGTGGACAAGCTTGTGGAAGGCTTTCCTTTAAATGATCATCCAACAAATCCTCTAGAAGGAGCCATTATAAGTGTACACATTATGGATGATTTAAAGGTAATTAAATATGCTAGCTTGTTAAATGCACCATCAAAATTATTTGGGATAAAAACAAAGTTTGATTCATTGGATTCTTCATCAAACTAAGACATAATCAAGCCATTTATAGAGGAGTCACTAATGTTGAAGCTCAAGTCACTACTTAATCACCTTTAGTATCTTTTTGTAAGGGAATCATCAACCCTATTGATGATAATCACCTATACACTTAATGATGTGCAAGAAGATAAACTATTAATGGTATTAAGAGAGTACAAGCAAGCAATGGGTTGGTCTATAGCTAACATCCAAGGCATTAGTCTTTCATTTTATGTGCACAAAATTTTATTAGTGAAAGACTTCAATTTGACAATTAAAGCAGAAAGAAGACCTAATCTAATCACGAAAAAGGTTATGAAAAAGGAAATCTTTAAATGGATTGAAAATGAATTATTTATCCTGTCTTAGATAGTACTTGGTTAAGTGTAGTGCAATGTGTGCCAAAAAAAGGCATTATTTATCCTCAAATCATTCAAGACATTAGTCTTTCACTTTGTATTCACAAAATTTTGTTAAGAAAGACTTCAATCCTACAATTGAAGAATAAAGAAGACTTAATCCAATCATGAAAGAGGTTGTGAGAAAAGGAATCATTAAGTGGCTTGAAAATGACATTATTTATCCCATCTCAGATATTACTTGGTTAAGTGTTGTGCAATGTGTGCCAAAAAAAGGCATTATTTATCATTAAATCATTCAAAGCACTAGTCTTTCACTTTTTATGCACAAGATTTTGTTAGAAAAGACTTTAATCCTACAATCAAAGC
This sequence comes from Bruguiera gymnorhiza, assembly GCA_020883675.1. Lineage (NCBI taxonomy): Eukaryota > Viridiplantae > Streptophyta > Magnoliopsida > Malpighiales > Rhizophoraceae > Bruguiera > Bruguiera gymnorhiza. The sequence continues at coordinate 27,525 of JAIRCJ010000435.1, read as the reverse complement.
ATAAAAAAGGCTTAATCCAATCATGAAGGAGGTTGTGAAAAAAGAAATCATTAAATGGCTTTAAAATGACATTATTTATTATATCTCAAATAGTGTTTGGGTGAGTGTAGTGTAACGTGTGCCATAAAATGGTGGTATAACTATGGGGAAAAATGAAAATAATAAACTTATCTCTACTAGAACCATCATTGGATGGAGGATTTGCATGCACTACTATAAGATCAATAAAGCCAATAGAAAGCACTCCTTCCCCTTCCCTTTTGTAAACCAAAGGCAGGACATAGGTACTCTTGATAGTTACTACGGATACAATCAGATTGTTATCCCTGTAAAAGATCATGGGAAGATGACCTTCACTTGTCTTTATGCATTTTGGGTTAGGTGTGCTTTAAGTTAGGTTGTAGGCAAAAGAGCAGAGCATGTTGTTAGTGGAGAAAGCAAAGAAATCGTCTATCGATTTTGTTGTAGCTCTGTCATGTTGCATTATTTGGACATCAAACTTGCTTTGTTTTTGGAAGTCTTCTACCTTTGCCTCGATTGTTGGACTAAGATGTGGTCAAATTTCAGCCATAAATTTCACGTAATATGGATAGATTATTCATGTAAAGGAAAATTTCTTTCTTTTTTTTTATTAAAATGGATCTATTTGTAAGATAAATTAAGAAAAGGCTTTCAAAAAGTAAAAGTATTTTTCTAGTACAAGATTACTTAAAAGTTCATGTAAAAATATATATATATATATATATTCTAACCAAAATACAAGTTCTTGTGGATATTGTCGTGATGGGTTCCTAAGATGGGGATTTCAACAAATGTGTACGAAAATGTCACATTTGATGATTTCAAATGTTAAAAACAGTCAAGGTGTTTATTGCATTGTAAGTGAGATGAATTTGAAGTCATCACCAATCATTTTAGGTGTCATTAGAATATTATGAGTGACTTAATCAGCTTTACTTTGATTTTTCAGCATTTAGGAGCATAATTATGCTTGGTTGAGATTGCAGCTAACTCAAACGAGTATCACATGTAACAGTATAGCTGTTCACTGACTTGTACTTTTATGCTTCTCCTATCAAGGCATACACACCAAGGCTTTAATGAGTTTGGATAAGTACTAGAAGCAAATAAAATTTTTTAGAAGTTTTGAAAGAGATTTAGATACTTCTTATGATCTTGTGCACTTAAAAAAGTTTCAATTTTTTGGAAATTTTTTCTGAAAGGATTTAATTTTTTTTTACTGTAATCTTTCCTACCAAAAAATAAAATGAGAAATGTTTTGAAAATTTTTTTAAGAAAATTAAAAGGGGTTCAAATTTTTTTTTTTTATGGTGACCATCTACATTGAAAAATAAAATGAAATGTTTTGCAAAATATTTTGAAAGGATTTAGATACCTTTTACAGTGTTCTTGCCTATTGAAAAATAAAATGAGATATATTTGGGTATTTTGAAAGGATTGCTAACATCATTTTGTATACGTGGGCTCACCCAATATCTCTAAAATGACACCTTCAACGGAAGCTTTGCATCCCTTTTTCTTTTTTTTTTGTTCTTTCATTTTTCCTATTGTTTTTCTTTTCTTTCATTTTCTTTTTCTTTCTTTTCTTTTTGGCAAAGCCCCTTATCTCCCTTTCCTCATTTTCTTTGTCCAAAACTACTCTCTCTCTCTCTCTCTCTCTCTCTCTCTCTCTTTCTCTCTCTCTACGCCCACCTCCTTCTTTAGCCATTTTCTCTTTTTTTGTACTTCAAGACTCCTTAACACGAGTCTTAGGTATCATTTATTGTGTGAGAACCTATATTTGACTCTAAAAATGAAGACTTCATTTTGATTTTTTATTTTACAACTAATTGATGTGTATTATGCAAGAAAAAAAAAACAAAAAATAAGGAAAAATCAACATAGCGGTAACTTGTGTTTATTGTTTTTATGTGAGGGGACTCTTGTTGATCTTTTTCTTAATGGACAAAGACAACAATGCTCAAGATAGATCTCTTTTTGGCCAAATTTTGGGTGTATGGTTGTATGTGTACTTCTTTTAGCTTTTTGGTACTACATGTACTATTTTTACTTTGTTTATGGATATGTTTGTGTTTGTTGCTTTTGGTTATTTTATACCAAATAAATTATGGCAAATTGTGTTTAATAGTTACTGATGATAATATTAGTGCATGAAATAGTATTTATGATTGGATATTTGACCATTAATGCTTGAATTTAATTTTTTTTCTTAATATGATTGTAGTTTTAATCTTATCTTAGATCATTTATGTGAGTGATTATGTTTTTAAAATTATTACTTAGCTTTCTTTTACTATAATAACTTATTAGCTCACTAAAAGAGCATTTACTATATCACCTCTTTTAAGCTTTAATTTGAGCTCAATAAGTTTGTTTTTTGCTTTTTTTGCTTTAATTGAAAGTATTAAGTGCAATGTTTAATAGAAATAGAAGAAAACATCAAAAGAGACTTATAATCTTGTTGTGAGTATTTTTATTTCCACCCTTCAGATGTACAAGGGTAGCAACATCACTCTTCATCTAACTTAAACACTTCACCTTGTAATCATATAAGAAAGGAATCTAATAGTTGGGGCTAATACTAGTTAAGCTCTTTCATGCTTTAAACCTTCTCCTAGAAGTGGGCTACCTATTTCTCTACCTTATTGGCTTGACAGTTAGACTCCTTTGCTTTTATGTATACATCTTTAAACTTTCTACTCTAATGGGCACTATTTCTCTTTAAAAAAGTTCTATCATGTCTTAACTTCTTGACCAAATCCCCTATTCTAGCATTTTGTAAAGCCAATGACCCCTGTTTAAGCTAGAGATCCTCCTAAAAAGGGGGAGACACTTTGCTTCTACCTTTTTGTAATTAGAGACATTTTGTTTCTTTTGAGAGAATGTGGCTTCACTTATGGGTTGCTTTTCCACATCTTTGGCTGCATGAGAACTCTCTTTAATGTGAACCCTTGGACAAGTATTATGGTTTAAAGCTATAAGGAAATTAGCTTAGAAATTGCCCTTGTAGCAGCCTTTTGTGGTACTTAGCTTCTTAAGCCCTTTGAGAATAACAAAGTAGTTATCTCTCAAGGCTGAACATTTCTTCCCTTGGGCCTTGTGATTCCATACAAATGGGTAGGATGTAGGGTTAAGATCCTTAAAATACTTAAACATGTCTTTGAACTCCTGCTTGGAAGGATCTTCACCGAACCTCATTTTATACTTAGCCTAGCATGGTAATTGGTACAATCCATTACAATTTTGTATCTTCTTTAAATCATGAAAATACAAGAAGACCCAAATATTAAGAGCTTAACCAACTTGATAGGTAGCCCTTTATACCTTGATTAAATTCAACTCATTGTTAAGGTGTAATTGCCTACGTGTAATCTTATAATGCTTAAGGAATTTTTGAAAACCCTTTAGAATGGGCAAATTCAACCTTAAAGCTAAGATCCTAGTATAGAAAAAAGTAAACCCTTTAAGTGCCCAATAAGTTTACTTGGAGGAGTTAAGAAGATAGATCTAAAAGTTTGTAGGGGGTAGTGAGATTATTAATATTAATCTTAGCATATGGGATGGGATAAACTAGCTCATAAATATTGAAGGGATAGTATGATCACATGACCATAGGATAACTAGCCAAGGTCATACTATCATATACTAGCCAGTGTAACAAATGCTCTTGAGTTGAACAATTTGTTTAGACTTTTGTTAAGATTTTAGATTTTGAGTATAGATCTAATAAACCTCAGATCTATCACATTTGTAGCAAATAGATATATGAAATAAATTTAATGGAAGTACAATTGCAACAAAAGCACCTAGACATAACTAAAAACAAAATAAAAGATTCTAAAATAAGATCATATGCAACTATAATAAAATGATCAAAAAGTAGCCATAAGTAGAGAAATGGATAGTTACCTTAAAGAAAAAGTTACTTATGAATTAAGTAAAAATATGCTACAAGAAATTAAAGATGTAATCTAGATTTTTCTACAAATGCCTTATTAAGTTAGGGGAGTGGGTTGTAAGCAAGACAAGTTAAGCCAATCAATCAAAGCATTTCAGGGAAACTTTCTCAAATCTCTCTCAATCAAAGTATTATCAAAGTTTATTAACCTTAAAGGGGCTAGATCTGTAAAAAAAAAAAAAAAAATCTCTAGCACCCATAAATTTCAGCCATAATAGACATGAATCTAATAGCAATAAGTGCGAACACAACTGTAACTAGTGTAGCAGCTTCCACAATTATTGCAACAAATTCTCTCACAACCATGTCCTTTTCCTAACACCACCAATCTTTTCTAAAAAAAAGAAAAACTATGACTATTGGGTAGTGAGAATCAAAGCTTTCTAGATGAGCTATGATATCTAGGAAGTTTTCCAAATGGGATATGAGGCCCTAGTTGCAACTAATGAGCTAATTCATATAGAAAGGAGACAGAACAAAGAAATGGCAACCAAAAACATCAAGGCCCTAACCTTTATTCACTCCATAGTTTTAGAAACTATATTCGCAAGGATTGTAGCATCATCATCAGTGAAAGAAGCGTGGGAGACATTGCAACTCAAGTTCAAGGGCACCAATGAGACCCAAGTCATCAAATTGCAAACCCTAAGAAGAGAATTCAAGAATATCCAAATGTTGTAGAGAAAAAAAAAATTCAAAGAATTTTCAGCAAAAGTGCAAGACATGGTTAATCAAATGAAGTTGTATGGAGGGAACATCAAGGAGCAAAAAGTAGTCAAGAAAGTGTTAAGAAGCTTACCTTAAAAATTTGGAGTAGTACTTGCCATTAAGCAATCAAGAGAACTATCCTTATTCTCCAAAATGATGGGATCACTTGAAACACATGAGCAGAGGATCTTAAGGAGAAATGAAGAAGCTATTGAAGATGAAATGAGGAAGCTATTGAAGGAGCCTTGTAGGCCAGATTCAAGTAAAAAGCCTCAACTCCAGTAAGCCAAAAGATCAAAAAGCTATCACCAATGATTCAAGAGAGAAGAAAGAAAACTTTCCACCGTATAGGATTTGCAAAAAAGCCAACCATTTGGAGGAGGATTGTTGGCACAAAGGCAACCCACAATACAAATTCTGCATGGAAAAAAAGATTGCTAGAATAAAAAACAAAGAGGTCAACAGCAACAACTTGCACAGCAATTGCAATAGCAAAGAAATTAATAGCAATACATGCCATATCAACAGTTACAAAGGCATCACCAATAGAGTCAGTAAGCAAATTTCACTTAAGGAAGGGAACAATTGTTTGCTACTTACCACAAAGCAAGGGCAAGTGACAAGAAAAATGATGTCTGGTACATTGATAATACTTGCTCAAGCCACATGACCAATATAATAGAGATCTTGATAAAGATCGATCCAAATTACAAAGGAAGAGTGAAGATGGGAAATAGAGCATCTGTTGAAGCCGCAGACAAGGGGACAATAGTAGTCTAAACCAAAGAGAGGTAGTAAATAAATGTTTGATGTGTTTTTAGTGTCTAAAGTAAATCATAACTTGCTTAGCGTTGCATAGATGATACGGAAAGGATATTCTCTCTATTTTTAGTGACAACAGGCCAACAGAGCAACGGTATTAGCAAAAACAACAGTTGTAGCAACAATACCAAAAGTTAAGGTGATGATAATTCTGATGACTTCTCTCTAGACGCAACTTCGAAAGCACCATAATCATCATGAGTCGCAGTTTTATTACTAGAATCTCCAATACTGAGGACCAGACCACCGGCTGACATATATCAAGTTGCAAACTGAGTAGATGTTTGCAAACATGCAATATTTAAACTTCAAAGATTTCAAGAGGCTTCCAACCATATGAAATGGAGACAAGACAAGAAGAAAGACATCAGAATGATGGGCACAATAAGGATCATGAAGAAATCAAGAGGACAGTCATCACAAGTGTTCAAGACATAACAAGTCTCTTCAGCATCAACATAGTCAGTGAAAGCACCATCACCAGCACAAGAAAAAAACATCACAGCAGAAAAAATCCAATGAAAGTGAAAGAACACTTACAAAAGGAAGCAGAAAGCTCACACCCATTTAGTCATTAGAGTACAAGGTTAAGAATTCAAACTCCAACAACCAAAGAGGAATGTTGAAGTGTGATGTTGGATTTTGTGTTTGGATCCAATGTACCTAAGATCTGTCACCTTTAAAGTAGATAAATATATGTAATAAATCTAACGGAAGTACAACTACAACAAAAGGAAACACTTGCAAAAATAGAATAGAAGATTCTAGAAACAAGATTGTTTACAACTACAACAAAATGATCAAGAAGCTGTTAGAAACAGAGAATTAGATAATGAGCTTGCAGAAATAGATCAATCTAGCTTTAACTTGAAGAAAAAGTTACTTGTAAATTATGTAAGAATATGTGGCTAGAAAATAAAGATGTAATCTAGTTTTCTTGAAATGCTTCAATTGATTTGCTTAAGACTTCAAATTCCAACAAGCAAGGAAGAATGTTGAAGTGTGATATTGAATTTTAAGTCTAGATCCAATGAACTTAAGATCTATTACCTTTGTAGTAGACAAATCTATGAAATAAATCTCACGAAAGTACAACTGCAACAAAAGGATCTAGACATTGCCAAAAATAAAATAGAATATTCTAAAAACAATATCATATACAACTGCAACAGAATGATTAAGAATTTGTTAGAAGCAACGTAGACAATGAGCTTTTAGAACATTGCAGTATGCAATGCTCTAACATTAAATGCTGCTTACCCACTCGTTTCCTAAATCACTTAGGAACCTAAACACTCTACAATCAATATTAAACCAGCACCCAAATCCTATAACTTTGGACTTTTTGTCTCTTGTAGACTAACAATGACTTTGATGTCAAACCCATGGTATTCTAATCGTTCAATACTCCAATGGGAAAACAACAGTTATCAAACATGTATTGAAAAGTAGTTATCCAGATAATTTTCCCCTCTTCCTACCAAAAATTCTCTCTTTAAAACTTGATATCTCATTAAAAGACTTTACATCCCTACTAAAAACTCATTTTCTTTAAAACAAGATATCTCATAAGTCTATTTTGATCACATTCTTACATCCTCGCTTATTAGTGAACATGATGCCTTGTAGTACTATTCATATTACATGTTTTGCATATTTGTACACAAGTTTCACACTTTAGTGAAAAGTTATGAACAATAGCAACTAACTGTTAGAGTTATAAAGTACTTAGATCAAACTTCTTGCTTGTTTTAACTCATAAGATAGGGAATAATTAAATTTAAGGCACAAGATCAAAGATATATGATGCACTCTCTTTTGCATCTTATAATCATGACATTTGCAGGTCTCTTCCTTATGTTATCATTAAACTTATAGACTTTTACAACTTACTATTCCACACACTACAATAACTTCTTATCGCAAAGTTACTTGAATACCTAATGGCCTCATTTCTTTCTTTCATTATAGAGCTCTTTGAAATGTTGAAATAGATGAACACATATTTGGTTAATCTCTCATTTTAATTTGCCTCATTTTATATTGTTCTAAATCTCAACCTCTCCAATTTGTTGAAAAGCAATTTATTAGACATATGGGAGATTATAAGTCATCTATAAGTATAATGAAAATACAGATTTCAAACCTTGTCTTAACAATCATTAGCTCATAGATATTGGAATGTATTCATAGAAATAGAAGTATTGCCTCTGAAATAGATTTATTTTATTTTTCAATTATGTCAAACTTGTATATGGGTTAATCATCATAAATGAGTATGCCTAATAGACTTTTCTCTAATTTGCTCTCAATCTTTTGTTGCATAATATGATCTAATCTCTCATATTAAATGTTAACAACAATACTCTTTATGAGATAATGTAATTGAGAAAACATAATCAATATTATGAACTTCATTGTCCATATAATTGAATCTATTAAGAAAAAACTGTAGTAAACTGTATCATCTTAAACATTTATATCACTATAAAATTGATAAGGGTTCCAAAAGGCCAAATCTCACCAAATTTGACACGCAAAGGATATCATGTAAGAATTGAATTTAACCACCATATAGTATCATCTTAACGTTTATACAACTATAAAATTAAGAAGGGTTACAAAAGGCCAAATCTCACCAAATTTGGCATGCAAAGGATATCATGCAAGAATTGAATTTAACCATTATACAATTTCATTTACAGGCAATAATATCCTTTTTTATTGAAACAATTTTTTATGTATTCATTACATCTTAATAACATTAATTGATACTTTATTGATGCTTTAAGTTCTTATACTATACACTCTATTACTCGTGAATCAACCATCTACATAGCATAAGATCCAATGGAAAGGTCAATTGAGAATCTTAAGTATAAGTAAAAAGTAGGCTATAGGTCATTTTTTTTACCAACTTAATGCATTCAATGCATTTACGAGTATTTGATCCTATTTGTCATAAGCTTAACAATTGGTCTTGTCCTTCTATTCATTGATATGTTCACATTTCATGCCAATTAGTTTCGTTATTTTTTTTAAACTCTTTTTTTTTTTCCAAATACTTCTACTAAAGAGCTCACCACTTAAATCATATAGAAATACTAAACTCTTGTATATGAGTTAAGTTGTATAGAAGAAGACTTAGCAACCTATAAATGTTTATCTTCATGCACATATGATATTTAATGTCATAAATTTACCATACGCAATCATAGTGTATCACGGATGATATGTGTTTAGAATTTAAATGTAGATAAGGAAAAATATGGATGACACACTCAAAAAAAGAACGAATTTTAAAGTAATAAGTTAAGGTTGAACGATACAAGGAGAGTTAGTTGTTGATAAGTTTTTTCGTTCTTAAAAGAATTAAAGGAAAAAATGTTCACTTTTTAATTTATATAGTTGTTTAGCTTTTAATAATGAAATCAAGTCTATTTATACACTAAAATAACAACCCTCAAAATCCTAAAACTAGAGCCAATGATATACTCTTAAAAGATAGGAACATTCCTATTTTACTGTAAACTCTTATTTTATAACAAATTTTTATTTTATAAAAAAGTCCTACTTAAGAGTGAATTTTATTACATAACCCTAACTCATTAAGTTCTTCAATCATATTAATAAAGTCTTAATCTTCTTTCAAGCTTGAATATATGCCATTGGATGAATTTATGCCATTTGTAACTTGGTTAGCTAAAATATTCTAAATCAGCTCATTTAATGCTTCTTTCATCTTTGTTAGCTCTTGAACGTGTCATTGACCCTTCATAAATGCTCAATAGATCCTTAAAAGTCATTCATGCATTACCTCCTCCATAGATCTCATCATTCCCCTCTCCTCAAAAGGATTTCTCCTCAAATTATCACTTGTATCAAAAGGAGAAAAATTAGAAATATTAAATGTTGCACTCACATTTTACATATCGACAAGGTCTAACTTATAGGCATTGTCATTAATCCATTCTACCACTTGAAATAGACCATCTCCTTTAGCCTGTAGCTTTGAGCACCTTTAAATCTAAAACATTTCCTTATGCATATGCACTCAAACCCAATCACCAAATTTAAATACTACCTTCTCTTGCTCTTTTTTGGTATAAGTTGCTTATTACTTAGTTTGTTTTGCACTTTGTTACCACATCTTCTCATGCAACTTCTTCTCTATTTCAACCTTGCAATCACCATCTAAACTAACATACTTATCAATAGAGAAAGATGTCAAATCTAAAGGAGCTAAAGGGTTAAAAGCATACATAATTTCAAATGGAGAGTAACTAGTAGCAGAATGAACATTCTTATTATATATGAACTTTACATGCAACAAATAATCTTCCCACATTTCTAAATTCATTCGAATAATAGCACACAACAAAGTAAAAAGAGTTCAATTAACTACCTTAGTATACCTATATATTTATGAATGACAAGTAGTTGAGAACATTAGTTTAGTACCTAATTTAACTCATAAAGTCTTTTAAAAGTAGTTCAAGAACTATGTATCTCCATCTAAAATGATACTTTAAGGTATATCCTATAAGTATACTAGGACTCTAAAGGGTAATTCAATCACATTATTTGTATCATTAGTTTTTATGACATAAGATGAAATAGGTCATCTTTAAAAATCTATTAACAATAATAAGTACAGAATCCCTACCCTTTTTTTGACTATAACAGCCCTATCACAAAACTTATAGATAAATCAACTCAGTATTGATTAGGCATGGGTAAAGAGGTGTATGAGTAATAGGGTAAAACTCTAAATTTAACTTATTTGCATGTTATGTACTTTTTGCACACCCTCTAAATATCTCGTTTCATGTATGGCCAAAGGAAATACTCAGCTAAGAACTAACTTCCTTAAAAAAGTCATAGGTACACATAAATGATTTTCCCAAAATAAGATACTCTTATACTTATAAAATTTCCCAGAAGTTGACTTCTCACATATGCTATACACATTAATAAAGTTTGGATCTTTCACATATAAATTTTTAATATATTCAAATCCAAATAATTTTGCATTAAGTGTAGACACAAAGGTATACTTACAAGATAATGCATCAACTACCACATTCTCCTTGTTAATATTTGATAGTGTAATGAAAGGTTGCAATGAATTTGTCCTATTTGGCATGTTTCGTGTTCAACCTTCCGTGCCCTTTAAGTATTTCAAGGATTCATAGTCAATATGGATGACAAACCCTTTAGGCCAAAGGTGGTGTTTCCATATCTCTAAATCTAATACCAATGTATACATGTCCTTATCATAAGCAAGATATTAAAGATTTGCTCCACTTAGTTTTTCACAAAATAAGCAATTGGTCACCTTTTAGTGATTTTGTTGGCTATTTTACAATCAATGCACATTCTCCAAGTCTTATCTTTCTTGGATACAAGAAATATTGTAACTATACATTAACACTTGCTCTCCCTCACATATCCTTTTGTCATAAGCTCAACAACTTGCTTTTGAAACTCCTTTGTCTCCTCAAGATTACTTTTATAGCTTAATCAATTTGGAATTGTTAAACCATGGATGAATTTAATCTAATATTTTATTTCCCTTAAAGGGGTAAACAACCTAGTTCTTCGAAAAAAACATGACCAAATTCTTACAAAAGAGAAACAATAACACTATGCAAAGAAGAGTTAAACTCATCAATACTAAAATAAGCCACTTTGTACAAAAGTACAACAATAAGTTGTGTTGAATAGAAAACTCTTTTAACATCACTCTCTTTTGTATATAAACTCTTCATTTTTTTTCTTGTGCTCTTGTTCTTCTTTTCTCTTGGTATCATCTCTTTTATCCCCTTTCTTTCCCTCTTTTCCCCTCTTAGCCTTAATTTCAGTTCTCTCTCTCTCTCTCTCTCTCTCTCTCTCTTTTTAATCCCCAATCAATTTTCATAAACTTTTTAAGGTGTTAAAAGTATAAGAGTAACAACTTTATCATTTATTACAAAAGAGTACCTATTCTTAAACCTATCAAGTATGACACATTGACCATATTGCCATGGTATTTCCAACAAAATATACCCAGCTTGTAAGGGTTCAACATCATATAAGACCTCATTAGTATATCTCCTAATAGTAAACAGTACTAACCCCTACTTATTTACCTTAATTTCACCACACCCATTCAATTATTAAAACTTATATGAGCTAAGGAGTTTCGTGGTAAATAAATTAAACTTTTCAACTAAAGTAGTGCTAGCTATATTTGTACAATTACCCTTATCAACGATCATACTACATACCTTATCTTTAATATGACATTGTGTATAGAAGATATTATCTCTTTGTACTTTGTCATCTTTCTTGGTTTGTATGCTTAATACTTGTTTACTCACCAACACATCTCCCTTAATTAGGTACTCCTCTCCATCACTTGTATCATTTAATGATGGCATGGAGTCATCATCAAACTCACATTTAGTCTCAATATCACCATTATCCCACAACACCATGGTATCTTATTATAATACTGAGATGTAATATGTCCCTTTCTTAGACTTTTGAAACATTTAATATCTCTATTTTTATTATGTTGGAAATTAAAATTACTTTTTTGCTTATTATGGTTCACTTCCTTACTCTCGTATGATTCAAACTTAGGATTGTAATAAGCCCTCTCTTCCTTTTTACTCCAATTTAGCTTTTAGGATGAAGTGAAACCCAAATTCTATCCAAATCATAAAAAACCCTTTCATTTAAGTTGCCTTTCAACTTTCATTATCATGTGCACCATGTCTTCCAACTCCATATAATACTACTATTCAACTTCGTTAACAATATCTCTATTCAGCCCTTGTAAGAACTAAGTCATGGTTACTTCTCTATCCTCCTCCATATTAGCCTAAATCATGGTAATTTCCATCTCTTTGTGGTAATCCTCCATACTTTTAATGCCTTAAGTGAGTCCTTATAGCCTTTAATACAAATCCCAATAATAGTGATTAGGGATGAAATCTCTTCATCATGATAGCCTTCATCTCCTCCCATGTATTAGTAAACCTTTTAGGATTCCTTCTCCTAGTCAAAAGAAGTTGATCCCAACAAATAATAGCATAATCAATACATTCAACTGCAGCAAGTTTCACTTTTTCTCTTTAAAGTAGTTGTGATAGCTGAAGGCCAATTTAACCTTCTTCTCCCATTTTAAATAAGTTTGTTGATTATTTTTCCCTCAGACTATAAGAATTTTCATTTAATGCTACTAAAATTAAAATCATAGGTGTCTCACTTCCTATGATCTCTTTGACCATTTTTATTATTGATAATTTTGACCGAAGTAGTTATATTATCAAACTCATTATCTTTACATTATTTACATCGTCATAATCTTATCTCATACTTTTAGGAACCTCACAGCCCCTATACCTCGGCAAATTTGCTATTGTATTGGCTTGTTTCTTTGTCATATCTCTCATATTAGTAAATTTGATGTTCATTCACTTAAATTGTAGCTGCATAAATTTGATCATGAATGACACATCCTTACCCTCCTTCTTAGCTCCAACTTCATCTTTGGAAGACATAGTGTTAATTCTACACAAAATGGTTGAGATACTTTAACAAAACCCTCCTTTATGTGTTTCACTCAAAAATAGTGTCACACCACCTCATGTCTATATTTTGAAAGATTTTTTTAATATGTGTTAATGCTCCTACCTTTTACCATTTAAATTTTCTCTCTCAATTCTTTATTAAATTAAAAAACCTCAATCAAAGTCATTTTATGACTAATTAATTCCAATAAATTAGAATCAAAGAAATTAAGAAAAACATAATGAATAAAAGTTATGGGTTAGAAAAAAGCAATAAGATTAAATTCCAATACATAAAAAGAGAATAATTAAATTTGAATTCTTGTAGGAATTAGAAAGCAACAAGGTCTACTCCTTTAACCTTATTAAGCAGGGTTTACTTTTAAATAGGAATAAAGCAATTATAATCTTTCATTCCTTTTTTTTTCTTTCTTCTTTTCTTCTTTCTTTAGTTTTTTTTTTTTTGTTTATGTGAATTTAAAACAATAAGAGATAAACTAGGGTTTGTAGATTAAAAGAACCAAAGGGTATAAAATGTTGCTAAGAAGAATAACAAGAGAAAAACTTAAATTTTAATAAGAAAACTTAAGTTGGAGCCAAGCTCTAATATCAACTAATGTGAACTCCAAAAGATAGGGCTTAGGGACTAAACACAGAGAGGGAATTGAGTAAAAATCCAAGAAAGTTAAATCAAATTTCAATCCTACAAACCCTAGACCTAATGTTTAAAAGATCATGAACCTAAAGTATAAAGAAAGATATGGATGTCACACTTTAGAAAAGAATGAATTTAAGAGTAATAAGTCAATTTAAACATCATAAAAAGAGTTAGTTCTTGATAAATTCTTTAGTTTTTAAAAGAATAGAAAGAAAAAATTCTCACTTTTCAATTCATATAATTGCCTACCTTTTAACAATGAAATCAAATGTATTTATAAGTTGAAATAACAACCTTAAAAATTGTAAAAGTAAAGACCATGATATATTTCTAAAAAATAAGAACACTTTTATTTTATTATAAACTCTTATTTTATGATAAACTCTTACTTTATAACAAACTATTGCTTAAAGTAGGTTTTATTACTTATTTTAGACTCATCAAGCATTCCAATCATATTAATAAAGTTTTGGCCTTCCTTGAAATTTGAATTCAAACCATTTGCAACTTGATTAGCTTGTATATTCTCAATCAACCCATTTAGTGTTTCATTTTTTTAGCCCTCGAACATGTCATTGGCCTTTCATGAATATGCTTAATGGATCCTTAGAAGTCATCCATGCATCAACTCTTCTATAGATCTCATCACTGTAATCTATCAAATACAAAACCCAATAGTATGTTAACTATAAATCTTTATGATTTCCTTAAAATCAAAGGGGATGTTGTTAAGGGGATTCAAACTTGAACCAATATGGAAAGAGACATGCCAAATTACCACTAATCTCTTAATTGGGTGGTACTTTTCATTCCTTATTTAAGTTCTCTATTTGTGTAAAGGCTATTAAAAGGACACATTCATGCCAAAATGACGGATTTTATTTATGAATTCATTTACAAATGGTTTATTTTAATTATGGCCTCATTTACCAATGATCATTTTTATTTAGGGACAATTTTGCACCATGTGCCTCAAAAAATTTTCATTTCAACGCTTATGGCTTCAAATTCATCAATTTAATGTTATATGGTTGTTTTTCACTTATCAAAAAAATAAATCTATGTTTGCTCTATTAATTTTTTTAAAATCCAATCCACTAAAATTTCTATTAGATCATTAAAGATAGGATTTACAAGTATAACCCTCTTTGGTAGTGTATTTCAACTTGTATTAATGTGAGTAAAAACTAGTTTGGACCTAAATAACTAAAAGAGTGTTTGATTTTACTTTTAAAAAATGTGTTTTACAAACACACACACCACCTAAAATAAAGGTTTTGGAAAAGCAACAATTGTGTTCTTATTTTAATAGAAAAAAATATCCTAATTCTTTCACTTTCATTGTTAAAGAGTTTCAAAAAAAAAAAAAGGTAAGTAAATGTATGTATAACAAACATCGGTTGAAAAAAAAATGTACTAAAAAGGGATTAAAGGCAATGGAAACAACTATATAAAATAGACTTGATTGAGATGGGATCCTATAAAAGGAACAATTCTTGTTATTAAGACATGATGGGAAAAAGCAGATTAAGGTGAGTTTTAACATTATTCTTCTTTACTTAAACACACACACCTCCTGAAGTGGAGGTTTTGGAAAAGCAACAATCTGTTGCTTTTAGTCACCACAAACAAAAAAGGCATACATTGAATTGTGTTTTTATTTAAATAGAAAAAAATATCCTTAATTCTTTCACCTTCATTGTTGAAGATTTCAAAAAAAAAAAAAAGAAAATGTAAATGTAAGTATAGCAAACATCAGTTGAAAAACAAGATATACTAAAAAGGGATTAGAGGCAATGGAAAGAACTACAAAAAAAGACCTGATTGAGATGGGATCCCATAAAAGGAACAATTCTTGTTATTAAGACATAGTGAGAGGAGTATATTAAGGTGAGTTTTAACATTGTTCTTTTTTAATCAAAAATAATATTTTTGATAAGTTTAGGATACTAATAATGCCCTTTACTTTACAGTAATGTTGGCTAATCTACCTATGAAAAGATTTCAAGAATCTAGTATTGAATTAGAAGTTAAGAAAACGTTAGATGTCTTGTTTAGGGATCTAGTTGCCATAGGAAGATATGTCGTTGCACCTTCGCTGACTACTTTATGCATTAGTGATGGTGTTGAGACTAATCATCTAACTCAATACAAAAGTATTGTATTAGAAGTTAGATGTAAAACTTAACCTTATTGATTCCATAGATAAATTATTTAAAGGTTCTAAGATACAACAAGGGAATGTAAATATTAGCACAAGTGATGTAGCAGAGAAGAAATAAGACCAATAAGAAAAGAGTTGTAAAATCAAATTTACATGCAAAAAAAGGTTCTAAAGGGTACAAAATGACAATATATAGGGGTAGCTATTTTTAAAGAAACAAGTGATTTGTTGGTTCACTATGTTGTTGAAAATAGGAAAACAGAGTTGCCAAGATGTTTTTTACATGTTGCCTTTTTACCCACAAATAATATTTTATGCCTATAAGTGTCATGCGTGTATGATAATCACCATGATTTGCTAAAATTGAAAGTCAGTGATGCCTTTGCTAATTAACCATTATGGTTATAATCATGATATAATAACAATTTTTGGTAAGATCCATTAACAATAATTAATAATTTTGTTGCAATTAAAAAAATACAATTTATTTTCTATAATATAATACATTTTTATAAAATATTATGCATTTTATTTTGGTGCAATATATTATTTTAAAAAAAAGATTATATAGACACACCCATCTTTAGCTATGGTCATTGCATTTAGAGGAACAGTCAAAAACTATGGTAAATAATTCCAAGATTGTTTTTATAGTTAGGAGCAGGGACAACAATGATTACCATATGCCAAATTTATGTTTTCCTTTTTGTTTTCTTTCCATGAACTAGAAGATATATCTGTTATGTTTTGTAATAATTTGCATAAAGGCAATGCAATTTTTGAAAATTATTTCGATAAATCACTAATATAAACTTTCAAGACTAAGAAAAAACTATGGATTGATCAAGATTTATCTTAGCATTGTCAATTTCAATTCCCTTAGAAGAAAGAACACACTCCAAAATTATACCTTATTCTACCATAAAGTGAAATTTTTTCAAATTTAATACAAGGTTAATTTTTATGCATTTTTTAAGTATAAAGTTGTCTAAATATGCATCAAAAGAGTCTCCATAAATGATATAATCACCTATAAAAAATTCAATGTTTTTTTCAATATAATAAAAAAATATATGAACTATATATCTTTGAAATATGGTTAGAGTATTGCAAAATCCAAAAGGCATACTTTGATAGGCAAAGGTACCAAATGGACATAAAAATATTGTATTCTCTTAATCTTCCAATGCAATCACAATTTGGTTGTAATTTAAATAACCATCAAGAAAACAATAGTGAGATCAACTAATTAACCTTTTAAGCATTTGATTAATAAAAGTTAAAGGAAAGTAATCTTTATGAGTTGTAGTGTTTAGGTTACAGTAATCAATATAAATCCTTTATCCATTTTGAATTCAAGGGCCAATCACCTCATCACAATCATTTTTAACTATTGTAATTTATGTTTTCTTAGGAAACATTTGCACAAGACCAACTCATTTGCTATTTAAGTTTAGGTAAATCACACTAACATTAAGAAGTTTGAATACTTCTTTCTTCATTATGTCTATCATTGGAGGATTCAATCTATATCATGCTTCTCTTGATAATTTTAAACCTTCCTTAAGTAGGCTGTGATGCACATAGATGGATGGGCTTCTCCCCTTGATGTCCACTATGGTCTATCCAATTTTTATCTTTTGATCTCTTAGAACTCGAACAAGTTCTTCTTCTTGCAATGGGATCATGTTCTTTGCAATGATCATTGATAGAGTTTCTCCATCTCTTAACCAAACATACTAAAGATGATTTAGTAATAGCCTTAATTATAGTATGGGCAACTGTATAATAAAAGGTAGAAGTTTGCTGCTAAAAACAAGTAATTCAATACTAAATACATCATACCTTTTTGGAATAAGATGCAATGAATGCAATTCTATTATCATATCCTTTACACTTTCACATAAAGATAGTTCTTCATCTAGTTTCTTGATATCTTCTTTCTTAAGGTGTTAGCTAAGGAATTCTTCTAACTCAACTTTTCCATTGAGATAAAAAACTTGCTATGCTAAACAATCGAGAATATTGATAGCAAAAACAAAATGCCCACCACTAGATTACCTCATAGCCTAAAAAATGTTGAATCAAAAGATTTCACTGCCAAATTCTATGGTTAGTGTACCATCACGAACATCTATCTTTATCCTTGATGTAGGGACAACATTGGGGAATTGCCATTCTTCATGTCAAAAATGTAAAAAGTCTACTAGAAAGGCTAACACATTAACCTATACAAGAAAATTCTTAACAACTATCTTAGGGCAAGTTGTATAATCACACTAGTTTTTTTTAATGGATTGATATTTATAAAAGTATAAATAAAGTATGACATAATAACATTAATTTATGCTCTTAAATCTAGCATGACTCTTTCAAATTTAGTGTTGCCTATTATGTAAGGGATAGTGAATGTACCATAGTCTTTGCATTTAGCTGGAATTTTTCTTTGAATAATAGCCAAGATATTCTCTCCAACACTTAATTTTTCATCACCTTTGAGCTTCCTTTTAGAGAAGCATAATTTCTTGTGAAATCTTGCATATTGAGGTACTTGTTTAATTGCATCAATGAGGGGTATGTTTACTTACACCTTTCCAAAACATCTCCAAAATCTCTTTTTCTTGCTCCTCTTTTTCAGATTTTGAAAATCTACTTGGGAAAAGAGGTAAAGGATTTACCCTAGGTGGTGATGGTTGGGCTTTGATGGGTTTATAGTTGGTGGGCATAACATAATATTCGATGGCCACTTCTTTTGTTGTGGGAGGTGCCTTTATTGGTGCTTCCATTTCTTTTCTACTCAAGACTATGACACTTGTGTTCTTCTTTGGATTTAACATGGTTTAAGAAGGTAATTTGTTTGATCCTTACACTTTTAATCTACTCATAGTGGTGATAAATTTTCTTATTTGATTCACTAAATTTGGAATGCTTGTACTTATTTCTTGTTGAAATTGTTTGATGTTATTAATAAGAGACTTAACAATTTCATCAAGAGACATACGTAAGTTTTTGGGTGCATTGGTCTAGTATTAAAGGGTGATGACACTCGTTGAAATTGGCAATTAGGGGCATTGTGGACCACTTGTTGATAACTAAAGTTAGGATGACCTCTTTATTCAAGATTGTTAGTGTTGAAGAAAGGATCAAACTTGCATTGTGATTTCCCTTGAAAATCCTCCTATGACATTGGCTTGCTTTATTGGATGATCTTAAAGTGTTGGACACATATCAGTTATCTGTCCTTAATTTGAGCAAATGTCACATACCTAGACTTCTTGCATGTTTCCTACACTCATTTGACATATAGGAGAAGTCAAATTATTAATTTGTTGTTGAGAGAAAGATGTACTTACTTTATTGACATTGTTTGATAGTGAATTATATCGAGTGCTAAATTGTTAGGAATTTGTAGACATGTTTGTTATCAAAATTTTTATGGCTTTTGGGTTTTTGTCCATTAATGCTCATCCTTTTCTATGTCTATCATACTTTGATCTATGAGAAGAAGTCCTTCATAGAAGTATTGGATTACGAGTCGATCATTGATTTGAGATAGGGTTAATTCATGCAAAGCTTCTTAAAATGTCCTTAATATTCATATAAGAACTCTTTATTATGTTGTTGAATACCCTAAATCTCCCTTCAAATTGTAGCTGCTCTAAAAGTTGGAAAGTACTTCTCTGAGAATAACCTTGTTATCTCATTCAATGTGGTAATGGATCCTAAAGGTAATTAATAAACTCAATCTGTTGTTAGTTTGCCAAGGATAATGGGAAAGCCCTTAACTTGATTTGTTTTTTTAGATATCTCAGTAGGTTTCATGCTTGAATAGGCTACATGGAATTCTTTTAGATGCTTATGTGGAGCTTCACTTGCAAGACCATGAAAAGTTGGCAAGAGATGAGTTAGGCTAGATTTCAACTTAAATGCAACACCTACATTAGGATACCTATGCAAAAGGGTTATTTGTTTATATTATGAGCCACAAACTCTTTAAGAGTTTGACTATTGTTATTTGTATTTGTAGCCATGATTTTTGTCTTAGTGCCACTTGATAAGCTTGATGATGATGATGCAAGGTTGCGTGTGAGTTTACGTCATGGCAAAAGTCGAAAGATCATATGCTTGTTAGCTTGAATGTAGGTTTTTTTTTTAGGGGAGCTTTTGGTTAGACTCTTCAACAGGCATATAAATCTACAACACAAGTTATATAAGGGTACAATCATAAAAAAACAAATTCGTTAAATAATCAATCCTTGACAATGATGCCAAATTTTGATGTTTGGTGAATACACCAAAATTAATATAAATCATTAAATTAAAAAGTTTATAATTAGGGTGAGTAAACATCAAATTCACAAAAATTGAGTTTTGATTAATTAGCTAATTAGTGATTATTGATAACATTAAATAAGAAAAATAGATGAATTTAAAGAATAAATTTACAAATTGATTTTTTGATTTTAGACCATATTTTTCATAGAAATTAGGCAAAGATTTGATCATGATTATCAATTTTTTGCTTGCCTTATAATAGAAGAATATGAGAATTTAAAGTAAAGAATCATATTAGAAATAAAAACCAATAAATCTCACAATACTTCCTCTAATTACTTTAATCCTTAAAATTGAAAATAAAACCTTAACTTTGCATATCATAGGTGTGTGCACAATAAAAAAAAAGAAAAGAAAAGAGAGGTTTATGTATATCTTTGCCTTTGGTAGCTTAACATGTCTAATTATAACTTTAAAGGGAAACAAAAATAGCCTAAAGACAACTGGACACCTCTTCTTTATAAGCAACTTAGCTTAGTTAGAGAACTCCTAATTGAATTAGAACACTCAATTAACAAGTTTGTAATTAGGGTAAGTAAACATCAAATTCACAAAAATTGAGTTTTGTTTAATTAATTAATTAGTGATTTATTGATAACATTAAAATAAGAAAGATAGCCAAATTTAAAGAATAAATTCACAAGTTGATTTTTTAATTTTAGACCATGATTTCATAGAAATTAGGCAAAGATTTGATCATAATTATCAATTTCTATTTGCTACTTAGTAATAATTATCAAACAATTGTTGACTTAAATTCTAAACTAACACTAGGTCATAAAGTATAATTATCAAGTATATATCTTAACAACCAAATAATATAATTATGAATAATAATTATAATAGAAGAATATGAGAATTCATTGTAAAAAATCATATTAGAAATAAAAACCAATAAATCTTACAATGCTTCCTCCAATTACTTTAACCCTTATAATTAAAAATAAAACCCTAGCTTTGTAAATTATATGTTTGTGCACAAGAAAGAAAGAAAAGAGAGGTCTATGTATATCTTTGCCTTTGGTACCCTAACATGTCTAATTATAACTTTGAAGGGAAACAAAAATAACCCAAAGACAATTGGCCACTTCCTCTTTAGAACCAACTAAGCTTAGTTAGAGAACTCCTAATTAAATTAGAATAGCTTTGACTAGCCTATATTTTTGATTAAGGACAATAGTTCATGGCCCAATTCTATCCAGATCTCTACAAATAAATACATTTTAGAAAGTTCAAGATGACTATTTTAATTCTTTTGAAGGCCCCAAATCCATCCAATAATGTTTAAAATGTGAAATTTCCAAAATGCTCTCAAGTGGTCAAATTTACATGAAACCACATCTTTAAACTTCCAAATAGCTCCAATCCATTTAGACTTCTCCTCAAACATGAAATCATCTCCAATAAGTACATTTAGAAAGAAAATACACTAAAAAAGTTAAATATGAAAGAATAAATATAATGCACATAACATACTTATTAGATTTCAACGGATTTGGACAACTTAGAACATAATACCATTTACAGTGGAATTAGTGATTATGATAAATGTTTAAGTAAATTTCATAATTTTGTTGTGTGGATAACTTCTTTGAACAAAAGGAGAAGCCTTACTAGTTAAAAATGATGTGACAATATCATCTTTAAGACAATAAGTCATTTTATTAATGTGAGAAAAACTAGTCGAGATGAATGACTCCTTTGTTTGAAGGAATTCAAAAGATTCAAACTACCTAAAGTTTATTGGTGTATATATCCCAATAAGATTAATGTTTTTTGTAGACATAGAGGTTAATTTCATGAAAATTTTGTGTGAATTATTCCTTTTAATGAAATGACAAACCTTATTTTCAAGAAATTAGTTGATGATCTCAAGTTATAAGCAATGAAGGATTTTATTCTAATAAGGAAAGCTATTCAAGAGTAGTATCTCTTTTTTCAAATGGACATCAATGTATTTAAAGTACTTAGAAGAGATGTCATATTGTCAAGTAATCAAGAGATGGTCTCATATTTTGAGCAATGAGTGATTCTCTCATAGTAAAGAAATCTAATCAATAGTAATAGCTCCTTTTTGGATGTACTTTAATGGATTTGAACAACCTAAGACATAACAACATACTTTTCACAATGGAATTAGTCATCACTATAAACATTTAAAGTAATTTCATGATTCCTTTCTATAAATAACTCCTTATAAAGAAAAGAGATGCCTTATTAGCTAGAAATGAAGTGTTGGTCTTTTAGGCACTAAAACATTCTATTCATGTAATAAAAGTAAATCAAGATAAATGACTCTTTTGTTAGACTTAATTCAAAGGATTCAAATTACTTATGGTTTATAAATGTGTATGTCATAATAAAATTAATGTTTAGTGTAGACATGAATGTTAATTGTCTGATCAATTTGTGTGAATGATTCTATGTAATGAATATAAGCCTTATTTCTAAGGAATCTATTGATCTTCTCAATTTCCATGCAATGAATGATTTTGTCATGGTAAAAAAAACTAACTGAGAGCAATAACTCTTTTATTTAATGGAATAAAATAATATTTATGGTCCTTTGGTCTAGATAATACTTGTTTCTACTTTTATTTCTCTTTTAGGTTTAAGATTATAAGCTCTCTTGCTTGAGTGGGACTTTCCTTTGGGTTTGCTACCAAATCAAAAAGGGAGTGAGAGAGAGAGAGAGAGAGAGAGAGAGAGAGAGAGAGTGAAGATGGAAGAGAGAAAGAATAAGAAGGAAAAGAGAGAAAAAGTCTTCCTTATAATGAGAGAAAAATAAAGTTCTATGTAGATTAAAAATCTGATTAAGGATGAAGCTAATTGGCCATATAGCCTTTAGTTAGGCTACATGTTGGCAATTAATGACAAATTTGAATTAACTAATGTTTCTAACCTAATCGCGCATTATTTCTAACAGTTTTGGACCTTGACTAGACCTTTTTTTTATTTTTAATTTTGTAACTAGGATTTGAAAAATTAGTTATTGACCCATTAACAAACTTATCCAATGTCAATTTCAAACTCATTTTGTGTGAATGATTCCATATAATGAAAGGAGAAAACTTATTGTCAACAAATCAATTGATGGTCTCAAGTTGTAAGCAATGAAGGATTCTTTTCTAATTAAGAAAGCTATTCAAGATGATTAGCTTAATTCTTTTATGAACTTCAATTCATTTAGATAACCCAAAAGAGAAGTCCAACTATCAAATAATCAAGAGACAACCTTATATTTCAAGTAATAAATGGTTCTTTCATAGTTAAAAAAAGCTAATCAAGAATAATAGCTTTCTTATTGAATGGACTTTGATGGATTCACATAACCTAAGACATAATAACATGCATCTCATAGTGAAATCAATGATTAGTGTACATATTTAAAGTAATTTAATGATTTCTTTCTGCAAATGACTCATTTGAATAAAAAGGGTAAGCCTTATTAGCTAGAAATGAAGTGTTTGTCTCAATTTTTAGGTAATGGACCATTCTAGCTAGTAGGAAAAGCTATTAAAAATGAATAACTCTTTTTTTAGATAGAGTTCAATTGACTAATCAAGGTGTATTAATACAAATGTCACAACAAAATTAAAGTTCAGCATAGACATAGATGTTAATTGCATGGTCATTGTGTGTGAGTGATTGTAATGAAAGGAAAAGCCTTCTTATCAAGTAATTTGTCAACAACCTCATGTTGCAAACATTAAAGGATTCTCACTTGGGTAAAGAAATTATTTAAGAGCAATAACTCCTTTATTTGATGGACTTTAATGTAGCCAAACTATTTAGAGGAGAAGTCTTAAGGTTAATTAATCATGAGAAGTTCTTATATTTCAAGTAATAAATGGTTCTTTCATAATAAAGAAAGCTAATGAAGAATAATAGTTTCTCAATTGGTTGGACTAAAATGGACATAAAATGTGTGTCTCGGAGTGAACTTAGCAATAAGTGTAAACCTTTAAAGTCATTATATGATTTCTTTTAGCAAATGACTCCTTGTGATGAAGGGAGAAGCCTTACTAGCTAAAATTAAAGTGTTAGGTACTTATTTCCAACAATGAACCATTATATACAAATATCAAAAGTGTTTAGGATAAATGGCTCCTTTATTTGACAAACTTTAAAGGATTTAAACTACCAAAGGCGTATCTAAGTGCATGTTGCAATGAAATTAATATTTGGTGTAATCATGCATGTTAGTTGCATGATCATTTTATGTGAATTATTCTTTTGAACAAAAGGAGAAACCATATTGCCAAGGAATTAATTGATAGTCTTAAGTTTCAACTAATGAATAATTCTCTCTAACAAAGATTGCTAATTAAGGGCAACAACTCATTGAATGATAATTTTGTGTGAATGATTCCATGCAACCAAAAGAAAAGCCTTATTAGTAAGGAATCAGTTGACAATCTTATGTTCCAAAAAATGAACAATTCTCTTATAGTAAAGAATGCTAATCAAGGGTAATAGCTCCTTTATTTCATGGACTTCAATGGATTTAAGAGTACCTGGAGGAGAAGTCCTATTATCATGTAATCAAGAAATGTTCTCATATTTTGAGCAATGAATAATTATTTTATAGTAAAGAAAGCTAATTAAGAGTAAAATTTTATTTGATGGATAAACTTTAATGGATATAGATTAGCCAAATCATAATAATGTGCATCTTGCAATGTAATTAGTTTTAGGTGTAAACATTTAAGCTAATTTCATGATTTTTATATATGAATGACTCTATGGAGGAGAGGAAAAGCTTTATTAGCAAAAAATGAAGAGTCAATCTCATCTTTTACATAATAAACCATTTTATCCATATAAGAAATATAGCACAATCATTTTGTT
This sequence comes from Bruguiera gymnorhiza, assembly GCA_020883675.1. Classification (NCBI taxonomy): domain Eukaryota; kingdom Viridiplantae; phylum Streptophyta; class Magnoliopsida; order Malpighiales; family Rhizophoraceae; genus Bruguiera; species Bruguiera gymnorhiza. The sequence continues at coordinate 2,449 of JAIRCJ010000435.1, read as the reverse complement.
TGATGAAATTTAAATTATTTAGACTACCCAAAGTGAATTAATGTGCTTGTTTTTAACAAAATTAATGTTCATTGTAGACATGGATGTTATTTCCTAATTATTTTGTGGGATTGATTCATTGTAATAAAAGGAGAAGTCTTATTTTCTAGGAATTAGGTGATGGTCTGAAATTTCCTCACCGAAAGATTCTCTCCTTGTAAGGAAAGTTAATCAAGAGTAATAAGAGGATATTGAAAATTTAGGCACCAAGAACCAAAAAGAAAGGAGATATCTTGATTTGACATACTAGTAAATTATAGGCATAACTGTCTACCTATAATTTGGATTGAGTAGATTCTAGTGGAAAATTAAAGGTAAGAGATAAAAGTACAACTCCTATTTGAAAGCTAAGCCTAATTCCTCTAATATCTTGGAGCAAATTAGGCTACAAGTTAATAAGTTTATGACAAATGGCATGTAGAGGAAAGAAAGGTGATGTAGTCTTGCTAAAATTTAGGGGAATCTTCTTTTAAATTTCATGCAATATCTGATTTTCTACATTTGAATTTGAAAAGTAAAGATTAGATTCAAGATGGGGATAATAGGAAAGGAGTAGTGGAGTTCTAGGGCATCTAGCAACTAATTTGAAAAAAGAAAAACATAGTGGTCAAAGAGAGACCTAGGACTTGGAAACTTAAAGGATTAAAACGTGTTATGAGGATTTGGATCAAAATGTTGAAAAATTTTTAGCCTTTATGTTCTAGGCAACAAACATTGGTGTCTTTAACTCTATTTTCAACCTTTTTTCATATTTATGGACGTTCATGTTTAATTTCAATATGTCAAACATGGATTGAATTCATTTTCTAAGATTGTAATGGATCTTTAGCTTAAAGTTTGCATGATTTTTCACTCTTGGTTAACTACATCACATTATTGATTGTTTGCTTTATTTTGTTCATAAAGCTTTTGTTGTCAAATCAACAATTGAATGAATTGCAAGATTTAGATGATTCTTATAAGAGATAACCTAAATTAAGGCAAATGAATAAAGTGATATATCATTACGTTGGATAGGAATATACCTTTGCAAGATGTGAAAACTATGAAAGAATGTTCAATATTAATGACCTTCTTTAAATGATTTTACATAGGAATATAATGTGTTAATTTAATGGAGTTTGTTTATCAACTTATTGGAAGAGGTTGTTAAATTGATCAAACTAATTGTTACTTGAAATTACATACTCTAGCCTATTTTTCATTATCAATTGCACTTTTGAATTTACTTCTTATATACTTAGGGTTTAGCAACATTGCCAACATTTGGTATTCCAAGTAAAAATGATTCACTATAATTTTATTACTTAGTAAGTTTAGTTCAATTCTTTGTGGGATGGATCTTTAAAGAAATTCTTCATTGTACTACTTCTTTGATGGTGTATAGCTGCATGTGTGCCGGAGTATTTAAATTCTAACAATAAGTTTATGGTGTCATTATTAAGGAATTGTTCATTATTCTTACTTATATTAATATCACTAATAATTAGTCTTAATTTGGATTTACATTCTTTTTTCTTAGGTATAATTTCTGCTCTTGCATATCAAGTTCAAAAAACATTGAATTAGTACCATTTGACAAGGAGACTAAGAGGACCATCTCTTAAATAAGGAGAAACAAGAAAAAGTAAGCTTCAACTTTTATAATGGTTAAGGTTAATGCAAATGAGGAGCAAAAGGCCCTTAAAGATTATTTTGTCCCTCTTGTAAATGGAATCCATTCTATTATAAGGGGGTTAGTTATACAAGCCAATAATTGTGAAATCAAAATGGCTATCATTCAAATGATCCCAATAGTTATTCAATTTGAAGGCCTTCCAAATGATGATTTAAACCTCCATCTTACAAGTTTTTTTGGAGATTTATGATTCATTCAAACATAATGGTGTTTGAACCATGCAATCAGGTTAAGGCTATTTCCTTTCTCACTTAAAGACAAGGCAAAGTTAGCTGAATTCATTACCATTTGGTTCCATCACTCCATTGGATGAGTTGGCACAAAAATTTCTTGCTAAATTCTTCTTACCTTCAAAGATACAAGGATTTATTTCAAAGATGTTCACACCATGGTCTACCAAAATAGCTTCAGGTTCAAACATTCCACAATAGACTCATTAGTTCCACTCAGACTACCAATGATGTAGCAACTAGAGGAGTTTTTGACAAGACTATTAATGAAGCATATAACCTACTAAAGGAGATGGCTTCAAACAATTATCAGTGGAATTCATAGAGGATGGCTCAAAGGAGAGGTAGCTAATTTTATGAGCTTATGCCATTTCAATCATGCACTACAAAAAGTGGTAGCCTTACCAAGATAAAATTTACCCCAATGGAGTTAAACGTTGTGCAAGGTGTAATGAGTTGTAAGCTTTGACTAATCTAGTGAAAGATGTTCTATGAATAAAAT